>PRKT01000129.1:664195-721948 GCA_003671525.1 Saccostrea glomerata | reverse complement strand
CCCCCCCCCCCCCCCCCCCCCTCTGTTGCTACGCCCCTGTCATAATAATTCTGAAATGATTAGTGTCAGTAAAATAAAGAAGAAGTTTATAAAACAAGCATTCTGAGCGTTTAGCATGAGCAATACTTGTTCCCTACCAGTGTAGATAGGTTTCTGTTAAAAATGGAGAAATGTCATAATTCCATCAAGAATATTGAAGCGAAGCGAAATGCATTAATCCATATATCTTATCAAGGTAAGCCACATACCAAAATATCAGCACAATATCTGGTTCAAGCTTTTAGGAATAAAGTGCGAAAACCCTAGAAAATTAAAAAAGGTCGTAATTCCGTAAAAAATCTTATCTTTGAAGCGCAACGAAATTCCAACTTGATCAGTAACCTATCATTAGATACACTCACATTCAGAAAACTAATTAAATATCTGCAACCGTCTGAGAAAAAGTGCAGACAAGAGGCCCATTGGCCAAATCGCTCACCCGAGTAATTTGGGTGATGCAGTTCTTTACCAGATTCCCCCTCTTGCTATACCTATTATGCCCCACTACCCCCTTCCCTTTTATGATCTTAAAACTTTAGAATCTACACTACCCCAGGATGCTTCCACATAGTTTCAGCTTTCCTGGCCCAGTGGTGCTTGAGAAGAAGATTTGTTCTATATATTTCTATGTAAAACTTGGATTCCCTATTGTGGCCCCGCCCTACCCCCGGGGGTCATGATTTTAACAACTGAATATCGACACTACCCAAGGATGCTTCCACATAAGTTTCAGCTTTCCTGGCCTAGTTGTTTATTCATTATCTACACTACCTAAGAATGCTTCCACATAAGTTTCAGCTTTCCTGGTCCAGTGGTTCTTGAAAAGAAGATTTTTAAAGATTAGTTCTATATATTTCTACGTAAAACTTGGATTCCCTATTGTGGCCCCACCCTACCCCGGGGGTCATGATTTTAACAATTTAATATTTACACTACCAACGGATGCTTCCACATAAGTTTCAGCATTCCAGGCCCAGTGGTTCTTGAGAAGAAGATTTTTAAAGATTTGTTCTATATATTTCTATGTAAAACTTGGATTCCCTATTGTGACCACGCCCTACCCGGGGGGTCATGATTTTAACAGTTTAATATCTACACTACCCAAGGATGCTTCCACATAAGTTTCAGCTTTCCTGACCCAGTGGTTCTTGAGAAGAAGATTTTTTAGTGACCCCACCCTATTTTTGTCTTTTCTTGATTATCTCCCCTTGTAAGGGGACTTGGCCCTTCATTTTAACAATTTAAACTCCCCTTCTTCCAAGGATGCTTTGTACCAAGTTTGGTTAAAATTGGTCCATTGGTTCTTAAAAAGAAGTCGAAAATGTGAAAAGTTTACAGACAGACGGACAGCCGGACAGACAGACAGACGGACGGACAACATGTGATCAGGAAAGCTCACTCGAGCCTTTGGCTCAGGTGAGCTAAAAACTACCGTTTTAAGTGGGACATGCAGAAGCAGAAGAAACCTATAGCCCCTTCTGGTTGTCACGGTTAGGGGACTATAACAATAAAGCCTCGCTCTTACAGCAGAGTCCCAGATCAAGGGCACAGGAATTTCACAGTTTTAAAGGATAATACCATACTTAAAATAATCATCCGCTAAGTTAAATAGTGATCTCTGCTGGCATAAAAATTCGTTGCGTTTTCCGTTTATCGACCAGTAATATAATTTTCTTTGAAACTTTTTTGTACATATAGAATTTTGCATTTTAACTACAAATTATATTTATTAAATAATAACAAATAATTGACTGTCAACAAAACTCAAAGAGGAGATTGAGGTTGGTGTCGTAATGGCGGGAGTTCTTGTCGTCTGGGAGGTATCGACGGAAAGGAAACATCGCTAGGTCGCATTCCTATAGGGGGAAGTCTGGGTGTCCGTGGGGCAGATTGACCAAAACCGCCTGGAGTATCTCGGAGAAAACCCTCCTCGTTCTCTAAGAAATTACTGGTAGGAGGACGCTGTGGATACACGCCGTTAGATTTGAAGCTGAATGATGGCTTTCGTTTCTCCGACCATTGTTGCTGTCTTGGTGGGTGACTGGATATTATTGAATTGTAAAAAATTTCGGGATCTTCGTCAAATTCAACAGTTTTCTTCATCTTCTTCTGGGGGATAATGGCGTGTTGTCGTGGAGGGGGGCTGGGTATCATTGATGTCTTTGATGCGCATGGGAAATAGCTGAAATGAGTAAATAAGATGCTCTTACTGTAAAATAAAAAAGGAGACATCAGTTTCGACCTGCGATGTATGTGAAAATACGATACCTTTTGCATTTCTTCACTACAAGTATAGCAGTGATAACCAGTACGATAGAAAAACAGGCAACCAGTGCTGCTATCAAAATTAATCTATCTGGAATTAAAAAGAACCCTGTACGTAAGAACAAATTTATTACCAATAAATAAATACACGAACGTACTAGTATACGTTCCACATTATTCAAAATTGGAATGAAATAGACTTACCTCCGTTGTCAGGATCACTCTTGTCTTGCTAAAACGGGATAGAAAATCACAAATTGTAAAAACCCTCTTTTTAACTTTGATTTCTTTTGGTAGATGACAGGATTGAAATAAGATAATTAATGTGTTAAATTCATATACTAGATTATCAAATTTGTTCTTAATTGTTCCTTTCTGAAAAAGTTTGCTATTCCTTTAATAACGCAAGCACCTCATAATATAATGTATGCACTAGAAATTCTGAACATAATTTTCTGAATACATACCGTTTTCTGTTCACACGTCAGGCTTTCCAAGTCACATTTGTATTTCTGTTTGTCATATATTAACAATGTCTGGTGGTTACTGAAAACAACACCGTCATAACTCAGACTGATGTTGCAGCCACGCGCAGCCTCGGTTTGGGAGTTATGGGGAGTTATGGGTAATTCTAATGACAAGTGATTGAAGTGATGGTATGTAAGCTTTGAAACCGAGACAATAGTTGTTATGATCGATCCATTAGTTGTTATCTAAAGATAAAATAAACAATGTAAACCAAGACAGAACAATATAAATGATAAACATTAATAAAAATGTTTGAAGAAGGATTGAGGGTATATTATGATTTGCGAAAAATACTAGTGTTTCATTGAATCAGATTCCTGTATATCTTAGGCACCAATGCTCTACATAAAGATAATGGTTACTCAAATAACGAAATGCGAAGCATCAGCAAAAAAGTTACCATGAAGCACTCCAAGTTTGCCCAGACATGCTCTGAATGGAAAAATCCGATGATGTCGATATTCTGACATGAGCCGGAGTTTTTATCACAGAGGCCGTGGAAAGGGAGGATAAAAACCTCAGGAGGAGTAGAGGTCGACGTGGAACAGTCACTGCCAATATATCCATCAAAACAGGCGCAGCTAGCTAGAAATAGTATTTAGACTGGTCTTTTATAGGAATCAGTGATTTGTCTTTCAAAAATATAGACTAATGGGCAAAATACTCTTCGGATTTGTTTTAGCTGGTTGAAGAAATCATCGTCGTTTTAAGTTTCAAATTTCATGTATATGTATGAAGATTAAATCGTAAGAAATACAAATCGATAACCATTACCATTTGTACAATTTCCATGTCCAGAGCAATTCTGTGGACAAAGAAAGGATGTAATGACTTCGACTAGAAAGCGTCCCTCTGATGTTTTGTTTATGTAATAAGCCTCATTATGCGTCACTTCCCCTAAACAGGCACCTTTGAAAGTATTTAAACTATCTTGTAGATATGTTGTATTTCCTGAAAGCTAGACAAGAAAAAGTTTACCATTAAGAAGAATTTGTGTCTTTTAGTTAACCAGTCAGTGGAATCTATTATTTCAAAATGAGCTATTTTAGTGGCTATGGAAATCATACCTTAATGTCAGCTATGCAGCTCTCCACATAGGAACTTGAGGATACTTTCGCCTTTGTTTCACACGTATCAACAGCAGCGTCAGTTGTGAAGGAGTTCTCGCAAAATGTGCGAGCAGAACTTTCTGTCCAACCATTAGTCCATCCTGATGCCTATAGATATATCAAATTCACTAGAACAGGACTGTCAATTGGAAACAAGGCATGTTTCACCTTTTCGATAATCTTACCCGAGGACTCTCCGTCTCGTTATACTCTGGATCGTAGGAGAGTGGTTCTGCAAAGTCGCCATTAACATTTCGATCGGACAGTATGGACAGATTCGCTGTGAATGACTCTCCCTCTATACAGAGCATGCTCGGTATAGGAAGGCCGAGTATGTTTGGATCGCCAGATCCGTCTGGTCCTCTAGTACACAAACTGTATCTTTCTGGATGGTAATTACCAATTCTTGTTAAGAGGGACAAGTCATTTCAATAATTTACATAACAAATATATAAAATACAAAAAAATCTAAGTCAGAGAAAGATTCTGGCACAAAAGTACACGAAAAGAGAAGAGATCACTTTAAAGTACCTACTTCAGGAGTGAGTCAGAGTTACTGGGGAACAAGCTCTCTTTGGATTTCAAAGGGATCCTACAATCAGAAAATGCCAGGTTTATCATCATTGTTGTTTAGTTTATTTCATACCTATCGTTTGTTATGACTAACGCATGAAACAGATAGTCAATATCCACCTCCAAGATAACCCAAATGTCTGGTTGTCTGTTGAGATGACTAAAACATGAAAGAGATATATTCAAAATCTACCTCCAAGATAAGGCAAATGTCTGGTTGTCTGTTGAGACGTTTCCCTGCCTGGGTATAAAATCATCGCTTTGCTCTCCGTTAGCTAATCCACACATGCCCTCGCTGTTCCCGATATCAAGGACCCCCGCCTGAACCCGGACACTAGAAATCCACGAATTGTCATAAGAGAGCTCGAATGAAACTCGTGTTCCGCTCGGGAGTGTGACCTGGATAAAAAGTGTCGTATATTTTCATTTGAGAAAATGGCATTCTGAAAACTACTACTAAAAACCTGTTTCTTTTATTTTTCATAATTAGAGATCATGGTAGGAACAAAATAGAAATGAACAAATTCTTAAAGCTGAACAATTAAATTTGAATTTATTGCTCTTCAAAAAGAGTCACCTCAAAGAGACGTCCTGATTTGGCTATGCTCAGATCAGTGGTTCTGTTGAGAGTCAGTTTCTCGTACGGTACAGTTAACAACTCTGTGTCTTTGGAAGAGACCTGGCCACAAGTCCGGACAACATAGAGACTGAGGCTGCTCCTGATGGCGACACCACAGTTACACGTAGCGTACCCAGCAACACAGGACGAAAACAACACATTCACCTGAAACACAGGATGAAAACAACACATTAACCTGAAACACAGAACGACAACAACATATTCACCTGAAACACAGGACGAAAACAACACAATCTTTCTTTAACTTACTGAGTACGGTAGATATTTGTGTTTATACATGATAAACTCCCCTGTCCAGTGGTTGTCCCATTGTTTTCCATCAAATGTTGTCAGATGAGGGTCGTTATAAGATGTGCACAACATCCGGGCCACCAGACTGTCACTGTCGACAACAGAAACCTAAAATAGAACAAATATCCTTCTGATTTATGAAACTATTTAATAAGAGTAAATGCTATATGTAACTTTTATTTCTGTGTGTACAAGAAGGATATGGAGATAACAAACAGTATTCAATATCAAAGTCCATATAACAGTACAGAATATGAGCAGAGCAAACACGGACTTCCAAAACATCAGAGGTGGGATCAGGTACCATGGAGGAGTGAGCATCCCCTGTCAACCGGTCACACCCACCATGTGCTCCTTGTTATTTACAAGCTCTTGTTTCTAAGATAGAAAAATAGCTTGCCTTAATAATCGGAAAAGTGATGTTTCTCCAAATTCCATAACTGTCATAAGGATATGTAGATACGCCGAGCTGAATAGAACTGGTTCTATTTTTATAATTAATTATCCCGTCAAGATAGCCAGTTATGTTGAAAACAATAGTCGTATTCCCATCTTCATTAAATTCAAGAGACACTGAACAGCCTTCGTCATTCACAAGTATATCTCTCATTGCCAGTCCGTTTCTGCAAGTTTCCCATGAATCCTCAGCTGTAGTCCAGACATTCAAGGTCATCCTGCAGTTGACCTTCTTCATGGCGTCACTCAATGACGTAGGGCAGCTAAGAGGCAACGAACTCTTCATAAAGATTTCCACTGTCTCACCCTCCTTAACGAAATACTCCAAGGACTCTGCCTGATGAGAGAATAAATTGTTAAAAATATTTATGTTTAAACTTTAAAGCATTAACTTTAAAGAGAAAACTAATATGTTAAAATTGATTTATTAAAATTGAAATGTAAGGTATGGCTGTAAATTACAATTATTCCAGCCAGAAAGTTGGAGCTCATGCTATACTTAGTGGTATTCCCTGAGGAGATATTTTTAGCAGTCACAGAACACGACACCTGTTAAAGAAGAAAAAAAATCGATCGATGTGCAAATTTTAATTGTATCTACCTAAACATTAATTGATTATTCACTGTTCACTATAAATTAACTTTGCTGAAAGTAAAAAACCATACACACATTGAAATTAAGGCTGTAATTCCCAGACCAGTGGTGGGTTTTCAATGACGTTATGTTCACGTCACTGAAACGTACATCACGTGACTCTGCTTCTAATATTTCGTTATTATTAATGAACCACTGAACATCATATAAAGATTCATCTGTTAATGAGTTGAATACACATTTGAAGACTGGTTCTAGTATCAACCCATCTGAAGACTGCTCTAGCGAGGTCTGTACGTAGGGATTGAGATCGATCGAGGAACCTTTTGTAAAGATATCATTAGAATTTACACAAACATATCATAGCATTCAACTTAGAATAGAATTGATTTTTATTGTCCAAGTGAGGCAGAATTAAAATTATTAATTAAAACTCATCTTTCAACTAAATATGCTGAAAACGGACTACCAATATATACATTAAATATGGCTGACATTTATTCAACAGGAAGTTTGAAGAAACAGACGGTTAAGCAAGTTGTCTGTTTTTTACTCATGATGATTTACTTTTCATATAATGTAAAAAAAAAAAAAACTCACCTGATTTTATAAAAATGATGACAAAAAGGAAACCGCTTTTCACAATCATCATTAACTTTGCATATTATTCAAATTCATTGACTGGTTTTTAAGCAATGGCAATATTTCAATGCGATTTAAAGGCATATGTTGACTCAGTGCATTGAAAACATTTCATCACACTTATCAATGAATATTATCCAGCTATCTAAATCGCCAAAACAAAACAGATATGTAAAAGAATACCCGCCCATTTATTATGCTATTTAAAAGACAAAACATTAAACAATGGTTAAACTTATATCGTAAATAGATTCTGAGTAAGTACCTGAAACCGTGCTGGCATTGAATATAAGAATGGCTGAGGAATTGAAAGAATCGATCTGTAATAATCGCCATGTGGTGAGACAGTAAACTTAAATTTAAAATTAGTATAGCTTTAAAAATGAAATAAGAACTTTGACTCTGGGTATGTACCGAAGGAAACATATGAAGTCCCGGAAGTATCCATATACTGAAAGCAGGAATAATATCTGCAGTCCTACCCCTCCATGTTGTACCTTGGAACATTGGCAAAGAACCCAAGAAAAAAAAGGAAGTGAATTCAGAGATATTGTTTTACATGATGTGAGTAAGCATTTGCCTTTAAATTCCATTTCAGAAACGGGAATGGATATCTCGAATGAACTTTTAAGGAATTTAAAATCGCTAAAATTTTAAAAGTTTTTAATACAGTTGTTTGGCCAGTTCCGAATTTTGACCAGTTTTGAATAATTATTAATTTTAGAGCTGATAAATAATAAATTCAAAGGTGTAGAAATAAATTGATACCTATGGTAAGAAGGCTTATTTATGAGTGTTTGAATTATGCGAAGTTTTTATTTTTTGCCGACAGTTCGGTTTCTTTATCGTACTTGAATTTACAATGCAACAAATCTGAATCACCGCGACGCGTAAGTTTGCAGAAAAACTTCTGTAGAGACATCAAGTTTTCGCATAAAACAACATTCTAGGTATCAAAAGTAAGTTTGATATGTACTCTAACAAATACTAAGAATTTGTCTAAAATAAATATTAAGAACACTGGGAGACATCGGAATATTTTCGTGTTGTCATTTTACTAGTTCCGAATACCAATTTTAAACACTATTATAAATTGATTCTTCGTTGTTTTCTTCATTGCAAACGTGACGTATTATACCCCCGCTTGAAAAGCAGGGGGGAGGGGAGATAGTAATGGAATGTTTGTCCATCCATCCGTCTGTATGTCCATCCAGCAGTCTGTACGTCCGTCCGTCTGATACGCTTTGGGGTACCAATTTCTTATCCACAAATCCTCTTCTACCACTGAATGAAAATTAATGAGGCTTCATAGAATTAGATGAGGCTTTCACAGAACCTTTGTTAAATAGTGCCAAAGTACCCTTTCTATTTTATTCTTTGATCTGGAACATAATTCTGGCCCCCTTAGCATTACATGGATACTGCCATTATTTCCAATATTGAAGGGTATATCCATCTCTTATTCACAATTTCTCCATTCCACTGAATAAGATTTAATGATACTTCATAGATTCTTTATTACATTGTACATGTGCTCTCTTATTATATTTTTTTAATCTGACACATATTCGGGTCTCTTGCAAAACATGGACTTTGTCATAATGAGCATATAAGAGGCGTGGGGTATCATAAAAGTTAGCTCAGTGTTCACAGTACCCCTAGTTTCTCTTTATCCTTTGGAAATACAAATAACTTATTGGTAAGCTACGAAAGCCCAGAAGGCTCATTCGAGATTCGAGTTTCCAAATACGAGATTCGAAATTCGAGATTCAAAATTCGAGTTTCGAGAATCAAGAGCCAAACGAACCAATCAAAAGCTTGTTCAACATTTGATTACTCCCCTTTATTATGTTTTTACTATCAAGAAATAGTTCAACATAATTATATCAAATGGGTCATTTGATTAAATTACAATGCAAGAAAAAGTGTTAAATATATTAGAAGAAAATTTCAATAATTAATGGATTTTTGATCAGCAAAAAATATTTTGATTTATATAATAGATTCATAAATATTAAATAGATAACATATATCAGGAGTATATATATATTTGAATTGTCTACTACACTTATTTTTAATCATTTCCTCTGTTAGGAAAACTACAGGTACTTGTGGACCCCCCACAAGATATATTTATAAAACTTATTCATCATGTATACAATAACAAAAATTGTAAAATCCCCAGAATAATCGCTCAACAACAAACCCCCCCCCCCCCCCAAATACCCACTATACATTATAAGAGAAAGATATGCCACTCCAGTCTGTTTACGTTGTACTCCCACTGGTATTAAATGCATTTATTTTGTTTTAACTTTAAATGTCGATTCACACTGTCTCTACATATACAATGTATTTCTGCCTTAGTCTATACTATCGGACTGACTCTGCATCACGAAATAATCCCACATTTTCTCCGTAAACAGCATTCTTTCTTGTAAAGTATGGTAATAAATAGTGGTTGTTTTTGTTGTTTTTTTTTGTTTTCTTATTTTGGTTGAGCGATTATTCTGGGGGTTTTACGCCAGCGATTTTTTTCGTATTGTAAAGTTACACATAACAGAGAGAGAAATAAGCCCTGGGGTTCAATATTATAGTGTTTCTGGCCTACATGACTGTGATGGCGGATATAACAGAAACACTATGATAAATTCCGCACTTTACTTAGTTAGTGGTCGCCAAATACAGTGACTTACAGACAATGGGATGACACGTCTTGTCGGTTCAACAATCAGCACAAGAGAGAGAGAGTGCCACGCCACAGTCCGCATCATTGCAGGACACGTAATCGGAGGCTACCGGGGAATTCGTCCCCGGCTCCTCCAGGACCACTACACTCCTCCCCATTTTATAACAGGGCGTCCCAGCCCGTAATATATATATACAATGGGACAACTAAGATATACAAACAATAAAAAGTTAACACCTAACAGGGCCTATCTTACATACATACACATGCATTCGCACAATAATAAAGCTTTAAACATTAATGTCTCTATAATAATAAAAATCACAGATTTAACAGTTCATATCACACAGTCACTCATCCTCCGCGTCGTCTCGGAACACCACGAGGTCCCTCGTTGTTACCATCCGACTCGTGTCGTCTACCAAGTGGTCCAACGGTGATACATCTAGATAGGCTCTGCATAGTACATCAAGGGCGACATCTATAGTGCGGACAAGAAATTAGGACTATCTGCTCCTGATTCAGGTAAACTCAGTTAAGTAATTCGGGCTACACGTCCTGGCTATAGCATCACTAGTTTATAAGGATCCCCTCAGCTGGGGTCCAAAAAACACTCTAAAGTTCCTGTTCTCCGATGTGCCTGGGGCCCATCGGCGCCTCCACTCCTCAAGGAAATTCAGGGCTGTCCGACTCTACTAACAGTCGGTCCGTAGGAATGGCTCTGACTCCTGACAACTGGGTCGCGGACATATCCGCGATCTGACCTCCTATCCCAAAGAATACGGGTCTGCCAGACTCCACCCAGAGCCTCACCTGCTCCGGTCCACCAGTGAAACCACGGATAAAAATGGGCACCAGGATGGGAACAAACATCCTGTCCATCAGGGTAAGGCAATCTTGTGTAGGGACGCGGCCGAAAGGGTTGTCCGCTGTTCCCTTCACAACCAAAATCATCCCGGTACTGAACGTTGCCTGGCGGAAGAACTCCGCCAGCACGAACCTCTGGCACCTCTGAGTGGCTGGACTGGAATAATCCAGCCCAATTTCCCCATCACAAAATTCTTGCTTCTACAAGCTCCCACAACGCGGGCTACATCGGCCTGCAGAACGAAGTCCGCAGACCCAGGGGAGATCCCCTGAGCTACAACCCAATGCGGATTACCCAACTCCAAGAGGGGTTCCTCTCGGAAACCATAAGTTACGCAACCTCCCACCAGCTAGTTACGCAACCTCCCACCAGCTCCACTCTTACGTCGACGGGGCGGTGGTCTTCGCGCAACAACTCCCCCACGGACTGTCCACGACAGCCCGGAATCCTCCGGGAAAGCCACAAGCAATCAACAACCTGGATAAGAGGGACCTGGGGGTCCGCTGACCAAGAAGGCCGCGGCGCTCCGCCGCTGGCGCCTTCCTCCGGCGGAACAACGACTACAACTGGTGATTGCGGACTCTCCGCTTCCACAGTCGCCGTCACCAAACTCTCGCTAGAGCTTGGGAGACTGTCTGGCACAAGGATCACCTCACTGACTAATGACTCTGGCAACAGCTCGTCCTCCCACGACTCCACGACGTTAGAGCGGGACCGCTCTAAGTAGTTCCACGTCCCCATCAGATCAGCTCCATTCAGCATAATGGCTATCACTCTGGGATGAACAAGCATGGCCACGTGAGGCAGTTCCCCCATCCGCACCCTGCGGATTTCCGGCTCCATAGGCGGCACAATACCCAAATGCGCCGAAAAAAGGATCATCAGATCTCTAACAGAGGAAGAAAATCCCCACTCGACCTTCCCCATCCGCCTAACAACCCAAAGGCAGAGTTGTCCCAGCAACTCGAAATCACTGGCTCCCTCAGAGGATACTCTGAGAAACCTAGCTAACTCAAGCAGAAATTCCAGAAATACTTTAGGATCATCCACCCCTCTAGTGTGGTATTCCCAAATGTGAGTTAACATCGGGGTGGCCCCCGAGAACTTCATCCCGCATGCGTGAACCGCACATCTGCGGGTGCTCCTCGCTCTAACACGGCGGGCTACCGCCCCCTCCGCACCTGCGGGTATCAGCCTTAACCTAGCATAGCTGGACAACCCCGCACGTCCGACTCCCTGGGGTCGGGGTGCGCTGGCTTCCGGCGACCTCGCAGGCTCCAGCTCAAACCTATGTCTAATTTGCTATTTCATGTACAAGTCTACCTTAACCTGATGTAAACCCAACTGAGACTTGCACACGCTCCCGCATCATTGCGGAAACCTAACTGCTCTAACTAACCAGTGTCGACTTCTACGGGACTACATTCGGGGCAGATATATTGAGGTATCGACTTGGCAAAGTCCTCACTTATACCTACGCACCCCGGATGGAACCAGTCCCGACAGTTGTCGCACTGCACCATCATTCCCTTTGGGTTAGACTGTAAGCAAACACAATATTTCCTGGTTTTAGTCCCCCTAGTGGCTCTAGGTCTCTTGGGCGATTGGGGTTGTTTAGATTGATCTAGATTTCCCTAACCCGTTTGCGAGTACACATGTACGGACCTACTGACTCCGCTGGCTTGGGGCTAACTGTTGAGTGACCCCCATTCCCCGGGCTCTCAGGACTAATTCCTGAGTCTGCGGTCCCCAGCGGTGCAACCACATCATGTGTAGGAGAACTATCCCCATCTCGGGCTACTGACTGTCCGGGCAACTTACTCTTATAGTTTATTAACCATTTGGGGAGTTGCCTGGACTCGCACCTTTTAAGCTTGTCATGGTGCATGACCTTGACCTCGCGCCGAGATTTTACAACAAATATTGTATCCGATTTGGCTTCGATTATTATCCCAGGACCCCTCCATACTGACTCTACCTTTTATCCCGCATTGCGGCGCCAGTAGACCAAATCTCCGACCTTGAACTTACTGGCACGGACCTTAATGTCATGCGACCTTTTCATTGCGTTCTGCGCGACTTTTAGTTTTCCGCGGGCAATGTCGTGCGCGCTCTGAACATTTTCTTCTAGATCACGTACATATTTGTCGACCTCACCCTCCTCCCCATTTTGAAAAGACGTGGAAGGCAGTGGGGCGAACATCAAGGTTGCTGGTATATTTACTTCTCTACCCAGCATGAGGCGATTTGGAGTGTATCCAGTATGGCGGTTTACCGCGGACCGCAACGCTCCAGCCAATGGGCCTAGGTACTTATCCCATGAATTGGGCTGGCCATCTACGTAGCAACGAGCCGCGTCCATTAGGGTGCGGTTATAGCGCTCTACCTGGCCATTCCCTGAAGGACGGTAGGGTGTGGTCCTGGCTTTATGGATCCCTAACATGGCACAAATCTTACAGAACAGCTCGCTCTCGAAATTACGGCCCTGATCTGTAAAGATTTCGTAAGGATAGCCAAATCGAGAAAAGAAGTCATTGATAGCGGAACGGGCGGTAACTTCCGCTGTCTGAGACGGAAGCGGAATACACTCTACCCACTTGGTAAACTGTCTACCATCATAAGAATGTATTCGTTCCCGCTATCAGTTCGGGGAAGCGGCCCGAGAAAGTCTAAATGTATCCTCTCCATCGGGCTTCCTGCTTGATAGCTCTTAAGCTCGGATCTGTTAGGCAACGAACCTCGCTTATTCCTCGCACATACATCGCAAGTCTTGACATATAACTTTTTGTCCTTTGTCATCCGCCACCAGTAGAACTGTTGTTTAAGGCGTTCTTTAGTTCTCTGGATTCCCTGGTGACCAGAGGACTGTATGTCGTGACATAAGTGCATGATTTCGGATCGGAGACTCCGCGGCACTAGGAGCCGACGGGGCGCATCCGAGTCATCCGGTTCTCGCCAAACAATTCTTGTCTCGTCGAGATAGAAACAGTCTCGCTCCAGAAGATAGCACTTCTCTTCCGGACTACAGATAATTAAGTCACTTTCGGTAGGTAAGTCTCCAGACTCTAAGTAATGTCTCAGGTATTCTATAGCTTTGTCATTTTTCTGTTTCTGAGCTAAATCTGCGGAACTGTATGAAGATAGCGAAATTCCAGCAGTGTCACCTGTTTACTGACAGACTTGAGGACTAACTGTCTCAATCTTGGGATCTAGACTCGACACCCCACTGACATTAATCTTGAAACTGGGAAGTGCAGACGCACTTACAGGCAAAGGGGTATCTTCCCAAGGACTAGAAACAATGGCCTGACGTAGGGTGGGATCTAATGAATCACCGATACCCCCCTCAGCGGACGGACTTTCCGCTGGCACAGGCGTTTCGTCAAAGAGTTGGGACAAAGGAATTACATCGTCTATTTCGGTATTAAAGTCATGCCAGCGCTCGTGGGCTCGGCGGCAATAACGGCATCCGCCGCAGGGCAAGTCTTCGACTCTAATTCTCGTCGAGTACCCCTGGCATGAATCGGGTATGTCCCGGGACAGAGCGTCGGCATTTACATGCTTCTTTCCCGGGCGGTGTACGATCCGCATGTTGTACTGGCTCAGTTCCTCGAGCCATCGAGCGATCTGGTTCTGCGGATGCTTGAAGTTCATTAGCCAGACCAGGCTATGGTGATCGGTCCTGACTGTGAACTCACGACCCAGCAGGTAATGGCGGAATTGTCTGGTAAACTTAATTACCGCCAATAGCTCTTTACGAGTAGTACAATACCTGCGCTGCTCTGCGGATAGCACAGCACTCCCATACCCTATTGTTCTTTCTTTCCCACCCTGGATTTGGCTTAATTCCCCGCCTACGGCATAATCCGAGGCATCAGTATCCAGGATGAAATTACCTGTACTGTTCGGTATCGCTAGTACTGGAGGTTTAGTCATTAAATGAATGAGTTCCTCGAAAGCATTATGTTGCTCTTCACCCCACCGGAAACCACTTTTTCCGGTAACCGCATACAGCGGAGCCGCAATTCTGGAGAAGTGAGGGATGAAACTACGGTGATAATTGGCGAAGCCGAGAAAACGCTCTACGCCCTTAACATCACGCGGAACAGGCCAGTCACGAACTGACTCGATGTACTGATCCCCGATCTCAACTCCGTGCTCGCTCACGGTTCTACCAAGGAACTCGACCTTAGTCTTGAACAGCTCGCATTTCCGAGGCTTGAATTTAAGACCATACGCTCGGAATCGCTCAAACACTTGTCGTATGTTATCAAGGTGAGCTTGTGCGGAAGATCCTAGGACTAGGATATCGTCTAAGAAAGCTAAGGCTATCTTCCAGTTAAGTCTGTGTAACACCAAATTTATGGCCCTAGCGAAGGTCGCGGGGGCATTACACAGACCAAACCCCATTCTAGTAGACTAAAATTTAATGTAATCTACAACTAGATATGCAGTGTAGTTTAATTTGATAAAAATGCAACAAATATGTTGGTATCCTTGCTCTCTCTTAGAGGAAAAAACTAAGTTTCTCAATCAGGATTGGATGAAATATTTACCTCATTCTTCATAAGAATTTTTATTTTATGTTTATTGTGCGTTCTTCTTTAACCTTTAGACGCTCTTTTTAATATTCTATTATATTAATGTTAAATATTCTTTATTTAAATTGTTTCAACTCCGCAGAAACGCACAGCGACTTCAAACTTTCATATCGACCGGTAATAAGTCGACAATACAAAAATATATATATATGTACTCCTGATATATGTAATCTATTTAATATTTAAGAATCTATAATATAAATTGAAATATTTTTTGCTGATCAAAAATCCATTAATTATTTAAATTTCCTTCTAATATATATAACACTTTTTCTTGCATTGTAATTTAATCAAATGACCCATTTGATATAATTATATTGAACTATTTCTTGATAGTAAAAACATAATAAAGGGAAGTAATCAAATGTGAAACCCGCTTTTGATTGGTTCGTTTGGATCTTGAATCTCGTAATTCGAATTTTGACTCTCGAATTTCGAATTTTGAATCTCGAATTTCGAATCTCGTATTTGGAAACTCGAATCTCGAATGAGCCTTCTGGTCTTTCGTAGTAAGCAATTAATTCAACTTTTCTTAGGCATATCAATGGATAATGTGTGGGACGTATATTTTTCAATTTAGGGTTGAATTGAATGGGTACCGCTAGGGTATTCGGAACTCGTCGGCTTATTCGTAACTGGTAAAATGAACACCTATGTTAACTTACGAAATAATTTTTTCGGGGGGAAGGCTGAACTTTTATGAAACAATATTTAATTCCACAAGTCATTAAACTACCTTGACAAAAAACTTAGATTTTGAAATAATGCCTCGTATATTCATAGCACCCCCGAATCCGTTTCTTATTCGGCACTGGTCAAATAACTGTATCAAAAGTCTATAACATAAAAAGTTCTTACGATAAATTATAAAAAACGAGATTTTTTGATATCACAGACAACTGCCTCTAAAACGGAAATTTTCACATCATGTAATTGATCATCAGTAAAATTATTTCCTTTGAAACCTCTTTGATTGTACACGTAATTACTCTGAAGTTAACGTTGATATTAAATGGATGCTGAAGTTTTTCATTGACAACATTTATGAATTCTTTGCAAATTTTTTTTTTCAACAAACTGTCAGAATTACGAAAGAAACTACTTTATGTGTGCTCCTTTATCAGCTTACCTGTTTTATAATCCAACCAACAAATTTTTTTTCTCAAAAACCTCTACATGGTAAAAGGAAACACAAGCTGTGGCAATTCAACATTCAGATACTAGTATATTGACGAAGTTGTATCAAGGAACAATAGTATAAGTGGAAATTTTAGCGATAGGAAATTTTAGCGATTTATCCCAGTGAAAATATGGAGATAACGAAAAGTATTCAATATCAAAGTCCATAAAACAATACAAAATAGGAGCAGAGCAAACACGGACCTCTTAAACATCAGAGGCGGGATCAAGTGACATGAACGAGTGAGCATTCCCTGCTGACTGGTCACACCCGCCGATATGCTCCTTGTCATGATTGGGAAATAACGAAGAAATCCGTTGTCAATTCAGTGTATAGATAATGGACTAACAATTAGTATGAAAAACGTCAGTCAGTATTTTACTCAATGATAAATTGTATTTGCTGACAAGGTCATTGTATCAAAGAACTTACGAAATGATGACTTGAAACGAGACTGCTGATATTCTTGTTTCATCAACTTGTTTGTCAATAATGTATCTCGTTTTAGAAATTGTTCATACGTAGAGCATTCTCTTATATCTCGAATCAACTGAGATATATAAACGCCTTGTGCAGGTGATGAAGGTATATTGCTGCATAAGTAAGGGAAGTTGACGATAGAAAAGTTAAAGTCATCACGTTTATCATAATGTTTAGTGGTTATATTACCATTAACGTCTTTTTCAAGAAAAATATCCAATGAAACAGATGTGTCAGACTCTGTGGTATCTTTTATCTCAAGCTCACCAGGATATTTCGTATCGACATAGGAATGGAAATAACCATTGTAAATTGACAATAGTTCGCCTATTTAACTAAATGTTGAGTTGAAGGCCACAGCAAGTGTTTTCTTCTTTTTATGCATAAGATTTTGCACAAATTCTGCTTCGTATGAATACAAAAAAATAGGTCTTCTAATAACGAAGCGCAATTGGTACCCATTGATAACATTTCAAACAATGGCATATAGTTCTTGTTAATATTTAAATCCGACACATATTGAAGTAGATTTATATATATGTTGGGTAAGACTATTTCGCAATGGTAAAATATACATTTAATATACATATACATTGGGGGCAAATGGCGAAAAAGACCTGACTGAATACTGTTGTGAGGGTTATTTATACTTATATATCTTTGCAGATCCATTATTTGCAATAGATATCACATATTTCTTGATCATTGCAATTTCTCATCATTAAAAACGTTCCTACAAAGGAATAAATAAATAAATAATGATCAATAAGAAATTAAAAAAATTACATCATCTTGTTGAGTTGGATGATGTAGGTATGCTAAAGGAAAAAAAAAGACACAATGGAATAAATTTATTATGTAATTATAACGTGAACAATTTAGAAGACGAATTTAATTTTATATTTTAATTAAATTTATATATGATCTTTGAAAACTCTCTATCAAACAATATTATGTCAATGAACCATGTGTCTGTTTTATACAACTAGATTTCAAAATTAATTCATTGATCAGAATTTGCTCGGAAAAACGAATTTAACCTCTATTCATTGATAATAAAACACTTTTTTATTCAAGGACGCAAATTTCTAATTTATTTATTGCCTTGATAACATTCATTTGTGGGAACTTTATTTCACCGATGAGATATTGTAATGCCCAAGAAATACCTAATGAGTGGAAATTTTAGCGAGACGCAATTTCAGCGATTTCTACCTTAAATCTGGTATTTTATTTTTAGCGAGAAGTAATTTTAGCGATTTTAAGATGTTAACTTAAAAAAGCTATTACAAATTTTTTGCGATATGCAATTTTAGCGATGTCATCACCCTCGCTAATAATGTCAAAATTAAATCCTCGCTAAAAAATCTATTTATACCGTTAACAAGCAAGTCAATATCTGTACATCTGTGTATGCTTTTCTACAAATATTGCCTGGCTTGTTAACATGGGCTTTTAACGCCCCCTTTTCAGATTTTTTCCAAGTTGTACAAAGTTTTTGTTTACATTTTATATGCCAAATATGCCATAATTTTTTACTAGTCATAATATGTCGGATGACACACCTATTGTTACAGGTGCAAATTTTGTGATTTGGCAATTTGTTATTCATACTTTACTTGTAATTTTTATATACATGTATATAACCCTTACTTATATTTGAATTTTGATTGTGTTTTCTTACTGTCATTTATTATATATTGTAATAAATGACCTATTCTAATCTTAAAAGGGTGTTTCTGGTGTTTTTATTATATGGAGGCAGACAGGTATAAAAATGATTTATTTAAATAAATCATTTATATATGTTGCCTTCTGTTTACTTTCATTATGCGCATAGCGGGGAATCCGGGTGATATTTATAGCAACCCGATTTACATAACTACCAAATGCGCATGCGCAGTCTAAATTTATATTTTGTAAACAGAGGCAACTTTGAGTCTACCACCACCCTCCCCACCTCCTTTGTACCTTATGGCAGTATATTATCGTTATTTTGATTTACTCTTTCCTATATGCTAGGCTTTTAACGCCCCCTTTTCAGATTTTTTCCAAGTTGTACAAAGTTTTTGTTTACATTTTATATGCCAAATATGCCATAATTTTTTACTAGTCATAATATGTCGGATGACACACCTATTGTCTCAGGTGCAAATTTTGTGATTTGGCAATTTGTTATTCATACTTTACTTGTATTTTTTATATGTATATAACCCATACTTATATTTGAATTTTGATTGTGTTTTCTTACTGTCATTTATTATATATTGTAATAAATGACCTATTCTAATCTTAAAAGGGTGTTTCTGGTGTTTTTATTATATGGAGGCAGACAGGTTTAAATACTGTATGTGAAATGTATTGAAAACCGTGGATCTGTAAAGTTATATATATTATTTATACACTGAATAATTGTCGACGGATTTTCTCGTCATTTTCCGATCATGTCAAGGAGCACACAGCGGGTGTGACCGGTCACCAGGGGATGGTCGCTCCTCCACGAAACCTGATCCCAACTCTAAGGTTTTTGAGGTCCGTCTTTGCTCTACTCCTATATTGCTAAATGGACTTTTGATCTTGAATACTGTTCGTTATCTCCATATATTTCAATTAGTTAGTATTTAAAGGTCATATAATGTTGATAGTGAAACACATTCTTTCATGTAATTATAATCAAGTAACAATAGAATAAAACGCAAATTACTTAATGATTCAAAATTGGATATAACAATCATTCATTTATTAGCTATTTATATAAGGAACAATGGAATGAACTACAAATTTATGAAGTCAAAGTGATTTATGTAAATTTAAACAAAATAGATAAGATTGTTATAGTAATACCAAAAAATAAAAATATAAAATTTAATTAACTTATTTTTTTAGACACGAAACCACTCCGAACTTTCATTAAAAATCTATTTTAAATAAAGAATATACAAAATTTGATAAGTTAAATTCAAACAGACAGAAATGCAAAGAAAAACAACAAAACAAAATGACCCCCCTTCCCCCAAACTATAGGTAGAAGCACAAAATTATGTCATACTATGATAAACATCAATATGAATACTGAATATAACTAGTCATAGGACTCAATACTTAAAGAGTTAAATTCTTTGGATTTCATCCGGTGGCCCAGAGGTGGGATGCAGACTTCGGGAGAAGAACTGGGGGTGAAAAAGACATCATCATGACGTAGACCGCAGATATCTGACTTCTCCGTAAATAATGTAATGGGTCTGTTGTCATATCCATTATTTAGAATCTTTATTGATGGCATTGAGTTTTCTTGCTGATCAGAAACTTTGTGATCCCTCGATATTTTGATAGTAGAGACAGCCGAAGTCCTTAAAGCATTAAATATATTGTAGCAGTTATTTAACTTGATTTAAGGATAAAAACGTTACGATTTACTATTAAATATACTTACCCTTTAGATTTTTTCAGGACAACAAATATGACTAATGCTATGACAACCAAGAGTATTCCCACGGTGATGCCAACTATCAGGGCAAGTAAATGCTTCTCTGTAGAAGAATATTACAATAACGATGTCAGTTACTTAAAGCACGAAGAAAAAGTGAAACAAATCATCTTGATATTTATTTAATGATTAGGAAGTACAAGTGTTACATACCAGTCTCAATCGAGGAATCGGTAGATACTTGATTCTGGTAATAAAATTCATGAGATAAATTTTGGCGTATTTAAAATACAAATATACAAAAAACCAACAGCATCGTATTTAATACACGTTTTATAAAAGAAACCCTGGGAAAACACTCACCAAAGAACTGCAAACAAGCGTTCTAGCGTCACATTTGTAAACCTGTCCATCAAATATTAGCATGGTCGCGTGACTGCTGTACGTTTTCCCGTCATAGCTTAGTGAGATATTCCATCCGTACACCATTGAGTTTACACCTGTTGCTCTTCTTCGGCGCAGTGACTCAGGAGGTTTGGGTATCTCAGTAGTGATCTTGTTGTAGTTATAGTAAGTTGTGCTTTCTATTTTAACGTGGTTAGTTGTCAGGATTTCATTATCCTTTACCTGTTGAAAAATAATTAATCACATGAGAATACAAATGTACAACATGATAGGGTTTTTGCCATGCATTATTCGTTCTTACTTTGAAGTATTTAAACTTTGCAGTAACATTTTCAACATCAAAAAATCCCAAGATGTTTGTTTTAAGACATCCCCTTGAACTGATATCACACAATCCATTTGAAGGTAGAAGAAAATCTTTTGGGGGAACAGAGAATCTTCCGGAACAATCTGACCCAAGAAAACCATCGAAACACGAGCAAGTGGCTAAAACAAAAAATCGTTTTCAGTAAATGCCTCTATTTTGGAGACAATATATAATACTTTTCAAGTGACTGTAGAATTAAAATCAAAATGCCAAATTCAAATTGGCCGTTATTAAAACTCCTTTCCATTTGAAAATAAATTCTAATTCAGAAAAAGGGATATTAACTCCTTGTGGATTTTCAGAAAAGAAGCTACCATTGATACACACTCCCTTTCCAGAACAATTGCTCGGACACAAAAATGATGAAATGTAGTCAAAAACCGTCAATCCATTGGCGTCAGACGATTGGTTGACGTAAAAAACTTCGTTCCTCGTAGCTTCCGTCAGACAAGAACCTTTCAGTGTATCTAAAGTGTCTTGTATGAAAGTCGTATTTCCAGAAATCTTCAACGAAAAGAAATTGTCATTAAACATATAAAGTTCTTAAGTAAAAGAAATCTTCTGTATTCTAAAATTTCGAAATTAGAATGACCAAATTATTAATTTTTTTCATTAAGAGATTAAATCATTAGATTTAATACCTTGATATCTGCGACACATTCATCAATAAATGGTACTTTGCTGATATTGACAAGTCGGTCACACACGTCTACAGCGGGGTCGAGGTCAAATTGTTTCGAACAGAAATCTCTTGCCGATATTTCATCCCAACCATTCATCCACTGTGCAGCCTTCAACAAATCAAGAAACACGTAAAAATCACATAGATTATATAGGGTTTAAAAGACAGCGTTTCGTATTTGTTCGTGGTCAAGTATTTCTACCTCAATAACAGCTGATTCGTTGTAGTCCTTATCATATGTTAATTCACTCTCTATATCCACATCATCTGTATCTTCTGTTGACCTTCTTTTGCGATTATCTGAATTGGAACATGAATTCAACGTCAGAACGGAGATACCTCCCTCGCATAATTGACTTGGTGACGTCATATTACAATGTACTGCGTTTGGTAAGGTGAACTGATATGTATCCACTGGTCCATTTTGAGCGCATGTGCAGTACGTATCTCTAGATTCTGGTTGGACGTCAACTCTATACCTGAAATGTAATTATAGTTAGTATGCGTATTTGACAAGAAATTATTCGAAAATTCAATATTATTACTATACGTACATCCATGATGTGTCCTGTAAAATTGAAGAGGATTTTGAAAATAGACTTTCTTTAGAATCCATTGGAATTCTGCAAAAGAAATTTCTTCATATCAGAAATGATCTGGATGAAAATTATACTCCAAACTTTCGGTTATTTAAAGCTTATCTTGTACCTCCATGACATTGCAAATGTGGCGGAGTCAGTGGTGCTGCTGCCGCCTTTCGGGATGAAGTCATCAGATGTATCGCCATTAGTTAATCCACACAAACCTAGCGAAGACTCAATGTCTGACACAGAAGCCCGGATCGTCACACTCCCGATAAAGTTATTCCAAGACGAAATGTAAAACGAGACTTGTGTTCCAGATGGAAAGGTTACCTTTAGGGTAACAAAGATACATGTAAATGATGTTTGCTGATCTCGAAAAAGGCTTAAAAATTATAAAATAATAAAGAAAATCTAGTTAAGGTAATTCACTTACGGTGTAATGCTTTCCAATTTTTACAATTTTAAGGTCGGTAGCTTCGCAGAGGCGTTCTTTTTCATATGGAATTGAGAGCAGTTTGGTGCTTTGTAATGAAATTATTTCACAAGTTCTGACAATGTAATAGCTAAACCCATTTCTTATTGCTACTCCGCAATTGCACGTGGCGCGCCATGGCATACACTCAGAATAAATAACATGGACCTGTTAATAGTAAATACATGATCATTATTCAGTCGTTCTCACTTTAATTGTACACACTGTCAAATGAAGCACGCGTTTTTTAAAAACATTTACAGTCTTCAAACAACTAGATAAGATTAAATCGTAGAATTTAATGCAGAATTACTACATGTACGACATGGTGTCATATTACCGTGATGTCATATACCTTGTATATTTGAACACTATTGCACAAAAGTTTTCGATTAAGTTCTTGGAAGATATCGTAAAATTTACTGTATATGGAAGTGTTTTGTGCTGATATAAAGTAAATAGTCCAGTTCTCTGGTTTTCCCAACGAAATCCATCGAATGTCGTCATATGTGGGTCGTTTGATGATATACACTGCCGACCGGTCATCAGTATATCGCGGTCACCCACCTTAACCTACAAGAGGTTATTATGAAGGGCATTAAGAATAAAAATAAAATGCTAAGGAAATCAATGAATTGATAAAAAGAATTAAGGTTACTTCAATTTCTTCAACGCTGAGATTGTCCCATATCCCTAGTGGATCCATGGGGTTCCTTGTCGATTCTATGTGTAGATACGTAGTCCTGTCATTGTAGTTAATCATACCATCAACATAACCCGTCACATTGATATAGACACTTCTGTTACCCCAGTCCCTAAAGTTAAACGTCACCCCACAGGGCTGGTTTGTCAAGGCTATCCCATTGCTAGCCATCCCATTCCTGCAGCTATCCTCTGACGGCGTCCACACAAAGAAGTAATATGTACAATGTGCCTCTCGCATTTCTTCATCCAAAGATAGCGGACAACTGAACGGTATGGTACTAGTGAGTTTAATTTGTGATGTAATTCCCTCATTGACATAATATCGTTTCTGTTCTGGCTGTCAAAGAATAGAAGAAAAGAAGTTGGTAGTGAGGTGTATTTTAAATTCACGTTCTACATGTCACTTTAGGGGTGCTATAATTCCAGAGAATAATATTTTTGGATGATAAACATTTAAAACTATGCAATGGTAAAATGTTTTGACTTGAATGTAAACTAACTAAAAACAACATTGTGGCAAACAGCGGATAGAAGTTCTCTCATCTAGATTCATTTTTACGATCGATCCTCCTTTATACTTAATATATTATTGTCACTTGTTTTCGAGTGTTATATACATGCGTATAAATTATATGCGTATAAATGCATATTTTTGATAAAGACAATTTGTTAGTTTCTTAGATGTACTTATGATTTAGGTATTGTTTAAATATTATAATTGATGTACTGGGATTTGTAATTGAAAATTAATTGTTTTATTTGATCTTCAGAAAGAGCACTGCTGCACGTGTTTGTAATTTCTCAAACTTGACATCTCTCTCTCCATCCCACGGTATCGATGCTATTAGCTCATAATTGTTATCAGGTTTATGGTCAGATCTTAGACTGGTGTTTCTTTGAATTTGTTATGCTTACTCAAATTGTTTCCTGTGTTATAAATTAATGTCATTGAGCTTTCCCCAAACTTTACTACTGTCTTTTAACTTGTTTCATTGGTTCATTTATGAAATGTGGGAGGAGTTGTCAAAGATGAGACGTGCCTGAGTTTGTTTGTAATTCACTCTCACTTTAGGAATTTTTGTGTAAAAATGTGAATTTTGATTTTGTACTTTTGGACTTGAATAAATTCTAAACTTTAACCAGGAATTATCATTTCAAAACAATATAATTATTACATGGTGGAGAATCTAAATTTTTTGGACGACGGTATCCTGTATAAAAACTTTGAACATTTTGGATTGTGTTCACTTTATTCAAATATTACTGAAAATGTCAGGAAACTTTGGAGATAAACCAACTCAACATCGTTCATCATCTTCATTGGATTATTCGATTCTCGGAGATTTTACCAATTTATAGTGGTGCCGAGATTCATGGGAAAATTGTAAAATTCAGTTTTACAGAAGCGCTACAACCCGCATTTTCTGAACTTATGTGCTCAGTCATGTTCAGTATGTATGTCCCACTATCCACGTATTTTTCCTTTCGTTCCGTGGATGAGGATTCCCAAAAGGATGACGTAAATGGACCAGGCCCCGACTTCGAAGCTTTCCCTGTTCTCAAAAATGACTGTCCAACCATTTGCTGAATTTCTGTGCTCAGTCGTGGTCGATATGCATGTCCCCGTATCCTCGCACTTTTCGTTTCGTTCCCTTGATGAGGATTTACCGCAGGATCGTGCAAATTGTACCAATGGATCCGGGACCGAAACGTTCCCCGTTCTTCAAAATGACTATCCATCCAACAATTTTCTAAACCTAATTATAAGAAACACGATGTTTGGAAATCGTTCGTTACCTACAGGACTTAATTCCTCTAATACCGATGGTCGAGCCACAGGGAGTCAAGAGCTGGCCGTACCTGCAGAGGCTTGTTGCGTAAATTCACGCCATGCCAAAATCAGTGAAGCTGTACCATCGCTCTTTATTGACTGATAAAGTTTTTTTTTTGTTTGAAAGCAATGATTCTGAGATGTACATATATGTTAATGCATGCGACAAGTTGTTATTTTAGTACTTTTCACATAGACCTGTATATTCCTTACAGTTGCATGAAAGTAGTTTTTGTTGTTGTTTATTACGATTTGCGATATCGATATGCTATTGGTGTGTTTTGTTTTTAATATCATTATAATTATGCATTGGTACGAGTGTGTCTATTTTGCTCAAGTTATTTTAACTGCAAGAGCTTAGTACACTTTTCTCGTAATGCTAATTACTAATGGGTATTGGTCACAATTTGAGCTACCAATGTGAAGTAGCTGTTGTGAGAGATAGTTTGTATACTTCTGAGGCGTAATGATGCCTGGAGTTGATACGTTTTTTTTAATCATGATTTCATATATCGTTTCTTTTGCTACTTTGTTATAATGTACAGCTTGAAAGTAAGCGCCAGTACGGTAACAATGTTATGAGTGTTGCATAAAGCGATGACATGCTTGATATGAGGCATGATCCCTTTTTGTAAATATATGTGTATAACTTTGTTTTATATTTTTGATCTGTATTAATTTACAGTGTTTCATATGTATGTTTATGTAATTACGAATGTTCTATTCCACTAGTATTACAGCTTACATATATTGTTGAAAACGGTAGAAATTGAATGGGTAGGAATAACTAGCATGCAATATTTGTGGCATACATTATGTAACATGAAAATTTTGTGTTGGTTTGATATATCAATTGCTTTTTCTAACCAAGGATGTGTTATTCCAACAGGGTTATACCTTATGCAATTCTGTAATTGAATATTGTATTATCTTTATTTGAAAGTGGTATGATTTATTCTAACCGAGGATGTGTTATTCCGTACAGGTTATACTTTTGAACGACCATATTCGAGAATTTGTTGTTTACATTTTTTTTCTAGGCATTGAAGCGCAAGTTATGAGTTCTTATGATGCACTCTGATTTGAATATTATGTTCGTATGAATGTGAGAGTGTTTGATGGGCCCAATTAATGGTGTATACATGTTTCGAAAACATTTTATTCACTTCTGATTTCATTACTAGAATGCATTCTTCTTCTTGTACATGTATTATATTTTCTTCATTATCATTTTGTATAACATTTCTTTTGTGTGCGTATTTTATGATTGTCTTTATCGTTTAATGTTTAAAATTGTATGCCAATTTTTTTAGGGGGCGGATGTTATATACATGCGTATAAATTATATGCGTATAAATGCATATTTTTGATAAAGATAATTTGTTAGTTTCTTAGATGTACTTATGATTTAGGTATTGTTTAAATATTATAATTGATGTACTGGAAATTTGTAATTGAAAATTAATTGTTTTATTTGATCTTCAGAGAGAGCACTGCTGCACGTGTTTGTAATTTCTCAAACTTGACATCTCTCTCTCCATCCCACGGTATCGATGCTATTAGCTCATAATTGTTATCAGGTTTATGGTCAGATCTTAGACTGGTGTTTCTTTGAATTTGTTATGCTTACTCAAATTGTTTCCTGTGTTATAAATTAATGTCATTGAGCTTTCCCCAAACTTTACTACTGTCTTTTAACTTGTTTCATTGGTTCATTTATGAAATGTGGGAGGAGTTGTCAAAGATGAGACGTGCCTGAGTTTGTTTGTAATTCACTCTCACTTTAGGAATTTTTGTGTAAAAATGTGAATTTTGATTTTGTACTTTTGGACTTGAATAAATTCTAAACTTTAACCAGGAATTATCATTTCAAAACAATATAATTATTACACGAGATTTCTATTTGCAAATACGTATAAGTATAAATGCGTTAATGTGTTTTCTTGAATATTGATAAAAGTTAGTTCATTTAAACAATGAAATGCTTTCTTTGTTTGTTTTTACTGGAATTAACGGAAGCAGCTGTTGCAGAAAAAATACATAACCCGCGTAAGCGGGTTATGTAAATTTTTTCTGCAATAGCTGCGACCGTTAATTCCAGTAATAACAAACTAAGAAATACATTTTATTGTTTATATTTATATCTGTTTAACTAATCATTTAAAGTAGGTTTAAAAAGATTAATTGTTGTATTAATGATGCGGGCGTCTTTATACGTTTCATTGATGGAACAGCCACTGATCAAGAAATCTGTTCAGGCGACATGCCTAATGTAGTTCATGCAGTGATTAACGCAATGGGTTTTCTTGAAAAATAAAGGAGAAAATATTCAGTGGATGTAAATATAGTATGGTAAGCAGTCTCTGTGTACCTTAATTCCAGCGAAGAACTTTGGGCTTCTATAGATTGGACCAGAAATGGATGTGGAGGGATTGTGTGCTTTAATTGCACAAGCAACCTAAAAAAAGACAAACACTCGTGGTGCTTTTAAAAAAAACTGATTAAAGTATACATTACTCAAGTTTTCTGTATATCATTTTCTAACGTTTTGTTGTTACATAAACAATTTCTTTTCCGTCACATTTCATCAAAAGCGCCCCATTTGCCTGAAAGCCTACTTCAAAATTCAATGAAAAGTTTCCTGTCCAATTGGAAGGCCTGAGAGCAGTAGAATTTATTTCTGGATAGGACGCAGAGGTTGATGATGCCCAAGTCAATTCCTCGTCATTGATGAACCAGGATACGTCATAAATTACGTCATCACCTAGAGGAGGAAAGATGCACAAAAACACTGGCTCCAATTGTCTGCCATCTACTGATTCCAACAGGTCGGGTTGGATCTCTGGACACGTTTTTAAACTGTTGTCTGCAAGTAGACAGTAGTTGAGAGAGAGAGAGAGAGAGAGAGAGAGAGAGAGAGAGAGAGAGATTTAACTTTTGTTGTAAACATGTCAAGGTTATAATTATTTAAAATAAAAGTCTACCAATATTGGTTCCATTCGTATCAAGAGTTTTGCAAGATTTTTCAGTATCCACATCTGTAAAAAAATAATAGAATTGGCAATAGTTACTAAATTTTAATTGCCATGAATTCTAAATGATCATAGTTTATATCGACATCATGTTAAATTTTACCTAGACAAAAGTCAGCATTGTTAACATTCATGAAGTATCGTAGGTACTTGAAAGAAACAAGGTAGAAATCTCCACAGTTGAATGTGCCTAGTAGATGACCTGAAGGTCGGAGAACTACAGATTTCTGAGAATAAATTCCTGGCATAGTGTCTGTAAATAAAAAAGTAACATTATTTTGTTTCAAAAATGTCTTTGTTTCTCTCTTTGACTTTCATAATAGTAGTATATAAGTTACCATCAATGTAAAGCGATCCAGGACAGGGACATGGCTTTGTTGACAACAACAAGGGACTTCCATCAGACGAGACCAGTTTGAGATCGTCATTTACATACACAGTAGAAATCGCATTTAAATCTGAACTTGTCAGACAAATCCTGTCATCAGGAACGGTGTATGTTGTAAATACATGGCAACCTATTGGTGATATTGCAAGGTGAGTGCCTGAAAAGATGTGAAGGAAACGATCGGTGATCATGCTCAAATTAACATTTCAACGAAATGAAAGCAAAGTTAACTTTTTTTCCGTTGGAACTCAATTCAGATATCTTTATCTGGTAATATAGCACAGGGCAAATGAATAAACACATTGACGAAAATTAGTTATTGATAACAGAGTATACCTAAAAATGAACATATGAAGTGGATTGAACAGTATTAATATTTGAAAAAAAAATTCAGTCAAAGTATTGTTTTTGTTTAAACGAACCCAAAGAATTCAGAAGAGACATTTTCATTCTAAAACATGTAATAAGTTCAAGAGCAAATGGTTTTACAAGAGACACAAAAGACGTGCTTATGATCTGGGTTTGTCATTATGTAAATTATTTCTTCTTGAATTGCAGAAATGTTCTAGAATTGTTAATCGTCACATGAAAACATCTTCTTTTAAATGTCTTTTGTTCTCTTCTCAGGGGAGGTACTAATATCGCCTCGATAACAGATCTCTTTATAAGAGACACAGATACAGGAACCAGGAAGTTTTAAAAATGCCTTCAAAGTTTTGGCTGACGTCACCAGGAAGCAGAGATAAGCTGATCTTGACAAAACCCTCATATTTTGACCGATTCTCATTTGGACCAAATTTATTACAAAATATGTGGATCGAAGGAAATGTTTCTTCATGAATAAAAAGGGATTTCCTCTTTAAAGTATTTTAACTCATTAAAGTAAATAAATAATGAAAAGAGTGACAATATGGTAACATTATGCAAACAATTTTAGCTGTTTGTGATCACAATTAGGCATAAAAGTTTAACAATGTACAAGTGATGCACATAATAAAAAAAAAAATCAGAATCACGTTAGAATCGCATATTAAGCGACTAAGGGGCAATAGGAAAACTATCTTTCCTTCTGTATTCAATATTCCAGAGGTGAAAAAAAGAATTAGATAGATTACATGATCAGTACGTACTGGTCTCTGCTAACAAAGTAGGCAACAACATTGTCTTTGTAAGTTTTTCAAATAAAATGTACTTTAGAGGAAATTGGATTTCATTCTACAAGTGGTGGTCCAACTTATACCCAAAGCATCCTTTCTAAGGAGGTAATTCTTCAAAATCATATGTCAGTTTTGAAAATTTTTAACATTCCAAACAACCAAAGGGAATTTGAATTACCATATATATTAGATTTCGAAACTTCATAAAATCCTTAAAAGATAAAAAGCATGTTCCAATAAATGTTCTACCAAGTCTCTTTACTCCACACAAAAATATCAACAGATGCTAATTTAAAAGTCCAGGCATTTTTGATATCATTGACAGCTGCTTTTTCAATAAAAATGGTACGCGTAAATTACCTACCTTGTCATTGGTCATTTGTAAAATTGCTTTGTTGAAAACATGCTGATTGTACACACTAGTACATGTACTAGGAAGTCGAAATAAAAAAAATGCTCGAGTTTCTGATAGACAATATCTATGTGGTTTTTGGAGACCATGTCTTCCAACAATCTTGGAATTCTTATGGGTACCAATTGCGGCCTGTTATTAGAATACCTATTGTTGTATTCATGCATGTTTCAAGAACAATGTGTTTAAGATCTTTTACTTGAAAAGAGGAAAATATTTGCATTCAACTCGACATTTAGATATATCGGAGACGTATTGTCAATTGAAAAGAATTATTTCCATTCTTATATCTACACGATATATCCCGGTGACCTTGAAAAAAAAGATACCACAGAGTCTAACACATCTGTTTTATATTTGGATCTTTAGCTAGAAAAAGACGTTAATGGTTATCTGACAACAAAACCGTATGATAATTGTGATAACTTGGACTTTTCATTGTCAATTTCCCTTCCTTATGCAGCAATATAATTATAATGAATTCTTTTATTTAGACAGGATAGCACAATTAGTACGTATGACTAGTTTACATTGTGGTCCTTTGAAGTTTATATTTCTCAGTTTATTTGATACAGAAGAGCATGTTCTACGTATGAGGATTTCTATAACGAGGTAAATTATAAATCATAGGCAAACAAGTTTAAGCAAAAATATCGGCATTTTCGTTTAAAGTCATCATTTTGCAAGTTCTATGGTCGATACAATGACCTTGTCAGGAAATACAATTTATCACAAGTCAAATGGCACCTGATCGTACCTCTGATTTTTAGAACGTCTGTGTTTGCTTCGCTACTATTTTGTATTGTTTTATGGACTTTAGAGCTCGAATACTGTTCGTTATCTCCGCATATTTTATCATATTAATAATGAGAACATTCTTATAAAGTGTAGAATTAACTTTGTTCAAACTATGCATGCAAGGGATTGCGCCACAATAGGGATTAGATTTTTTTTAACTTAAAAATAAATCATCTTAAAATAATAATTAAAATTGATACGACTTGATCCTGATGTTGTATTCTTTTAAATTTAATATAAGTCATGATTCTGAAGTAACATTTTGAAAATTATAAGCTTTTCTTAGGACTTTAATGGGCAAAAAAATATTTCTAAAGATCAACACAAAAACTATGGTAAGAACTTGAACCCAATCGGAGCTGGAGCAAAAAAAGGGGAAACAAAGTTTTAACAGATTGGATAGAAAAAACATGCGAACACAATTTATTTTTTACAAAACAGTCTTGTGTAAATTTATGCTTATAAAAATTTATACATTTAGTCGACTTCAAAAAGTAAATATACGTAAGCTCATAATCATATTAAAAAAATAAATATTTAATATATAAGTGTATATAAGTATATTATAATTAGATTTCAGATAAATTGTAATCAAAAATCAGGTATATGATAATTAGATTTAAGGCAAATTTTATTTAGATTATAAGTATATTATAATCAGATATTGAAAGTGTATCTAATATCTGATCATAGTTTATGAAACATACACGAAATGTATGTAATTAGATAATAGGTATTTATGTAGTTGTTATATGTTGGAATATTATGATTAGATATTTATTGTAAACCTGAAGTCTTAAGTAAAGATGTTAGTAAATTTTTGTTGAATAAAATATGTATATTTTTAATAAACAATTTTTGGATGAAATGCTATTGAATAGAAATATGAGAAAACATTCTTTTCAATTAGTTAAAGTGGCATTAATTATAAATCGCTCCATATTACGAGAGATGTCCTTCTTAAAACAAATACTACATAAGGACCATTTCTATGTAAATAGTACTTACATTTTAACTTTAATTCAACTCGATTTTGAGAAAACTTAAGGTTCATTTAATCAGTATTTTTAAAATTGGTTTTTGAAGTTTTGAAATATTTCCAATATTGTTTATAATAAAACAAATAACCTAATCAAATGTTCAAGGTGTCAAAGTGTGCATATTTTGTACAAACTAGGTAAAAAAGGAACACAAATATAAATATTCTTACCTTTCACTGAACTAAATATTATGGTCAACAAAACCAGCTTCAGATACGCACAAGGAGGCTTCATCCTTTTAATGGAACAGACAGTTCTTCCTTTCCGAGCATTTTACGGATTCGAATTTCTTGTACTTATTTATAACCACGTCGTTGTTCTTTATCAAGCCTAGATCTAGCCAGGTTCTTTAAACATAAACTGAATATCTATCATTGTACTTCCATTTTGTAAATTCTTTTTTACAAGTAAAATAAAAAAAAAATGTTTAAAATGTCTGGTAATAATAATTTTCTTAAACACAATTTCTGGGGTATATTCTCGTAAATAAAATTTCTTTTTACTAAATTCTTTACTTAACTCTTCAAAAAATTATATAAGTTGTTTTAAAAATCAACAAACCTTATAATTACAACAAATTTAAACTACAGACCTAAAGTATTTTGGGGTAGTGTAGATTCAATAAAAAAGTTTTATGAGTATATGATCAACATAAGCAAAATAAAATCTTGATATGAAAATTTGTACACTTTTTCAGCTAATTACTAGTTTGTTAATTTCGACGATTGAAAAGAATGTTCTCCTTCTTTGCTAAACAAAACAATTAATGTAGAAACTATATATAAGGGTTTGAATACAATTATAATAACGAGTAAATATTTATACGGTAGTGATAATATGAGATACTCCATAATATAGTTATTTAAGATATCACTGTCTAGTCTGTTGGGTATGTCAGGGTATCAACAATAGTTGGAAACGTGGGATAATTTGTATAACGGGCGTACTCTATGTGTTGATACGTAGTATGAGAACAGGGATATTCATAAAAAGCAAAATTTGATTACTCTGATAATTAAAAATTATATCAATTCAAGTAAGTATAATTACCATACAGTTCTAATTAAATGACTCTAAAACAATCTTGATTGAGACAGTTTTACTATTAAAACAATGTAAATATAGAGTTTGAAATGTCTGTCAAAGAATTTGTGATATGTTTTAATTTATGTGTAAATAAATTTTCAAAGGAATGGATAAAGCTCATAACCACCTTAAGGTGATTCGACCCTCACAATTTTATAGGTTCAAAATACATAAACTGCATTTATTTTCATTTTATATACGTTAAACTTTCCAATTATTGCAAAAAATGTATAGGTCACCATATTATTTAAGATGCAAAACATAAATAAACAGAAGTGTATGTCAACATAAAAAAATCGCACGTTTTTTGTAAACAGTAATATGAAAAATATGTAAAAACTGGTTAAAATGCATAATTCTGATGCTGAGTGTTCCTAAATACTTCCTACGTAAAAGATACTTTTGAATTGTGAATATCAAGGAAACTATTTTACAATAAAGCAAATGCCTGAATGAAGAGACCTTCAGAAGGAGTTATTGCCCTTGTCAACATTTTTTAAAGATTGAAAAATTGATTAAATATAGAAAATATGCATTTTTTAAATTCTTTAACTGAATAATATTTATCATTACACCCATTGTAAAGCATTTTTCCAAGAGATATTGTTCTATTAGGTATGAATTTAAACTAATTACAGTTTTTGCAAAAACTTATGACATCATACGAGGGTGGAATTACTTTAATGTAACAAAAGGAACACCATGCCACTGTATTTTTGCTTTATACTTTCTCCCTCTTTCTCTATCCCATTTTCTTTCTTCTTTTCTCCTCTTTCTTATAAAAAAAGCTTCACATAAGTGTATGTATGTAAATGTATATTTATGTACATTTGTATATGCACACTGCATATGGTATTCATAAAACATGTAGGTATATTAGTGAAGATACGTGTATAATATTTTCATTTTATATGAACTTGAAATAAATCCTGAGGAAAATAAAAAAATATTTAGAAAGCGTACAGAGGTATATTATGATTGATACCGAGATCAGACAGGAAAGAATTGAAACACAATGTAAATATTTTAAAAACTCAAATAAAGCTCCGGAAATACATGTAAGTTAAAAGTAATCATACACATGTAGTCGGTAATGATATTGCTAGTCTACAGTCTGAAAGAAAAAAAAATATAATTCAGAATGCATTGAAAAAGCCATTAAAGATCTAAAAATTGTTAAACGTTTTTGAAATTCAATTTGAAAAACAAGTCAGTATATAAAAACTGAAGAACATTTACAATGCATACCATTAACAGAAAATATAAATACTATAATACAGTAAAGCCTTTCGTACAGTTTTACTGTATTTTACTGTATCTAGACTCTGTTTAAAAATAAAGAAACAAAATAACTGAAAACACTAGGTCTCTTGGTAGAAAATAGAATCATATATATTTATATTTGCATATCCAATGCTCTCTCCCACTATGAACATGTAGTCATCAACTGCGTTCATAGGACTATAGATGCTACTGCTTCTGCTATGAGTGCAATTGCTCTATCTAATTCCTAAAGAACAATCTCTACTACAATTGTTAAAAGTGTCTAGAAGTATATATATGAAACTTTTCGTAAAAGGAATAAAAATAAGTTTTTAATAATATTCTTTGAGAAAAAAGAAATTCAGAATAATTAAAATTGCTGATTTATATCTTTAAAAATTTAATTTTGGTCAATGTATTTAATTGTATAATAAAACTTTTTAAAAATTGTAGATAACTGCCCTATTTTTATTTTTTGTATCATGCATTTTTGTTCAAAGAACGATAACTCTTCACACTTGGGTAATAACATTCAGAAAACTAGTAAAACTAGTTTATCGACTTCAAGAATAATTTCAGCTATTAATTTAAAAAATAAATAGAAGAACTAAAAAAAAATAGAAAAGCATTCTTGAGTAATAATCATTATAAATGCATTCTTATTTTTCATCATAGTGTTTTAAAATTGTTGATTTTTGTTAGAGGGTTTCAATAACGTTGATCGATGACGTCACAACTGCATCAAAACAAAAATTAAGAGAATGTGGTGACGGCGCTGCTTGTATCCAGATAACTGTGTTTGAGAGGGAAATACTTTATAATTGTTTGTGATTTATTAGATAAAAGTATCATTGATCAGGTGTACTAATTTTAAAGCCGTATGTTTTTCATTACTGAAGACTAGAAGCCGCGTCATTATGTAAGTCAGGATTTCCTCTGATATTTTTGAATAAATCAAAGAATGCAAATATAAGTAATAAACAACGATTATTCAGTGAACATGGCATTATGAATAGCAATAGCTCTGCTGGCATATTTTCCATGATGCGCCATGTTCACTGAATAACGTTGTTTATTTCTTAAATATTTATTACAAAATTTGAGACCACGTCAATTTGGTAACACTGCATTACTATTTGAGAAAATGTAAACAAAGCGTTTAGCAGATCAAACAATATAAATATATATCGACAATTACGTATATATAGTATTTCTGTTTTTACATGTTAGTTTTGATTGGGGGAATACTATTTGCGTTGAGTGAGTCTTGGATCAAAAAAATGTTAATGTTTGGTGAATCACACGTTCTTGAGGTTTCTTCGGGGAATGAATTGACGCTCTGGGTATCTCCAGGAGTGCGTTCTTTAGACTGGTATCTTCTAAAGTTGCCATGACGACCAGGGCCAAGACGGCTAGTTGGCATAGTGGAAAAGGCATCAACAGAACTTTTCCTTTAAAATAGATAAAAATGATTTCTTCAGTAATGAAATTCCTTCAAATGAATGACAAGAATTTGTTTTGATGTTAAATGAATAGACAATGTACCGACCTTTTGGAGTTTTTAATGACAGCTATGCTGACAATTGTTACTATGAGAACAACAATTATTCCACTAACAGCACCGACAGTAATCGCCAGTAACGTGGTCCCTGAAAAAGAGAGAAGCCTCATTAAGCGTTCACTTCAGCAAATCAAATAATTATAATGCTGAACTAGGAATAACATGTCCACCCAAAGAATGAAGACATTTATTACCAGTCTTGGTCGTGGAACTCGAAGATATATCGTTCTAAAAAAGTAAAAATAAAAATTGATATGAAAAGTATTTTTCAGAATTCCAAGAAATTGTTATTTCTTGGAGTTGGATAATTCTTCCTAACACAATCATATTATCGCCTTAAAAATCATATAAAATAAGTTTAATGTGATACTCACAAAAGAATGGCAAACAAGCTTTTGAATGTCACATATGTGCGTCAGACCATCGAATATCAACAAGGTTACATGGCTACTAAACGTGTTGCCATCATTACTAAGAGAAATGTTCCATCCGTGAACAGTTTGGTCAGAACTTGCTGAACGTTATATGTACGGAGATCAAGTTGAAATCATGGTAAGTTGTGCTTTGAGTTTTAGTATAAGCATAATTTTGAATACCAATGTCTCTAACCTATTTGAATGCATAATAAAACATTTGTCAAAAACATAAAGAAAAATATTTAGGTAAAAAAGCTAAAAAAGCTTTCTCTGGACTTTACCTTGAAGTACGCAAATTTTGCGGTCGCGTTTTTAGCGTGGAAGAATCCCATGATATTAGTTTTATGGCATTCTCTAAATCTTTTATCACATAATCCATAGGAAGGGAGGAAAAAGTTTTCCGGGGGAGAAGAAAGCTGTCCAGAACAGTCTGAGCCGACATAGCCATCATCACATGAACAGGTGCCTTAAATAAAAACATAAATGACAAATTAGCATTAAAAAGTAAAAAGAGGAAAAACCAATAAGTTAAAATCTAACAATCCATTCAAAATCCTTTTCAATACACATGTCTAGGATAAAATTATAGATGAATTTTTGTATAATTAGACATCAGAGTTTAGAGTACAGTGTTGAATTTTGATATATCAAAAAATATTCAAACATTTTTACATTAAATGGTATTACTAGCAGACAAATGTTCAATGATAAAAATATTTCAATTCCAAATGAATAACCGATACTACAAGTGGGCATGTTAATTGAATTATTATTTACATGGATTACAAGTTTCTGTAATTATAATAAAATAAAATTTAATATAAATATATTATGAAGATAATTACCGTTCACACAAGCTCCATTTCCTGAACAGTTTCGATGACATAAAAAGGAAGAAATAAATTCAAAGATGGACAATCCATTGATTTCAGATGTTTGGTTGACATAAAAAGCTTCGTTCCTTGTGGCCTCGGAAAGACAAACCCCTTTCACCGTGTTCAAAGTGTCTTCAATAAATGAAGTATTTCCAGAGAGCTGAAGAATATGAGTAAATCGAAATGAGAAAAAGTAAGATTACTTGAATAATACTACTTTGATTTGGATGAAAATATCCTACTTCAAAATGAAAAGCAAGAAGGAAAATGCTAATGTTACGATCATGGTTTTTCTGGGATACTTGTAAGACAGGAAAAAATTTAGCAGGGGTCTTTTTTGTGTCATATATAAACATAGGTAATCAAAGATTATGAAGTTCACCTCGACGAATATTATTAGTGTAAGTAATGCAAATCTCACATCATATTTTCTTAATATTTAGTATTTATCCCAACAATATTCTTGCAAGTTGTGTTTAACCCCTTACATGGCATTTACACAATTCTACGTCTGTAGCGTGAAAAACGTGTATAGTGTAAACAAATATTCATAACTTTGTTAATACTGCAGATATCAAGGACTTCAAGTTCATTTGAATTGATCTGTTCTCAAAACTTTAACCTGGTCTCTTGTATGGAAAATATAGCTCAGATCCAGCATCCGAAGCAAGTTTGGTAGTTGCATCATCCATGCAAGTTTGGTCCAGATAGGGTTTATAGTTCCTTGGAAATGGACCTGCTCCAAAAACTTTAACTTGGTCACTCATCTGGAAAATGAAGGTCAGATCCAGCATCTGAAGCAAGTCTGGTAGTGTCCATCCCTAGATGCATCATCAAAGCAAGTATGGTCCGTATAGGGCTTATAGTTCCTTGTGAATGGACCTGCTCCAAAAATTTTAACTTAATCCTTCATCTTAAAAATGTAGGTCAGATCCAGCACCTGAAGCAAGTCTGGTAGTGTCCATCCCTAGATGCATCATCAGAGCGAGTTTGGTCCGGGTAGGGTTTATAGTGACTTGGGAATGGACCTGCTCCAAAAACTTTAACCTTATCCTTCATCTTAAAAATGTAGGTCAGATCCACCACCCAGAACAAGTCTGGTAGTGTCCATCCCTAGATGCATCATCCATGCAAGTTTGGTCCGGGTAGGGTTTATAGTGACTTGGGAATGGACCTGCTCCAAAAACTTTAACCTGGTCCTTCTTCTGGAAAATGTAGGTCAGATCCAGCATCCGAAGCAGGTCTGGTAGTTTACATCTCTAGATGCATCATCCATGCAAGTTTGGTTCAGATAGGGCTTATAGTTCCTTGGGAATGGACTTGCTCCTAAAACTTTAACCTGGGACGCCGACACCAACGCCAGGGGTATAGCATAAGCTCATTTCGACTTCGTCGAGGTGAGCTAAAAACTAAGAAACATTTGTTGAAGTTATAATAAAGATCGCTCGTACATTGTAATCTGAAAAGTCATAAAAACAGTACATGTACCTTTATGTCAGCGACACATTCATTGACGAAAAGATCCGTGCTAATATTGACCAATCTTTTGCATGCATCTACTGCGGGATCGAAGGCAAATTGTTTCAAACAGAACTTTCTTGCAGCTGTTTCGTTCCAACCATTTATCCATCCTGTCACCTTAGTTAACCATAAACAAAATCAAAGTCTAACAATTTGTGTGATTCGCCTCATTACATTCTCTCTATCAAGTTTGAATACTCTGCGACCTTACAAACATACAAATGCACCAAAATACAAAAACAACATTTTTTTTCAGTACATGTACTTCTATGAAGGCAGACTCATTATAGTTTGGATCATACGTTAATTCACTGTCCAGTGCAACATTATCTGTATCATCAGTTGACCTCTCTCTTCGTTCATCTTCATACAGACTTGGACAGTAACTCACTATGAAAGGAGAGGTCTCTTCCTCACACAGCTCACTTGGTGAAGTCATGTTACAGTGTACCTCGTTCGATAAGACAAACTGGTAGATATCTACCGGTTCACTTCGAGCGCACGTGCAGTAAGTCTTTCCACTTTCTATAGGGTTGTTTGGGTTGTATCTGAAAATAAATATTTATTTAGGTTTTTTGACACTTGTGTAATTGTTTATTATTTCTGGTTTAAAATACATTCAATACAGGCAATAAAATTAATGTTGCTCATAAACAGTCAAGTTATAAAACCATCAATATCTTAAACTTCACTTCTTGGTCCTTTTTTGATTTTAACTATATTATATTTTGAATTTTCCAGTATCGTAAAGAATTTGTCCGACTTTCTGAGTTTCATATGATAGAAGACATTACTTACATCCATGAAGTGTCTTGAAGAATTGAGGGATTACTCGAAAAAAGGCTTTCGTTTGAATCCATTGGGATTCTGTAAGACAAACCCCCCATTAATTTGATTATTTTAAAATCAAATTAGATTTTTTGTCAACAGTTATTTCATAATTCATAAAAAAGTCTTCAAATCATTTTCAGTAACCTCCATAACAGTGCGAATATGGTGGAGTCAGTGGGGCTGCTGCCGCCTTTTGGGATGAAGTCATCAGATGTATCGCCTTTAGTTAATCCACACAAACCTAAGGAAGACTCAATGTCTGACACACAAGCACGGATCGTCACACTCCCGATAAAGTTATTCCAAGACGAGATGTAGAACGAGACTTGTGTTCCAGATGGAAAGGTTACCTTGAATACAATCTGAATTATTTATCCATTCATCATATGTTAATCTCAGACATGTATTATCGAAATACAGAAAACAATCCAATGATATAAAGAAGCCCATTTTGTACTTACAGAAAAATATTGGCCCGATTTTTCTATTCCCAAATCTTTTGCTTCACAAAGAAGCTTCTTTTCGAATGGAACGGACAATAGTTTGGTGTTTTGGAAGGAAATCATTTCGCAAGTTCTCACAATGTAATAACTCAAACCATTCCTTACAGCAACTCCACAGTTGCATGTTGCTCGCCATGGCATACAAGCAGAGTAAATCACATGTACCTGTAATTTGAAGCAGTTTTAGCTTAATTTTCGGCCGGCAATCCAACTAATTGTTGTGTGTCTGATTTCAGAATCTTAAATACACTGTACATGTATACCGTGTATGGTAATGTCTTGTGTTGGTACAGGATAAAAAAATATTCCCGTTCTCTGGTTTTCCCACTTAATTCCATCAAAGGTTGTCATGTGGGGGTCATTAGAAGATATGCACTGTCGACCACTCACAAATCTATCTTTATCGGTTACTTTAACCTGAAAGAATTAATCAAGTAGAATAAAACAAAAAATTTTCCACTGAAAAATATCAATAAAATTCATGCAAGAAAGTAGACCTGAATCGCTTCAACTTTCAAATTGTCCCATATTCCCAGTGGATCCATGGGGTTCCTTGTCGACGCTATGTGTAGATATGTTGTCCTGTCGTTGTAGTTAATCATACCATCTACGTAACCCGTCACATTTATATAGACACCTCTGTTGCCCCAGTCCTTAAAGTTAAAAGTCACCCCACAGGGCTGATTTGTCAGGGCTATTCCATTACTAGCCATCCCATTCCTGCAGCTATCCTCTGACGGCGTCCACACAAAGAAGTAATACGTACAAAACGCCTCTCGCATTTCTTCATTCAAAGATAGAGGACAGCTGAACGGTATAGTGCTGGTGAGTTTAATTTGTGATGTAACTCCCTCTATTACATAGTATGGATTTTGATATGGCTAAATTGCATATAAAAATTTACATATATCTGCAAAATTTCACAGAAATTTTTATAGAGAATAATACATACCCTTTTCCATATCACATCCTGTATCAGCTCGAGACACCAATATCAGCCAGAGGGCCGAAGGCCCGAGGGCTGATATTGCTCGAGTACTGATACAGGATGTGATGTGGAAAAAGATATTTTTTATCAGTGAGGTTTAATTTACTTAGGGGGTGTGATATTAATCCGTGTCAGCCCTGCAGGGCTGATACGGCTATTGTGACGTCAGCCATATCGCATATGCAAAAATCCTGTATTTATTACAAAGTATGTAATAAAATAAAATATATATTTCAATCCATGGCATAATTACCTTGATTCCTGCAAAAAACTTTATGCTTCTGTACTTTGGACCAAACATTGAAGTTAAATTTTGAAATGCTTTCACTGCGCAAGTAACCTAGAAACATTCGACTTGAATTAATAATGATATATTTTGAGAAAGGGGTACAAAAAAATAAGTAAAAATGCAATTCAATATTAATGATTATAAATATTTAAAAAAAAAATCGATAATAATTGCTTTGAATTACTTCAAAATTCAGTGAGTAGTTCCTTGTCCAATTCGATGGCCTGAGAGCAGTCATGTTAATATCGGTATATAAAACACCAGTAGATGTCTCCCCGGTCAATTCCTCGTCATTTATAAACCAAAAAATATCATAAATTACGTCAGAATCTATTGGAGGAAAGATGCACAGAAACACTGGTTCTAGCTGCCTGTCGTCCTCTGATTCCATTAAGACGGGTTGAACCTCCGAACAAGTTTTTTAAATTACGATCTACAAACAACATAGTACTGAATATGGAATATGAAAAGTATTCATAAGTAAGTTCGTTCTAACCATATAAATATATATTAAGAACAAAATTCAATACTAACCTATATTTGTTTCTGAAGTATTAAGTTCCTTACAAGTTGACTTCACGTCTGAAAATAATATTGTATACACTGAAATACTTCAGAAAAACATAATTTAAACAGTAGAAAAGCAAAAAAAAATTAATAGATTATTTTCCTTTTCTACAGTTAGAAGAATTCTATTTGGTGTGGACGTAGGAAAAAATATTGTAGAAAACCATTTAATGTATCAAATCTGTGTAAATTCAAACTTAAGTATTCGGCACATCACGACTGATATACATCATGCATTTATATATATATTAGCTTCAAAATCAGTTCAAAAGTTTAGTCTGTTTATAGTGAATTAAAAAAAATCATACTATTCGAAGGATTTCGAGTAGGACAGCAATTTTTTTTAAAATAAAGTAGCCTGAAAAAAGATGCCAAATCATGGAGATCCTATTGAATAGATTAATGAAATCTGATCTTCAGCTAGGAATGATAACCCTTTAAATTACTCTTCAATTTTTAAAAAGCTAAAAATTTAGCCTGAAATTGAAATTTTGTATGTGCAACAATTTTCATTTATTTATCTCGGTTGACTAAAGATTCTTGGAAATATTAAACATAGTCTTTTAAAGATTTGACATTTGTACGCAAATGAAGTACAAAGTAATATGCATTTTTATAGAAATTAAATTCTTTTTAATGTAACAGATACAAATGTTTTAGCATGATATGAAATTAAAGTGATCCGTGAAGTCTTGCATTGATAGTTTCAACATTTTAAACTACATGTATGTATTTATTGTTAAATATATTTGTTGATCCATTTCAATTAGAAAATGCATAATAACGAGTACTTTGATTCACATTTTCTGAAAGTAGACTAAGATTTGATAATTTTATATTGAATATTATATGATTAACTTTAATGATGAACTTTCAAAAAATACTGTTGGTAAATACTTCAGAATTCAGATACATATTGGTTAGCATTTTCAATTACTAGTACTCAAACCCTGTTTTTCATGACCTAAGGATTACCTTAAAACCACTTCAAGAAAACAGAAAAAAAATCAGAGAGTGAAACAATGTATTATTGTAGATAGTTTGGAAAGTAAATGCAACTTAAAGTTTTAAATTTATGTATTTTGCCATTTTTAATGTTAGATGCTTTAAATGATTACAAAGTACATATGACACTGTTAATTTACATGTACTAGTGAAACGGAAATTGGTTTTGTGATTTAGTTTCGTTTTAACGTTTTACCTACGTTCTCATATAAATTCTTAAACACTAAAAAAATATTAATTCTCAGATCATACAAGTAGTATGAAACTGCCTGTGTACGCGACTGCTCTGAGCTAATACATGATGTATTAGGAAAAACTCAGGATACCTCTCTGGTGACGGAGGTGATAAACCTTGGCATGTTACTCCTCTTACAGACGGTCGTAAGACCTGAATAAGGCAGACGGTTGCGGGGGAAAGACAGCTAAGTGTTGTAGACAAACCAACTCGAAAGACCTGAACAAGGCAGATATTTGGTTTGGGAGAGAGGTGGCATACCACAGAGGTGGGGGAAGTGCCAAGAAGCAGTACTAGTGGAGTGGCAGGACTAGTGAAATTTACTTGCGGGAGACACCCGTCGACCACAGTTAGTGGTTGTCCAATCAAGAAGAGACCCATTGTGTTTGTATATATTTGATTATAATCGTATTGGTCAACAAAAACCTGAGTTAACAGGTTAACGAACCGAAGTGTAACGCCTCGGTGATACAAGACTTATCACCACACAAATACCAAGCTCGGCCGCGTTGCACGTTACATTATTTGGTGGCAAGCGTCGGGATTTTGCTGACCATGGATTCATATAAGAAAGTTTCAGAAACTATAGAGCGAATGGAGAAGATCTTAGAGACGATGAGAACGCCAACCAGCAACGATGGTCAGACAAATGCGGCAAACCGAGAGTCTGGATATGCAGCACACAATTCTGATAATACCGGTATATCAGGAGATGTGTCATTTGACGAGTACGGCGCACGGCCTAAAGTTAGATTTCCAGACGAAGGCAAACCAAGCTAAAAACCAAGTGCTGAGATTGACGACATTGTGACAGGTCATCTATTTGACACGCCAAAACCACGGAGGCAGTCAATAGGGACGGACAATACCAAGACAGGCAATATAATCAAGCCAGCCACGTATGACAGAACCACTTCCTGGCTTGACTACAAGTCACATTTTGAGGCCTGTGCTGTTGTAAATAGCTGGGCAGAAGATAAGAAAGGTCTTTACCCAGCTGTATTACTGCGTGGCCAAGCACAGTCAGTGTAAGGTGACTTACCAAGTGATACTGGTCAGCACTATAGCACACTGGTCAGATCCCTTGAGGAGAGGTTCTCCCCTCCTAACCAAACAGATCTGTATCGTGTTCAGCTAGAGGAACGAAGACAAAGAGCATCTGAGTCCATACCAGAGTTAGGTCAGGCCATTAAACGACTTACCAATTTGGCCTACGCATCAGCACCTGGTGAGCTGCGAGAAACTCTCGGCAAAGATGCATTAATCGATGACTAGGGAGATGTGACAAATTGTCATGCATTGCAAAGTTTTGTACATAGGTAAATAAATTGTAAATAGTTAATCATATGCGGGACGCATATAATCTTGAGAGGAGGGTAATGAAACGGAAATTGGTTTTGTGATTTAGTTTCGTTTTAACGTTTTACCTACGTTCTCATATAAATTCTTAAACACTAAAAAAATATTAATTCTCAGATCATACAAGTAGTATGAAACTGCCTGTGTACGCGACTGCTCTGAGCTAATACATGATGTATTAGGAAAAACTCAGGATACCTCTCTGGTGACGGAGGTGATAAACCTTGGCATGTTACTCCTCTTACAGACGGTCGTAAGACCTGAATAAGGCAGACGGTTGCGGGGGAAAGACAGCTAAGTGTTGTAGACAAACCAACTCGAAAGACCTGAACAAGGCAGATATTTGGTTTGGGAGAGAGGTGGCATACCACAGAGGTGGGGGAAGTGCCAAGAAGCAGTACTAGTGGAGTGGCAGGACTAGTGAAATTTACTTGCGGGAGACACCCGTCGACCACAGTTAGTGGTTGTCCAATCAAGAAGAGACCCATTGTGTTTGTATATATTTGATTATAATCGTATTGGTCAACAAAAACCTGAGTTAACAGGTTAACGAACCTAAGTGTAACGCCTCGGTGATACAAGACATATCACCAAACACACAAGCTCGGCCGCGTTGCACGTTACACTAGTATTTTATTTCAAATCAAAGGCCGATTTCTGTAACAACATAAACATAACACACTATCGGAACCTTGCAGTGTTTAGATTTTTTCAAAGTAAAGTAAAAGCTGAATTTACCTAAACAGAAATCGGCATCATTTCTGATCAACGAGTCCAAGTATCTTACGGAATAAATATAAAAACGTCCGCAGTTGAATGTTCCAAGCTGGCCTGATGAGTGCACATTTACGTACTTCTGTGTATGAATGCCAGGCATAGTGTCTAAAAAGTAGATAAAACTAAATCTTAAAAATTAGGCACATAATAAAAAAAAGCAATCATGAAGTAGTAGCTTTATACATAGCGAGTTCCAGTAAATGTCCCGCCAAGCCTCTTTCTTTACTCCCCACTAAGATATTAACAGTAGTGAAAGATTAACTTCAAGAGTACTGTGCAGCAATATATTCAAGAAGTGGTGTAAATCAGATGTGGATACTTAGAAATCCCAAGGAACTTTTGGACAATTTGAAATCGCAAGATTTTACCAAAATCAACAGCTCAAAACTTACGACTTTTCAACTTTATACACAACCATTCCCCACGATAAATTAAAGTCCAGGCCTTTGATATCATTGACAGCTGTTTTTTCAATAAAAATGGAACTCGTAAATTTACTTACCTTGCCATTGGTCTTTTGCAGAATTATTATGGTAAAAAACATTCTGATTGTACCCGCCAGTACTCGGAAGTTGACAAAAAAAGATGATTGAGTTTCTGATTGACAATATCTATGTTGTTTTTGGAGACCATGTCTTCCAACAATCTATTGCAATTTCCAAGGGTAGGATACCTATTGCGTCCCGTTATTAGCAGAACCTATTTTTGTATTCAGATGAAGCAGAATAAGTGTAGGCAAAATCTTATGCGTAAAAAGAAGAAAACACCTACTGTTGCCTTCAACTCGACATTTAATCAGGTATATCGACGACGTATTGTCAATAAACATTGGTAATTTCCATTTTTGTGTCGATGCGATATATCCTTGTGAGCTTGAGATAAAAGAAAACACAGAGTTCTGACACATCTGTTTTATATTTGTATATTTTACTTGAAAAACTAACAACCAAGCTCTATGAAAAACGTGCTGAGTTTAATTTTCTATCATCAACTTCCCTTACTTATGCAGCAATATACCTTCATCACCTGAATACGGAGCTTTTATATCTCATTTGATTCGATACGCAAGGACATTCTCTACGTATGAACTATTTCTAAATTGAGGTAAATTTGTAACAAACAAGTTGAAAAAACAAGAATATAAACAGTCTCTTTTAAAAGCATCATTTGTAAGTTCCATGGTCGATACTATGACCTTGTCAGCAAATACAATTTATCATTGCGTCAAAGGCTGACTGACGTTTTCCTACTAATTATGTCTTTTATTTATACACTAAATTGACGACAGGTTTTCCGTTATTTCCCGATCATGACAAGGAGCACATGGCGGGTCCGGTCGGCAGGGGATGCTCACTCCTCCATGGCACCTGATCCAATCTCAGATGTTTTGGAGGTCCATGTTTGCTCTGCTCCTGTTTCGTATAATTTTTTTTATGGACTATTGATCTAAATACTGTTCGTTATCTCCATATGTTTCAACAGTACGAAGAAAGTGGCGTCATATTTTCGACGTTTCTTTAAAAAGGTTAAATTCAACTGTAATTATGAAAATCTGTGCCAAATCAATGTTTCTTCACTACTTTCACATTCCCTGGTCCCTTTCAAGAAGGCTTGGCAACATTTAATTTATCTCGTCCTATCTCTTCATCTCTCAATTTTCTTTCTCTCTTTTTGTGTTTTTGTGTATGGGTGTGAATGCGAGGAAGGGTGTATTTGTGTGAGAGGGAGTGTGTGTAAGTGTGGGTGAGGGTGTGTGTGTTTTAAAACATGCACCTTTTATGTATAGCGATCCACGGCAGGAACAGGCCTCTAAAGACAACGCCACTGGCTCCCCGTCAGTTGAAACAAACTTGAGGTCATCGTTGACGTATGAAGAATGAATTGCAGTGACATCTGCTTTGTTGAGACAAGTTTTATCATCATCAATTACGTATGTAGTAAACTGATGACACCAGAAAGAGTTGATGTGAGTTCCTAAAAGAAGAGATGCACAGTATTAAGCAAATGAATATATAAATGTGATGACTTCAACTTTTTAAAATCGTTTACTTATTTTTACTTATATTGCAATATACCCTTATCAACTGCATGAAATATTCAAGCTCCAAGTTCAATTAAACATTATACAATACAAGTCGGTAGTAGAGGAAACGCGACCTCTAAAACATGAGATGGGATCAGGTGCTATGGAGGTGTTAGTATTTTTGCTTAAATGGTTGAAGCAATTTTGCAACTTCGCTAGTTGGTCTAACAGACAAGAGAAGATGGAACCAAGGGCGATGGTGTGGTTATGTGGAGGGTGGTAGACTGTCAATCCACTTATGGATCCTTATGGATACTTCAAGAAACTATTTTTTTATAGCAAGGTGTATGGAGGCTGTGATAAGTCCGCTAACAGGCATACACCTTGCTCTAAAAAATCATTTGGAATTCGATAAGGGTTTTGCATGCAATATTGAGATATAACTTGTAGATTTAACATTGCTGTCCAATATATGTAAGATGTCCTTTCTTAACAGAATGGTGGTTTTTCCTTCCAATTTGGCAAAGATAACTGATTATTTACTTTTAAGTGAATTCATTTCTTATTTTGGCATATTTCAAAAAAAAAAGTTAAATTTGATTTCACGTTTAAAATATTTTGCAACCAACACTGCCCATTATTGCTGTTTAAAGGACTAAAAATACATTCTACTGGCAACTAATTTACTCTCAAGATTATTGAAAATTTTCACAAGGCTCTATATAACTCGTCTTTAAAGAAAACACCCTCGGATAAGTATCAGCTTCTCCAGTGTTTACTGTGTATCTAGCCTGTAGTTGCACTATTATAAATATTGATTATGTATAGGTTTTGTGTAGTAAGATTTAAATTCCTTTTGTTAAAAATAACATAAGAGAAATTTGAGACAGAGAATAACCAATGTACGTACCTAAACTTAAATTTATACAAATTCTTTGAACCAGGAGGTGATAATGGAGCATTTTCTTTCTCTGGTCCAAATATATATAAAAGTTTCTTCAATATCTTAACATAAATTGTATTTTTAAAACAATATGATAGAAGCATAAAATTACAAGTATTGTGCCTAAATAATATGTAAATAGTTTTCTGAATGTATACGTATATATGCATGTGTATATAATGGCTTAATTTTGTTGCATTATAAGGGAAAATGTCAATATTAACGAAATTCTAATACGAAACTTTATAGAATACATGTATTTAAAAAAAATGTATGAAAAATAACAAAAAACAAACAATCCAAAAAAAAAAACAGTAACAAAATTGACCAAAAGTTATTGACAAAACACTTCTCTTGCCAATACATGCAGCAATTTAATAACATCGGGGATTTTTTTTTATCATGTAAAATTGTGCTAAAATTTTTTCTTACAAAAATAGATACGATACTTTAGATGCCTTACCATTTGCTGTCTCAAATGCTTTCACCAGGGTTATCAGTAAAAGATAAAAGTTCTTGTATTCCATTTCCCTTTTGGAACTCTCTTCGTCTTTTGCAAGTCAATTACTGAGGTAACTTTGAGTATAAATATATTTCCACCTGTAGTGCTATATTTTTTGTAAAGCAAATACAGACAGAAAGCCGATATGCCAGTCTGATAGTTTCTTGTTCTTGTCGTTTAAACGTCACGAAGTAATGAGTATTTCAAGGTCGAATTTATATTTTTAAAAGTACAAAAAATTGAAAAAGGCAGGATCTAGCTATAGTACCACATACGTATACTCTAGGTCCGTTCGTTCAATTACGGCGAGGGAAAGGGGATGTACCACAGCTTTTTGGTGTGGAGGGATGGATGGGTGTCTGACATGTATAATTGCAATTGTACTCCGATCCATGTTTAACAACAATGAACATGACTTGTTTCTGCAGGTTTCTATAAAATAAATTAATAATGTTGCCGAAAAATATATGACTTAGATTGAAATTCTTTAATTACTCTTTAGCTCACCGGAGCCAAGGGAGGAATGTGTGCTATTCTTAATCCTTGAGTTTCCAGCGTTCTTCATTTTCTTTTCACATTTAGGGGGGAAAAAGAAAAACTTTTCCAATTTTAACAAAACTTTGCAACAAATCATCATTGCGTGAATATAATCTAGATTTGTTCAAGAAAATGGTCATATCCAAAGAAAAATTACTAAGAGATTTTGAATATTATGTGGCATATTTCAAACATCTTTTTCTCAAGAAACACTGAGTCAGAAAAAAGACCGTGCATGTTCAAATTGTGACTCCGGAGTGAAGGAAGGGTAGAGCCACAATAGGAATCAGAATTGACACATAAGAAAAGGTTGGAGCCTCAATAAGTTTTCAATTGTTTACTTGGGAATAAGCTTGTCATATATAGAAACTAAACCAAGGAATAATTATTATTTTATTTAATGCTGTTGTATGTATATTTTCTAGTTCGGATTCCATTTTATCTTTCTTTCGCTCTCTTTTAAGTGCAAACCATCAAAAAAGGTCAAAGAATTAAAATTGGTCATACATGTAACAGGGATGAAGCAAAGTCATTAAGCAAGAACAAAATTCCTAGAATGATGAAAAAGTGCACAACTGGTTTGATAAAGTTCATATCCAATAACCAACCATGGGAGATCCGACATATAGTAATCATGGCCCCTTGTTCTTAACAAGAAAAAATTCTTGCTTTTGTATATAAGCCAAACAAAATCTCTGATCATGTATTGGGACCCCAACCTATCTTATCGAGTCAATCATGAGTATGTGAGTACAATAGTACATCTATATGGGAATCAGGATATTGTTCTTTAAACAAAATCATTTTCTCCAAAGTCATCAAATAAAAAAATAAGCTCCAGCATTTGAATTTATTCCATAATTGATCTAATCATCTTGAAAAAATAAAAATAAGAAAACTAAGGTACTTAGAAGCAGAAAAAATAAACATATTCAGTCCAAATTATAAACACAAAGTAAGCCTTTGAATTCAAAATGACAACCCATCAGTATTGACCATAGAAATACCATTCTAACTAACAAAAATTTAGAGGGTTTTGGCACTTGATGACAGATGTGAACACTGAAAAAAAAGTTAACAAAATATAATTTTTGGAGGTAAGTGTCCTCTGGTAAACTAACATTGTATAAATACTTGTTTCAAAGAAAAATGTAAATAAAATTCTCTAGTGTACAAGGCTAGCTGCTATAAAACAAGAATGATATTATATAACTGCACGCATATTTCATTGAAAATGTAAATATCACTTAACAATTATCAGGTTGTAAGTACATGTAGACATAAAATTTAATTATAAACATCTAATAAGCAAATCCTCTCTTTATAGATTAAACTACAGATATATGAAACTTTAACAAAACTTAGTCTCCCTCTTCCAACCCGACAACCCAAGGTTCTGCCTGAGGTTTCCACTTCAAGATGTAAGTTCCATCTTCCTTCATTTTTGGCCTAAGTGCCAGGATTTCCTCTACCACCTCTTTCTTCAGTACACAGTACACAATCAGTGTGTGTAGGTTGTGGCAGTTTCTGGCCAGGTTGACCAGGGCTGACCCCAGCTCCGGAGAATTCCTCGTCTGTAGAACCACCACCTCTAGTGTGTTCTTATAATAGGACGCAGCCTGGTTCACCTCCTCGTAAATCATAGTAAAGGTCTGAAGATTCAGAACATGGACAGGGATTTCTGGTTTCATGATCTGGGAGACCCGGTGTAAAGGACAGGTGTGATCAAAAGACAGCATCACTTTCAGTTCAGGTAACTTCCTCACCAGTTGTTGCCACGCCTCAGAGGTTAGGTCACTCCCATACTTCTCTTCTCGTCGGCAAGAAATGCCCAGTTCCTCAAGCGGAGCTCTCCTGTCTTCCGCCAGGGCCACTAAGGTCTCGTCAGACATGCTGCAGTGGAACAAAAACAGCTTTTTCAGCTTTGTGCATTTTCTGACTAACTGAAGTATGGAATCTGGCGATACTTTGCACACTAAGACTTTGTTTAAAATGTTTAGACTCTCCAGGTTTGGATGGTTGGTGGACAGAAGGTTGATCACCTCATCATTAAAAGGAACTGGCATTCCACTGAGGTCAACATTGACTAAAGACTTTGTTGCTGCTTCAATATCTTCAGGATTGCACCCAAATAATTTTTTTAGGGATTGCACAAATTCAGCACCAGCATAAAATAGAGGATTTTCACCTGTAAAGTGTATTTTTATGGAAGAAAGTTTTCTGTTGGGAAGATTAGCAATGCCATTCAAAATATCACAGGCAGCTGATCTGCATTTTGGTTTACTTTGATCAATTTTCATCAGAACATTCTTTAAATGGCCACCATGCATTTCTAGGCACTTCTTGTGTCGACTGATCTGTCTCTCACTGTCATCTTGAATGAGAAAAACAAAGTCTGCCCACAGCACAGGGAAATGGAAGCAGTCATTCCAAGACTTGCACACAAAAGATGCTTTGAATTTGTCGTGGAGGTTCAGGTAAGAAAATATTTTAACAATAATATGGTCAGGTAGAGAACTCCAGGACAGGAGATTTTCCTCCTCTGTGTCACCCATCATCAATCTGAAAATAAAACAATTATAAATTCAAGAAAAAAAGCTAAATTGGCAATATGGTCTATTCATGTCACTGTAGGTGTTGTCATGGAAAAAGTTTCCACACTTCTGAAATGCCCTTTTAGCCAAATACAGGCCTGAATTTGCATCTCTCCATTTTTAAGTTGTGTTGTTTAAACATGAGGGAAATAATGAAGACATTAAAACAAACTAACTAACAAACAAGCATATTTCACAAACTGTCATTTTCCCAGATTTAAGTTTAGAGTAAGGATGAGTAGCTTAGATTAAGCAATTTAGCAATATTTGTTGAGATACTGATTAGTACACTATAATTCATACCAACAAAAACAAAGACCCCACCTACCTAAAATATTTTACAGCTCGGTTTATCCTTACTGGCTATGCCATGCCATACAGTTAGACAGTAGAAGCTGACATTCTGAGACCGAGAGCTGGCAAAGGTTTCCCTCCGCTATGTCGTTTAATGGATGTCTCTTTAAGTGTACCTCTCTATATCATAAAAGAGTTGATTTTGTAGTTTATGAGGTAATATCTCGTTTGTCATTTACAAAATTAGATCTGGGCACCTACGATTAGTCAGCCTGCTCATATTATGATATTTACCTTGAAAGGAAAATATAAACAATGGAGCTCTTCAATGTTTGAAGATAAAATAACGCTGTATCTATTTTCACTTTCACATTTACCTCAACTTGGCTCAAGTCTTTTCAAAGATCTCGTGAACTGTTAAAAAGAAGGCAATATGAGCAGTCTGGTACAGTACTCAGACAGTGAAGGTGAGAGCTCAGATGATATTGACGTCAGAGCTGTAGATGACGATCCAAAAAAGCGGAAGCAGTCACCACAAAGTCAAAACAGTGTCGGAAATGTGAAAAAGATCAGGTAAACATAATATTTTTTCATTTGAAAATTATCAACTTTCGGCATTTTAATTGATTTTTCAAATTCATTCTATTCTAGACTGATTATGATAATTTTACTTTCTTTCTTTATTGACTATTATCCTAGCTCTGACATTCCCATTCCATACATCCACTAAAATAGCCTTATACATGTTACATGTATATGTATAAAGTAAAAACTGACAAGACTTCCAAATGCTTAAGGCAGATTCACATGAGCTAATTAGACTTTATAGAGATAATTATATCAGTATAAATGTAAAGTTTTTCATTAACTAAAATAATTGTTGTATATTCAACATATTCCATTTTTCCTTGACTCTTACATACTATAACATTACTGTTGGGGCGACAATAGTTGTACCTTAAAATATCCGCCTGAAACCTTGATCCATCACCTCAAACGTTATATCTATACATGTATCTGACAGATCCAGTGAAGTCCTTCCTCTGCCAGACACCATAAAATCACTGTTTTCAAATGGAGATAAACATCTAGATAACCCTGAAGAACACGAGGGGAGAACTAGGTCATTTGAACACTTAGAAGGAAACTGGGCCACTCACATCAGTGTTCCATGTGAGTACTATAATTTGAGTTAAAATTATATTGATTCGTAAAACCTTCAATAATAATTAATTATAAGCTTTAAGCATTACATTCCCCCCTCCATCCATATGTACATTGTCTTTGCCCTAAATACACAACCCAAGTTATTGCCCCCATAATGATTTAGGTCCAGGGTATATGTCAGCCTTGGGAGTGACAGTAGCTCAGTTGGTAAAGCACTTGACTAGTGTTTCAGAGGGCCTTGGTTTGATTCCTGGTCTAATCCATTTTTCCCCTTCTCACCTGTTTCATTTGGTGCCGTGCCATGCCCTGTGAAAGATCTGCCATAGAAGGCCCTAGTTTGGTGTCTCTGTGGCTGGAGACCATTAAGGAGTCAGGCATGTTTGATAAAAAATGTACAGATGGCTCAGTTGGTATTAAAAAAAAACCTGAGCAGTGATACAAGGGGTCTGGGTTTGAATCCTGGTCTAATCCATCACATTTTTCTACCCTACCTATTACCTTAAGATAAATTACATTTAAGGTTTGCAGGTTGTTTGAGCATTGATAATTGCAGAATTCATCAATCTGAGTAAGACTTCAAATTTTAATTTTATAACAAGTTTGTTCCTTGAATTAGGGTAGATTTTTGTGACATGAACCACTCCATGAATTTCATTGAAATTATTAGGTTCTGGTGTTAGTTAAGAGATTCTAAAGAAAGGAAATTTCAGCATTTAAACAATAACAATCAAAATGTCTCTCATTTCTAGAATAAATGAATTGACAGATCTTTCATGTTATTCACAAAGTGGCCTTACAGTTCCCCTCACACTGTGGGAGAAGGTGGAGGGGGTGGGGGTTGTTGCATCAGCACTCTCAACTGGTCATCTACATGTAACACCTCTCAAGAGGCCCTCAGGGTGACAAGTTAATTATACCCAAGTTTTGTCTATATATCTGTGTTGGATTCCTGGTTTGCCTTTGTGCAAAAGAGATGTTTTTAGTGTATATTAAGTTTTTAACTTTTCTTTTATTTTACATGTTATATAATCATGATCATGCCAGAGAATCGTATTCTGTCAAAGAAGAAAGTTCACATTGGTCCATTTTTGGCCCTGTGAATTTCTGAAAAATAAGAACTACTCAGTTTTAGTTGAAAATATGTTATATTTCACTTTGACCCTTGATGACTTCATATCAAATAAAAATGACGTAATTTTTTCTCTTGTCTATGTATTATGACGTCATGAATTTCGTCATTTTCCTCAAATCTTGAAAATTTCGTTAAAAATGACCAAAAATTTAAGCTGTTTTTTAATATTTTGCATAGCCCCCAACCTCTGATCTAAAATGTTGAATTATATAATGAAAGAACTATTTCAGAAGATTCTAATCCATGAAAGAATTTTTGGATCGCAGGGTGGGCTCATATTTTTATCAAAAGTTAAAGATGCTCATTTTCACCCATTTTCTTCAAAAATCAAGAACATTGCAGTTTCACAACGCCTGAGTTTCCAAACTAGGACTCTCAGAGGAAATTTGTTTATAGGAAATGAAAGCACTAAGTCTCTACTTTATGTTAATGATCGAAATATGACGTAAGGACTTGGTCGGTTAATTAGTATATTGACAGGGCCATTTTACGGAGTACGTGAATCTACCTCTTTTTGTTTTTGCTAAAATTTAGATGATCCTGATGAAAGAATGAGAGAACTGATTGAAGAATTGCTATTGTGCTTAAGACCACTTGATTTTAAACCAATGAAAGAGCTTCATTTAAGTTTGTCCCGGACTGTTGCTATCCGACACCACTGGATCAAACCTCTGACAGACAGCTTACAGAACAGATTTAGGCCCCTACAGAGGCAAGTGTACAAGATACAACAACAATGTCATGACTTGTCATATTCTGACTCATACTTCCCCCAAAAATAATATGTTTTGCTAACTTCCTTAAAATCATATTGCACCTATTACAGAACTTGCTGTGAATTTTCGTCAGTTAAACTGTACACGAATGATGAAAAAGCAAGGTAAGCTTTAATTACGATTTATATAAAACAGCATTATTTGTCTAATATATTTTGAATCTAAATTATATGTATTAAACATGTACCTAACTTATATTTCCTTAGTGGACATTTGAATACAGTGCTATAACAATGATTAGTTTAAAATTAATATATCTGCATGAATATGCATAGTATGTTTTTATGAGGCATTTTAGAAATGTGTTTTTTATGATTTCTGAGAAGAGTGTTTTCAAATCAAAGCTTCAGTTACATGTATGTATTGTCATTTTCTGTCTCCTCTTTCAAAATGCATTTTATCATTTCAAGTTCTAACAAATCATTCAGTATTTTAGCTCATGTAAATTGATTGTCAAGTGAACCTTTTTGATCATATTTTGTCCATTGATCCTTTTGTTCAATTGTCTGTAAAAATTTTCACATTTTTATAATTAGTTTTCCTGAACCTTCTAACAAGTTTAAACTAAACTTGACACAAAGCATTCCTGGATGGTAGATTCAAATTGATCCAGATAGTTATGAATTTCCCTCAGAACAGCAAAGTAATTTTATTGAATATATTAAAGCATTTCCATATCAATTGAATTCAAGTTTAATTGAACCCTCGATCTTGTAACTCATAGGCTTCTTAATTCCTGTTATAAAATATCCTCTTTTTCAAAAGAATGTGAAAGAAAACTGAATTCTCTCCACCCTTGTTTATTGACAATGGCCCCATTTATTATGGCAGAAAAAGTCAAGAATGATAGCAAATTAGCCCCCCCCCCCCCACTTTACTGGTTTAGTGAAATGGTGTACAACTTAATTTTAAGATAAGGTACTTCATAACTTAATAGGTGTCCTTCAAGGCTTAATGTTTAGGAAAATAAAATTTTCAATTTCACTGCAGATGCATGTGAAGATGACTTTTAGTCAGAACTATATAGAGAATACTTCAAGTAAAGGTGACTGTGTATGATATTTGATACCTAGCTACGTTTGTTGTATTTTTCCCCAGGACGTTTATATCTCTTGCTGTGTCAGCCCCTGGTAGTAGTCTACAGGACTACACAAAAGTTGTGGATGAATGTTTTGAAGAGTACAACCTTCCAAAGTACTACAAGGTATTCAAATAAAAGTAGAAATTAGTGCATTAAGATACTCAAAATCAAACAGAGTAATAGAAAGTTGTTTCCTAATAATAGAAATATTTAAAGACATAATAAACTAATATGAGATTGGATGAAGTAGCAGTCTCTACTTTTTCTGTTTCAGAATCCATCTTTCCACATCAGCATAGGGTGGTGTTTACATGATGTCATCCCAGAAATAGGCAAAGAAACTCTCCAGAAATTACAGGTAGTGAATAAAAACTGGATTCAGACTGAAAAAAAACACATTCTAGTAAAAAAATACAACATGCATAAAAATATTGATATCTTAATGATGATATATGTATTGACTTTCAGAAGATACTAATAAATATTCTGTATAATTATTTCTCTCTCCTCTTTATCTTTTAGGAAATACTTAATGTTACATTGGAGGAAAACACAGATTTAAAATTGTTTACAGTTGAAAAAATTATCTGCAGAACTGGAAATAAACAATTTTTGATAGAGTTAAACAAAGGATATGGATGATGAGATTTTGTGAGAAATAACTAGCTCATGTGAAATGGAATTTGTAGACAGGTGCCCTTTGATTACGAATGGAATGGAAAGTGTGAGGAAGTTATAGCACTACTTGGTATATTTATCATGAGGTGATCATTTAAATTAATCAAAGTACTGAAAGCACTCATGGGAGTTGAACGTGGTGTTAAATAAAATCTTTGATCGGGAGGTTAAGTGAGTGAAGAATATTATTATTTCAAATACAGACAACTGTTTCAGATTTTTTCTTGAGAAAGACATTCAGAGACATTGAATAGCAAAAAAATGCAGGGGCCATATTGTTGCCTGCCTACATTAGTCCTTTTTTATACCCCCTGCTTGAAAAGCGGGAGGGTATTTATTAATCTGGATTTCCGTCTATCTGTTTGTTACGCTTAAGGTATACCCATCTCTTATCCGCAACTCCTCTTACACCACTGAACGAAATTTTCATAGAATCTTTATTACATATTGCCGTTGTGCACCTTCTATTACTTTTCCATCCTACACATATTTTG
>PRKT01000129.1:615050-663044 GCA_003671525.1 Saccostrea glomerata | reverse complement strand
GTATGGGTATTCAGTAACCAAGCTAAGCAACTGCTAAATGTATTGTTATGATGATCAATGGTGCCTCTTTCAAAATTGTGAATGCCATATAGCATCTGGCTTAAAACATGAATCAAATTCAATAACTGGAAAGTTGTTGCATAATGCTCAGGTGACCTATAAGGCCCGTGGGCCTCTTGTTTAATATTGTGAAGAAAAAAGCAATACCAAGTTTAAAACAAATATTTAATGACCAAACATATAAACAGTGGTATATGTGAGAGTTTGTATGCGTACGAGTTATCTGGTATGTAAATGAGGTTTTCCTTTTATTAAAAAAAAACAAAAAAAACTTCATTTTGTTGTTTTTACGAAATGATTTTACGAAAACATCAGTGTCCGTTTTTTGGTTTTAACATTTATTACAGGGTACTAGATTTACCGCTTTTGGCAGGTAATACTGCTGATTTAGTAATGAATACGCATGTTTCCTAAAGTTATTATGCATTATTGAATTCATTTAAACCAAGAAAATGTACATGAAAAGTTTGAATAAATTCTGTGCACCGGTAAAAAAGAAATTGCTAAAAATCTGGGGCCGTCGGGCGTCGGGACGACTAGATTTACCGCTTGCCGTTAGTATGTAGAGTTGTTCAGTGTATGACGCCACACAAAAAAATGAGTTCCATTACGAAAAACTTTTGAGGTTCTTTATAATTTAGTTTTACTTTGAACGAAATCTAATATTCAAAATAAGATTACTTTATCATTATTACATTTACTTACATTTCAAATTATGAAAATTAGATCAATTCAGGAGAAAATGAAATGAACTATTTGTGGCGGATGTTTATGCATGTTTTCTGTTGAATATCATCGGAGTAAATCAGCCGACACAGTAGCCTCGCTTTCGGCTCTATATAATCAACACAAATTACTGCGCATGTTAAATACGTGATGACTATGGGAGATTGAACATATTTTAACTCCCAAAAAGTGCAATACACCAAATAAAATGTGTCTGTTTCATTTAATAAAAGATTTCAGTGTTCTTTGTTCTAGAGGGTAGGGTGGTAGCCTTACTACAATAAGGTATGACTAAAAAGGCTGTCAAAAGTTAGTTCTTTATTTAACACAATCTTGGCGCATAGGTTTCGGTGAAGTTTGCAGTTGGAAAAAACAAATAAGCATTTTTATAATGTTTTGCTCTTACTTTTGGCACCTAAAACAACATTCCATAGAGAAAGACACTATTTAGGCCCTCTTTGTGATATATTTGAACTGAGTTTAATCAATTTTTCATATAAAGATGCATGTTTACTGAAAATGATTATTTAACTAAAACCCTATACATTATTAAAAATATTTGCAGTAATTTAATTCATGAAAACGAGTAAAGACTCATTTGTATGAAAATGTTGTTTGTTTATTATTTTCCTCCTTCCCTTGTATGTTTTGAAGTTTATACAGGTGACATTAAACGTAGAATTAATTTCAGGCAGCCTATGAGAAAATTAACGCTTCAAAAATGAACTATACTACAAAAGATTGGTGTACAAACATAAGTGATGTACAGGATAAACTTTATCCAAACAATATATAAAAAAATATTTTTCTATGTTTTTAATGCAAAATTAACGGTTGCAACAATGTGCAGAAAACACTGCTTTAAAGAATTGGAAAAACAAAAGTTAGACTTTCGTCCTAGTTTCAATATTTGTGTCCGTCCATTCAGATAACCCTTGTTGGCAGATTCAGATTCGCCAGCAGTGAGGGTTAAGGGAGATACCATGCTTGAGAGGGAATCAATGACACAGCTCTAATTTACCATGTATTGAAACACTTTACTTCAAACAGTATATTGTTATAAGAAACTAAGGTTGGAAGACACACTGTCCTCTAATTATGAAACTTTAGTCTTACAATCTATATGTACAAGCTAACTTTTTCGGAGAATTGTATTTTGCTATAGTAAATTTTCCGTTAAAAGACACCTCCCATTTTGTGTAGCAAATTTTCCCCCCTTTGTCAGTTTCTTGAAACTGCAGCAACGGGCCTGTAATGAAATATGGAAGGGCTATTCCTTTAAACATGTACGTGTCTTTATAGATTCGCCAATGGAGTATTTACAATTGTTTTCCCGTCCACAACATAGAAAATCGAGTATTTTAGAAATATAAAGTTTGCAAATTCATACCCACATAATTGTAATATGATAAAATGGGGGTTGCAATAGGATTTTTTATGACACTGGAATCTCAGATTCCAAATCCACTTGATAAAACACGCTATCTTTGACAGCTGGCTTTCCTAATCGGAATGTAAGTAAGGAACCTATCGATTGGAATAAATTTACCACTTCAGAACTCGTAAAACATGACAGTATTTCATATTTGTATCACGAGCGAGGTTAAATTACAAATTCTCTCAAAGAAAAAACTAACTGATATTATTTGGACAGTATTGCGTGCTGACCAGCATAAAAACATTTTGATACAAAAGTGCTGGAGGACTGGTACTAAAACAATAGAAATGCGAGAAATTGAAATCACTATGCAAGACTGAATTATTTCGTCCTTTTCCGGCCCTGTGAATATATGGAAATCATTCTCTTTTTTAGTACTGCATTAAAGCATTAAAAATCGCGTTTTTCTTAAGTCTTCAACTTGGCCTTTTGTTTTGGTAACATTTAGTTAAGAACATAACCTTGAATCAAAAATGTGCAATTAATGCCAATTATGTAATTGAATGCTTCTGAAAATCATGACACATTCTTAATTTGGATCAAGTAGTTTAGTTTTAATTCAATTCTAAGCGAAAGGTACTCGTACATTATATATGCGTTTCTCTGCAAAATTTAAGAACACTTTTATTTCATTAAGCCTGCTTTCAAGTTCTGTCCTATCAGAAGAAAGAGTACTTAGTGTCTACTTTATATAGATGATCGAAATGGGAGAAGAAGTAAAAAAGAAAGAAAAAGAGAGAAGAGAGAAAGAGCACTAATTAACCTACGAAAAATCTCAAAATAACATCAAAGCATAAAGATTTCTTCATAATACATGTATCGCATCTGCATACGCTGGTTAATTACGGGTTTTATATTCCCGAAGGCACTAGGCAGAATTTGAATATTCCTTAGTTTGATGAAGAGAATTGACTCACATCTCCATGTCACACGGTCAGCTGATACTGTATATCTTTGGGGGAATGTCTGACTGCATTTTTTTGCTACGCTAATTAAAAAAAGGTCAAGAAAACGAAGAGCAACTCATCTTTAAAACATATCTACAAACAATACAGGTCTATTAATGGAATAAAGCACGCCTCCCCTGAATTTCAGTGGTTAGCTCAGAGTAAACATGCATGTCACCCAAAATTCGCCATAATGATAGTCAATGTATTAACAAGGTCAAACGTCAGTCAGCATTTCATTCAATGATAAATTGTATTTGCTGACAAGGTCATTGTATCGACCATAGAATTTACGAAATGATGACTTTAAACGAGATTAATTACACTGAAGCAAAATTGTACAATATATGAAATACGTATTTTGTTATCAATTTTAAAGAAAAATGGCGGATTTGTTCAAGAAATTCAGAATAAAACGTAAGCTGACCAAGCTAACTTTCTTACGAAATGTCAAAACTGATCAAATAACCGGTCGACAGGGGATGCTTTCTCTCCATGGCACCTGATCCAACATCTGATGTTTGGAGGTCCGTGTTTGATCTGCTCCTATTTTGCATTGTTTTATGGACTTTTGATCTCGAAAACTGTTATCTCCACACGTTTCAAGGAAATGCAAAGTGCTTTAGGGAAAACATTTTTCCTTATCATCGTGATTTTATGATTAATCTTATTTACTATATGTTCTCTTGTTCTTTTATCCACTCCTTATTTGTTTTTCTCTATTATTAACGATAATAGCAGACTACACGCTGCTACCATGACGTTTCAGCAAATCTCCAGTCCCTCTGGATCAGATGTTTAATCTAATCACCCGAAAGACTCATTAAACAGGGATACTTTGTTTCATTAGAACCTCCAGGGGAAAAGGATCCACCAAAACTCAAATTTTTTTAGTAATAGACAATAATTGCCCTACGTTATAACAACAGTATGCATATTATAGTCTCTGTGTCGTGATTAATTAACTCGAATGTTAACTCAGTTGTTTTTAGATGTATATATATAACTAAGGAATGAAATGCAATTAAAAGATGTTTTTTACTTAATGTTGAAAAGGTGTAGAAAATAAATGTGTCAATTGTTTCAAAGCAGCTGCCAAATATTTAGAGGATGATAAAGTGCAAGTTAAATATTTGTAAAGAGTATAATTATTTTATTTACATCAAATGTAACAAATGCCAAGAAAATAAGATTGTTTTTAACAATTTTTTAACTATTCTGTTTTGAGATATATTTGAGTTAAACACAATTATCTTTTTTTTTAATGATTATTTAACAATTTATTCGTATTTTTGATAAAATCAATTTTCTTTGTTTGAATTAACATGAAAAAATTGAAAGAATCTTAAACTAATGAAGTCCTTTATAAAATTCCACTGGTCGTTTTGGGGTGTTTTAAATTATTAAAAAAGAACTGTTTAATGTATTTAAATGCACCTTTCTTTTATTTCCACGTTTACATTTACAATATGTAAAGTAGGTAACACGATCGTCAAGTAGCGAGCTCTGTTTGCGCTTCATATGACAAGGACTGGGGAGTTCATGAATGTAAAGCAGCATATGTATGGAATATTGATCTACACGTCTTCTGATGGTCCAGGTTTGAAGGGGGGGTCATTGATTCCCTCGATCTTTTTATTACATCCGTTCTTTGTTTTCCCTCCTGTTATTTACACAGGTATTGCATAACATTATAAAGCGCACACTATTTACATCGTCAAATTGATTAATTTATTGTTTACAGATATTATCGTGATGATAAATATTACTAAAACTCGATTAAAATACATGATATTAACGTGTGACAAAATTGAATTTTTGCAACCAGCGATCAAAATATTAAATTCATCATATTACAATTGAAAAATTGAACTTTATCATATGTGACCAAAACACAACTAAGTTTGCAAAAAGATATACTAAGGCGATGATAATGAATTTCTGCAAAACTTAAGATCTATTTTATTCCGAGAAATATCAAGGTACCCAATAAAAAGATTTTTGTTGTGCACTTATTGAAAAGCATTGGAATGTGTTTGGATCAATTCTTAGAAATCATAAATATTTGAGGCTTTTAATAAAATAGCATTTTCTACATGGAACATTGATGCTAAAGAAGAGGACGCCTTCTTGATTTTTATTCCCCTGATTATTTGGTTACCTTACAAATTTAACTTAAATTTGACATTAAGTTATGTCAAGTGTAACTACATGTTTGCCAAAAGACGGACAGTAAATGAAGCAAGCTTACCAATGCTCGTATCAAAACCCCCGAGATATTCCGAGGTCATGAACTGTTGTGTTAAGGCTGTCTTCCCCACACCCTGTGCCCCCATCATCAGGATCCGGTAAGGTTTGTGATGCTCCGTGAGGCTTGTCTGTGAAGCCGAGCTCGATGTTTGAGACAAAGCACCATATTCACTTTCCGAAGAAAAAATACTGTTATTACTCCTAGAAATCAAGGAGTCTCCTCGATTGACCAAACCTTTGGCTGTTTTCTCAAAGCTTCTGAGTCTGTACAAATCGTGCTCACTGTCTTCGTATAAAATCCCCGCTGATTTGATTGCTAAAAGGTTGGGTTTCTTGTAGTTATTTTTGGAGGGCAGACTGCTAGTTCTAGGACGCATATCATCGAGCTCGAAGTCCTCGGGGGGTCGTACTTTGGGTTTTTTCATTGACGTAGATCGCACGCGCGGTCTTGGTGACACGTGCAGGGCTCTCATTGCGATCTCAGCCATGGCAGGACTAGGAATCTTTTTCTGTCTGTCGTTGTCGGTGATGCTTAATCCGTTCATTGGCATTGATTTTTTAGATCAAAACAAACACATTGGTTCCATCTTGTCGTAACTGCCGCGAAAGTTAATTGCCACACACTCTCCTAAAATTGTGTTTTATTTAAAGTTAGAATATAAATCGTCAAGCACATGCTAGTATGCAATTCTAATTTGATAAAGTTCATTCATGAAAGCACAACTGCACTGTTAACAAAATTAAGTAATCAGAAAAATTAAATTATGAAGCATGAGAAAATATTTGCCCAAATAATAAACACTATCATAAAAACTCCATGAATTTGCGAGGTTATCATGACAGGCTGAGCTTATATTGCTTTCACGGCCGCGAAGAAACTGTATTGACAGCTGATTGGTCAATTTTCCATTGCAAACTTTTAATATAAAGGGGAGAAAATCAATACAAAAGGTTATAACCTCACGCTCCTCGTGTTTCATGTAGAAATATGCAAACCTGTAGAAAGCGGGGTTACACTTAATTAGAGGAGACACCTGACCCGGAATCGATAGAAAACTGAAGCCTTGAATACAAAAGACACCTCCCATTTTGTGTAGCAAATTTTCCCCCCTTTGTCAGTTTCTTGAAACTGCAGCAACGGGCCTGTAATGAAATATGGAAGGGCTATTCCTTTAAACATGTACGTGTCTTTATAGATTCGCCAATGGAGTATTTACAATTGTTTTCCCGTCCACAACATAGAAAATCGAGTATTTTAGAAATATAAAGTTTGACAAAGTTGGATTTATCGTTCATGTATAACTCGACAAATCACGTGACCGGAAAAATAAGAAACAAAGGCTGTAGGATAACACACACACACAGCACGGATAAACAAGTCTTAGAAAGGACCGGACGTTTCGTCTTTGTAGGAATCCTCTGCTTTGAAGCCAGGTAAGGAATATTAATAAGACGTGGATTAATACTTCTCACAATGCTCACAGTACAATACTCTAAACAGATCATGTAAAATATGTACATGTTTAAAAACAAAAACCAGGTGGGCATTTCTAAGACGACTCAAGGGTCTGGACACTCATTTCTTGATGTTTTATGATTAATTTATGTCCGCAGTATATACAGTCGAAATTAAAATACACTTTACTGTATAATTTATGTTAATACACGATAGAATCGACATGAAACGAGTGTTCGATTGGATGATATGCGTGTTTGCTGTCAGTGTGGCGGATCCAGGGAAAAGGAGAGTAAGACTGATGTCCTACAACACGGGCCTGACTTCACGGATCCCGTATCACAAGGAGAGATCTCAGTATATTGCAGAGAAAGTATCACAAAGTAAACCAGACTTCATATGTCTCCAGGAGGTGAGTATTGTAACTATCTCATTAAAAGGTAGCTACTCACTACTAGTCTGTATGAGTGATTTAGTGAAATAGCTCTGTCTGATATGATTGTAATAATTACTCGAAACATACGAACAAAGACAGAGCTTACATATACCTAAGTCTTCAATTTGTATTAATCAAGTATACAGCTCGAACACTTAATCAAGTATACAGCTCAAACACTTAATCAAGTATACAGCTCAAACACTTAATCAAGTATACAGCTCAAACACTTAATCAAGTATACAGCTCAAATACTTAATCAAGTATACAGCTCAAACACTTAATCAAGTATAAAGCTCAAACACTTAATCAAGTATACAGCTCAAACATTTAATCAATAATACAGATCAAACATTTAATCAAGAATACAACTCAAACACTTAATCAAATACTAGTATACAACTCAAACACTTAATCAAGTATACAGCTCAAACATTAATCAAGTATATAGTTCAAACACTTAATCAAGTATACAGCTAAAACACTTAATCAAGTATAAAACTCAAACACTTAATCAAGTATAAAGCTCCAACACTTAATCAAGTATACAGCTCAAACACTTGATTGAGTATACAGTTCAAACACTTAATCAAGTATAAAGCTCAAACATTTAATCAAGTATACAACTCAAACACATAATCAAGTATACAGCTCAGACACTTAATCAAGTATACAGCTCAAACACTTAATCAAGTATACAGCTTAAACACTTAATCAAGTATACAGCTCAAACACTTAATCAAGAATACAGTTCGAACACTTAATCAATTTACAAGTCAAACACTTAATCAAGTATAAAGCTCAAACACTTAATCAAGTATACAGCTCAAATACTTAATCAAGTATATACTAGTAGTTCAAACACATAATCAAGTATACAGCTCAAACACTTAATCAAGTATTCAGATCAAACAATTAAACAAGTATATAGTTTGAACGCTTAATTAGGTATACAGCTCAAACACTTAATCAAGTATACAGCTCAGACACTTAATCAAGAATACAGCTCAAACACTGAATCAAGTATACAGCTTGAACACTGAATCAAGTATACAGCTCAAACACTTAATCAAGTATAAAGCTCGAACACTTAATCTAGTATAAAGCTCCAACACTTAATCAACTGTACAGCTCAAACACTTAATCAAGTATACAGCTCAAACACTTAATCAAGTATAAAGCTCGAGCATTTGTACATACGTAACTTTCTATTTTTTATTGCACGCAAAATTAGTCCACTCCTCTCTCCACAAACAAGTGCAGAGCAGAGTGAGCTAAATTTTTCGGATTTTGAAGATGTATACTTATTCTATGCATTTAACAGGTTTGGCATTATCGAGATCTATTTAAAATTGTGAAAGAAAACAGTGCCACCTATCCGTATTCATTTAGCGCTATCCATAACGAGACCGCCAGTCTGCTGAATAGCAATGGTATCCACTGGCCCGCGTGTGCTAGAAGTGACGTCATCCAAATGTTCTTTAAAATGTGGTGGTACGGTAAGTCAGTAATATATTCGACAAAAAATGCTTCCATCAAACAATAGATCTAGTTACAGTTAAAGACGTATGTAAATGTTCTATGCTTGTAATACACATGTTTAAAGTTAATGTAATCATCAGACTTAATTGCAAACAGGTTGCATGTCCTTAAAAGGCGAGATAGCCCGACTGAACTGCGTTACTGAGAAGGCTGGTTTCATGGACCTACGTCAGCAGTGTATCACGTGTATAACGATGAGCTCCTTCACGGCCCGGACCGCCTTCAGCGACTGTCTGGGCTCTGTCGAGAACCAGATGAACGTCCCAGGACTGCTGGTTCTCAGCAAGCGGAAATTACGTCACCATAAAATGGTTTACTTCCGACCCAATGTGAAGCAGATCTTACCACGAGGCTATCTTATGGTTGAGGCGAGTTTCGATTAACAATTAGACTGCCAGTATTTTACGTTTTAAGTTAAATATTTGGAATAAATGTAGGTACTCTTCTTTATTTCCGTAGGTTCTGGGACTTGGTATGGTTGCATGCACACATACAACTGCAGATTTAGGCAAAATATACTATGAACGTAAGTAAAGGTAGATAAAGTTAATCATGATGTATTCACAGATTGCTATAAAATAACTGATGTTATAGATATTATCATAAAAAGTATTGTTGTCAGACGGGTTCCATCGCTGGTGGTCAAGTGGCTTAGTTGGTAGATGTAGAAGGCTTAATTGGGTGAGTTCAGGGTCCCGGGTTAGAGTCCTGGTCTGGGTCATCTCATTTTTCTCCTTTCCGATTACAGTTGATGCTTTTATTTCATTCTGATTTCAGCGAATCTGAAGTCCAAATTTCACAGCTGGAAAGAAGAAAACATGAAGGACGCCAGGATTCTTATGAAAGACTTGTCTCCGTTTGCATCGTCTATCATCATGGGGGATCTTAACTCTAGCCCCTCCATTCCAGGCAAACAGATTCAGGGAGATTTCCAGGGTAAGGCAGTACATGTATTTAGATTTCAATGAAGTGATCTTTAATTAATATTCATATCATGGCAAAGTCTAGATATTTACAAGCAGGGGATGAAGGTCTCGAAATTTCACTTTTCACTTCAATTGATTCAACAGTTCAAAACATCAGCCTTGATTATTATAACTAATACATTGTTTTCTCTCTTTTAAATAAAAATTAAAATCTGTTGTATAATTTTTAAGACTGAAAGCAGGATATACGTCTTTTCTCTTCTCAGAGACTTTGGAACTATTTAAGTCTGGTAATTATTCCACGCCGTACATTGACCGGTGCGGGTTGTGTACGTATTGTTCTGGGAATAATCTGGTGCCTTATAAAACAGACTGGATTCTGGATCATATCTTACTCAGAGGGCCGAGAGCGGAACAGGCCCAGGTAAGGTTTATACTGGTTCTAATATAAACGGGGGTTATCATATAAAAAAAAAGGGGGGCTATCATTAATAGAAAAAAGGTTTTCTTTGATAGGCCTAATTTCTACTACATATTGTATAACTTTAAGAGAGCAAATTGTTCATTTAATAGAATTCTTTCTATAGATGTCTTATTATTTCCAATTTCTGGATTCAAAAATTTTCTTTCCGGAACCAACGGTGATTTAAAGAAAAAGAATAAAACTCATAGTATTAATAGTTTGGCTCCTGTTATTCAAATCAAAATTACTTTAAATGTTCTTAATTAGTGTAAGTTAATCAAGCACAAAAAGATAAGTGTGATGTTTTTATACGAATTATCAATCATCAATTATTTGTGTTTTCTGATACTTGTAGAGGGTGATGGAAGAACTACTAACTGACCAGTCCGTCAGTCCCTCGGACCATTACGGGATCCAAGTCGAGGTCATCAGTGTCGCTGACAGGAGACCGGGCCTGTAACAATCACCAGATCTAAATAGATTATATAACACATATCTGGTTTTATCTTCATGAGTTACTCAGTCAAGACTTGCCATGCACTGTTTCTACCTGATAAAATCATTGCTATTCTAGAGGGTATAGAGTTTCATAGGACATTAATTTTTCACAGTTCTTTTAACTAGTATATTAGAGATCCATAAAGAAGATCGTTTTTTTGGTTTGTTTATCGTCCCACCAATTTTTCACTCATGTTGAGACCCACTTACTGCACAAAGGGCTTTTTAGTAGTAAGTGACACTTTTCGTGCCAGCATCTACTGTTACACGGAACCTCATTTTAGAATCCGAAGAACTGATCTCAACGTCCTGCAGATTCAAACCCGCGAGGTTAAGATCAAGTCGAATTTAAGCGCTAATTATATAATTATACTATACATTTAAGTCAACATCTTGGGAAATTCAATGTTTCCTTGTATACATTCATGGAATGCAAAAGTATTCTTTTTACAAAACGGTTTCTAAGAATTTGAAGTACTTTACAGAACTAACTATCATGCAGTGATTTTCCTTACTTATTTCTCCAACTATTATATTAATGAGTAAAAATATTAAATGTACGTCATATAATCATAAAAAGATAATTTTTGATTTTTTCAAAATAAATAAAAAAACCCAAGAAAACCATTATCTGGAAGAAGGGGTATATTACAAATGTATATTGTCTGAATTTCGCAATGAAACAAACGTATTGACAGTTGTGTGAAAACTGGCAATATTTGTTTTCCAAGCTTGTAAATAACAGCAATATTGACATGATATAAAATCTTATTTGGAAAATGCGATGAACACAAGATTTAACACTCTATGAAGACCTTGTGGCAAACTTGTAATCCTTTTTCGGTGTTTTTATGTTGACAGACTGTGAGCTTCTAATCCAAATATTTAGAGATCAAACAACGTATAGATAACGTGACCTTGATAAGTTAAAATATTTATAGAAATGCAAAAACTGGCCGTTTGAGAAAAGTTCTATAGGTTCTGCTTCAAAAATTATGTTTAATGCCTGCTAAGAGGATACGGCTATGTTTTTTTGGTTTCATTTTGCCTTGGGATGGATTAACGAGATCAGATCAAGAGGCGAGGAGTGGAGACGCCGCTCAAACTTTTATGACCAAAAAAATAAATCGAAAGAACACTCTTTAAAATAATTCATTCTATTCTTTATTTTGTGTTTTACGATGTAAGCGACATTTGTCGTTTACGATCGCATCGCTGTTGCCAAATTACATGTATCCTGTGTAAGCAATATATGGACTGCAACTTTGGTGTCGGAATATTTTCTTGCAAAATTGTAAAATTACTATTTCAATGACAGAAAAAAATAAAGTTGATAAACTTCTGCTGTCCATATTTGTTCATATTTGCAATGGAAGAACTATTTTATAAGCTACAATTGAAGTAAAATTACATAAATGTCGTCCTGTACAATAATTATTTTTTATATAAAACTGTATATTAGATTGTATACAGAAGTCTTATTTCTGCTTTATTTTAGACTAATTGGTCATAAAGGTTGGATTCACATAGATATTTATCATAATAATGCATTTTAACAGCAAAATAAAATTTTCAAAAATGCAGCTCATATTGTTTTGATGCTGAAGAATTCTTATTATATCAAATTCATACCTCCAAGAAAATTTAAACAAAAACGCCCAATATTCGTAAAATTTAACGCCAATAACTTATACTGTTATACCTTTAAAATCTTGTTCCTATACAAATCTATACGAAAATAGTCTAACATTTCCAATGTTTACCTGTGCGAGTATAAAAAAAATCGATGTTTGACCGCTTACGTCACAGAATAGGCGTAATCTCATTTTCATTCGTTGGTGTTCAACTGTGACGAGCAATACGAAATACACGTATGTTAAAAAAAAATTGATTGATTGATTTCATATTGTTTAACGCCAAGTCGGCAATATTTCAGCCATATTTTGGCGGGCAAGTATTAACCGGTTTTTGAAAGCTTTTGGTTTCTCTGGCGGCCCCCAATGAGCCTACTCTTTATCGAACTCCAGAGAAACGGTCTTTTGCGTGCCAAGGGAAAAAATTGAAATGAAAGGTATAACAAAACATTTATTGAGAACTCAAGCAAAATGCGTTTTGTAGCCTAACGGCCTCCGGCAGACAGTTTGGTTCTTGGGTCCGACAAAACGCATGTTGCCCTCGAACTCAGTCAATAAATGTATACTGTTAAAATAAAAGAGAAACGCTTAATAGGAAGAACACCCTGAAAATTTGTCAAACATGTTTTAAACGGACATGATTTTTTGAGTATTAAAATAAATCATTTTAATGATATTGTTAACTTGACAATCAAAACTCCCAGCGTAAAAAGACGTGATTTTACAAACGGTTGACAGCTGGTCTTTTAACACTTTTCTTCAGCTAGATTCGGATCCACATTCCTCAGGTACTTAAGATTTATCGAAAGCTGGGGCACTCGATTTTTTAAATTCTGGTTTTTTAAATAATGGACGCTGAATGTTGAATCTGAATGATGCTATTGCAAAAAGGAAATTTGGTAAGTGGAAGCCCGTCTTCACTGTATCACAGTGTAAAATTGAACACAAAACACCATTTCTAAAGTATTTAATACTGTACACTTATAAAGACACAAACAGCATGGTACAAGAAATGATCACGAAGATGGCAGACCACGCGTCATCAGCAATACGGGGTTGCCTGTGTGGTTCGCAGACTTTTCATGATTACAATATCGCAATGGCGTCATCTACACCATTATCTATCCATGAACTACACAAAATAACAAACTTTTTCAGTAAGCAACTGTACACTTAAATTATTGCCACTTATTCATGCCATTGTTCTGGCACCACAGCACGGCAAATACCGACTTCAAAGTTCTCAGACTAACAGAGTATGGTCACTACAACGCCACTGAATAGTTTAGTAGAGCCAGAGTGCATATAAGCTACGTAATGAACGTTTAACAGAAATCTGCCCCCGGAACGTAGCTAGATATGGTGGCGGTGATGTAATGAATTAATAAAAAACTTTGTTTCCTGTATTCAGGACAAGTACAACTGATTTGGTTCGTATTCAAAGGAAATTTCCGGTAAATTATACTCTAGATGTGTCCGACTTGCGCATGTCTTTACAATAACTCGGCATCATAGAGTCGCATTTCCATGTAACATTACACAACCATTTACAAATTACTCAAAAAGTACTTTCTAGCAAAACAAAAGCTTCCTGTTCTGACTGAGTCATCAAAATTGCGATATATTTCCAAACATGCTATAATTTTTGATCTCATGATAAGGTCCTACATATTAATCTAATTTATTTTTTTTTTAAACTTTAGTTATTACTTTTGAACGGCATGTGATCTTATGATAGGGCGCTCATATTTACACAATATGCCATAAATAATGGCATCCAATCCACTAAAACACCGAAAACAGGAAACAACATTTTTTTGAATTTGCTTGTTATATTGCTAGACTCTGAACCCAAGATTTTGAATACCAGAATAATTTGTGCCGTGAAAATTTTCCATAAAAAACCTTTATCATTATTTTATGAATTCAAATATTGAGATCTTCACTCAGTTCACAAACTGAATGTAATTTTCATAGATATGAAGCATTCTGTATACCGCTGATCACTCATCTTCTTTGTTGGTAGCTTTTTTTTTTAATGGAAAGTTGTGGCTTACTTTTGGATGAACCCTCATATGAAGGTTGATCGAAAAGTAAAGTCACAACTGTTGAACACGTAAGTTCTAAGAAAAAAAATAAAGAATCTCTGATGCGTTTACCTGACACCGTAATACCAGAAATGCTTCTTTCCGTATTCTACCTTTAAGTTTAATTTGAGTCACATATTTTGAAATTTTATTAAAATTTTGCATAAAATTAGAAAACAATCATAATAATCAGCCAACCAGCCTATGATCGATATTTGGATAAAAATTTCGAATCTGGAGATGCGGCGGAGTAGGTAATTAATTTCATCCTTGAACCTATAAAGTAGTACATGTTACCATGTTATTATAATTTGCATGAAGTGTTTACAAATTGAAGCATTAACAACCCAAGTTTGCCCTTTGTTTTACATTAACATTTTTCCCAAATTTCTTTTTCTTTCGTCCGAGTTTATCATAATAAAAGTCCATTAATATCAGACCAGTAGTCACACTTTATTTATCCTGAATTGCTGTGTCCAGGTAATCTCAATGTAGGTTTCGGTCTATCAATCACAGGATTTGGTTTATATATCTACATCAGAAGACGGTCCCTGGTTCAGTGTTGTATAGACGAGATGGCTGTCAATGTCCCTGGCCTTATAGCAGTTATTATTTTTTACCTGTTAATTCTCGTCCTCGGACTATGGGCAGCGAGAAAAACCAAAGGGGAAACAAACAGTGAAAATGTGATGCTGGCCAATCGGAATATCAATCTATTTGTGGGGGTCTTCACCATGACGGGTTAGATTCTCAGATTTCTTAACATTAAAATTGTGTTAATATTACTCGAATGATTACATAGAATAGTGGTTTATTGAATTATGTTCATTAATAAAAAGAGATTATGTTTTATCCTGTCATTTAATTTCTCGCCTGGTCTTCTAAGAATAATCTACTCACCCGATGATGATGTGCACGCATGCACATGCAAAAAAATGATATTATGACAATATTCAAATATATGACATGTCAGATGTTGCAGTCTTTTCCTTATATATTGTATAATTTTCCATTTGCATTTTGGGATTCTCATGGGAGATTTTAACATGCTATACAAATAGTTGCAATTTTCATATGTTTAAATGAAATATAGAAAATGTGATTCATAAGCACGAAAGCAAATGTTCGCGAATGTTACTGCCTCTGAATTGACTGACGAAAAAACAACAACACAACTTTCTACGGTATTCTTTCGAATCTCATGGGGACGTAATACTCCATGGCAAACATATTCAGGATGATGCATTAGTTCTTACATTAAAGAAAAAAAAAACCCAAAACAAAAGAAAAAAACAAAAGAAAAATAAAACCAAACAGACCTAACAGTAATTAAGCAGATGTCGCTGCTGATTACATAAATTATGGTTACATAAGTTGTATTAAAACTACCTTTTCAGGGCCTGAAAGAAGGATATGGAGATAACGAACAGTATTCAATCTCAAAGTCCATAAAACAATACAAAATAAGAGCAGAGCAAACACGGACCCCCGAAACATCAGAGGTGGGATCAGGTGCCATGGAGGAGTGAGCATCCCCTGCTGACCGGTCACACCCGCCGTGTGCTCATTGTCATAATCAGGAAATAACGGAAAAAATCCGTCGTCAATTCAGTGTATAAATGATGGACTAACAATTGGTATGAAAAACTTCAGTCAGCATTTGACTCCTATATATATATATATATATATATATATATATATATATATATATATATATATATATATATATATATATATATATATATATATATATATATATATATATATATATATATATATATATATATATATATATATATATATATATATATATATATATATATATATAATTTGCTGACAAGGTCATTGTATCGACCATAGAACTTACGAAATGATTACTTTATAGAAAAGTGAAGTCCTTTCTATATATATATATATATATATATATATATATATATATATATATATATATATATATATATATATATATATATATATATATATATATATATATATATATATATATATATATATATATATATATATATTGAAAAGTAGATTGTATAGGCTATTTTTAGCCTCGAGTGCGCAATTTATTTAGGGAATATTTTAAAATGTTATGTGAAAGCATGTATTGGCTTAATACTAGTATATTATATTAATATTATATATGATATTGGCTGATATTATAAACAAAAATAAAAAAGTCATCAAACGTTATTATTGAGGGGGCACAACGTATATATGGTAACTGTATTTTCTATAGTATTTCTATATATCGGCATAATGGCAGGGCAAAATTGCCCCCGGCACCTACGGCCATGATAGGGTCAATCTAAGGTCATATCGGGGAAAAGTAAGATAAAAAAATCAAAGAGTAAATATTAAGACTTTTAGGTTATTTAATGGTATACACTGACACCTTTTAATTTTCTATGAATATGTTTTTCAATCAATTAATAAATCAATTTTTTTTTCTGAGGCAACAGGATTTGTCCTTGAATTTGTTTACAAGAATACTGTTCAATTTATTTATCAATTTATTATTTTACTTCACTCGCTTACCTAAAGGCTCGATAGGATTAAATTTTTTGCACGTTAGGGATATCTCAAACAATAAATTTTTTTTCTTCCAAATTTTAAATATAGATTGCACTTTTACCAAAATAGTTATATCCGTTTAGTTAAATAAATGTTTGGCCAAAATACAAATAGTGAAAAAATGAGAAAAGTAACTTTACTCTTCATACAGAGATATGAAGGTTGCCCCCCCCCCCCCCCCCCCCACCAACGCAAACTTTTCAAATGTCTTAAAATTAAAAAGTCTTTTGCAAATTGTCGGGAATTTTGTCAAAAAGGTCGGCACACAGCATTTTTTTCACATTTCATGTAGATTGTTAAACCCCTGTCACACCGGGGCTGCGTCCTCACGGCGACTACACGGCGTCCTTAAAAAATGCAAAACGCCGAGGTGATCGCAGTAGAGTCTCCTACAGCGCCGTGACAATGCGGTGAGATCTCCACTGAACGCCGTAGGGTCGCGAAGGGTCTCCTAGAACGCCGGGGGACGGCGATCACTTTGGGCATGCACAAAGTACGCGCCGTGTGATCGCGGTCTGATAAGAACGCAGTAGAACCGTAGAATGATCGCCGTAGCAGCGCGGTGAGATCTCCAACAACGTAGTGGGAGCTCCGTACGAACGCCGCGAAGACACACATAATCGCGGCACGAACGCAGTGATAGTAGGCTGCGCTTCCACGGAGACCTCACGGAGATGTCGCGGAGTCCTTGGAGATGTCACTCGCGTTTTTCGACTGTGATTACATGGCGACAACACGGAGTTGTCACTGCGATCATTGCGCTCCTATGGCGTTTCGACAGCGGTCGTTGGCGATCACACTGCAATTTCACGGCGTTGTTAGAGCATTGTCAGCCAGCTCACAAAAAAGAGCAAGGGGATCATATCAATAATTCCAACGTATTTTTTGCAGTAGGAGCATTTAAGTGAAAAAAATGGAAGAGAAAATTACACCAGAACTTGTTCTGTTGTTTCACTTAAATTTAGTAGAAAACTTTTCAGTGCGTTTATTGTTTTACATTCACAACTAAATCAAAGAAAATCTAACAAAACATCTGCACCGATAAAATTGAAAAAAAAGGAGTTTAATCATAAAACAATTATATATTATTAATTTTGTACTAAATTATTTAAATAGAGCATTTTTAATTATCAAGAATATTTCTTGGCATGATTGGAAGTCTTTTCATCGTGTAACTTGAATTTTTAAACAGAAATGTTTTACATTCCTTCTGAATATATATCAATGAGTATAGAACGCTTTGTGAACGTATTGTGAACGCAGCCAGCGCAGTTAGAATGCCGTGAACACAAAGTGAAAACTAACGCGCCGTGAAAACTCTGCAGAACCGCAGTCAATCGGCTAGAGGTCTCCGTGGGAATGCAGTAGAACGCCGTGAGATCGCCGTAGAATCGCACCCGTCGCCGTAGGGACGCCTTGACATCTTTATATTGTTAAAATTTTACAGAAATTTGTGCAATTTTCTTGTGATTCCACGGCGATTTTAAAAATTTAACAAGTAAATGGAAATATAATCTGACAAAATTTCCATCGGCAAAAATGTGTTTTGTACGTTTATGGTACTAATACGTTTTACATGATAAATGGAGATTTAAAGACGGTATCCTATCGACACAATGAATTATCAGTCCTTTAACTGTTGAACATCACGTCAAATAAAGTGTAACTCTAACATGGTGGACTTAACTGCCTGGAAAAAATTAAAACGCTCTCTTCGAGGGAAACCTTTAGCTAAATAAACATCGGAAGCATGGGGCCTGAAGATATTTTGCATATCAATAGATAATCAGGGTCACGCGTTTTTCATCATCTGAATCAGCACTTATTAGTCGGTTGTTCTTAAGAAAACTGTAGTAACTGTTGTATATTGAACAAAATAATATCATTTTAAAGGTACTTGGACACAGATTTGAAGTTAATATTTTCTGTATATATCAAGAATTATATATTTTAATAGCATTTCACACAAAAATTAATTAAAAATCTTATTTCATTTAAAAGTTATCAAAACTCTCAATTTTTTGACGGGTTGATTGACACATGCTTGCACTTTCACAAATTTTAACTTTATTCTTAATCCTTAGGAAAAGTGGCAATCTTGTGTATTAATGAGAAATATTAAAACTTAAATCCAGAATAATAATTTTATTCAGAGTAGAAATGTTAGAAAGCAAAACTCCTTCACAAGTATCGTCATTCCGTTGTGTACAGAGTTAAGCAAATCGAGCACACTCGTGTTATGTACACAGTTTCTGTAAACAGGGCACGAGCTCTGTTATTGTTTGATGTTTACGATTCACCGGGTGCGTTCAATCGCCAAAGTCTGCTCACCACAACTGCACGGACTGACAATTTATCCTGCAACTACCCCTTGCATTGACCTAATAAAGGTAACCTAATAAACCAAAGCTTTATCCGGTCACTGCCCTAATAAAGCCTCGTGCATGTATTCCGACGTTCTAAAAGCATTGTGACGTCACGTATACTGCAATGTTTACGCCATGGCGTCATAGTTTCAACTGCAGAGATGTGCCTAAATCTGTCGAAATTAGGTTGTTTTGGACGCTCAAATGTAAAATTTTGTTGCAGGATAAACAAAATACATGGTTACTGTCTTGAAATATAAGCGATATTTGGGCGAGGGTAAGAAAACGTGATAGAGGACGAGACTGCACGGACTGACAATATATTGTGTGTTTGTTTTGTTTTCGAACATATCTACTCTGAATTTTCTGGATTATAGTATTAATATTTTTCATTAATACACAACAAGATTGCCACTTTTCCTAAGGATAAAGAATAAAGTTAAAATTTGTGAAATTGCAAGGATGTGTCAATCAAACCCGACAAAAAATTTTAAATTTTAATAACTTTTGAATTAAATAAGATTTTTAATAAATTTTTGTGTGAAATGCTATTAAAATATATAAGTCGTAATATTATAGAGAAAAAATTAACTTCAAATTTGTGTCCAAGTGCCTTTAAATGAAATAAGATTTTTAATTAATTTTTATTTGAAATGCTATTAAAATATATATGTCGTAATATCATAAGGAAAAACTTAACTTCAAATCTGTGTCCAAGTACCTTTTAAAGAAGAGTCGATAAAAGTGCGCTCACACTTAATAGATTTGACTCCGACTGGCCTGTTGAATAACGGATATTACAGTTCATCACGTGATGTCCATCTGCGGGTGTACTCGTGAAAAGAATTTCATTGTATTTTTTAACCTGACCCCAGTGCGAATTCATAGAATGCAGTATAATATCTTAAACAAAGCAATGACTGGGCGAACTTAAAAGTGTGAAAGACGGGGCGAAAATAACCCTGTATACCACCGTATACAACGGGTAACGCGGAGGAGTCGCTAAAAAGTATGGGGGAGTCGTTCTCAACGTATGGGGGAGTAGATTTTTACCGCTTCGGATTCAGAGGAGATGTGGGTCACGTCTTTTTTCGGTATTTATAAGATGTATTTACAAAAAACAAATATCCCACGGAAGATGGCAATAGTTAAGCTTTATCGTGGTCATATGTCCGGCTATCATATACGTCTAGTTTTCTCAAACACTTCGAAACTATTTGACAGTTTTCATATTTACGTTGATCGGGTAGTAAAAACATGCATGATGTGCACAATCTAGGGCTTGCGTAGGGATTCTCACATTTAAAACAGCGAGAGAAAACGTTTATCTTTCAAATGCAACAACTTAAACTTGACTAGACTTTATAAAAACTAATAATTAAGACATTTTCTCTTCAGACAGTAACGGTTACGTAGGGGGGAGTCGTTTATGGGAAAGCACATCGCAGGGGGAGTCGCAAAATAAAGTCAAATGCATATACTTGGTGTTGTTTTCATCTCTTTTATACTGACATACCTTTTTATTTACTCGCAGATATCTATAAATCTATGTTTGGTTATTTACTTTATGATCTGAAGTTACGAAAAGAGATTTTTTTCTGTGGCTTTATCAGTTCCAGAAAACAATCAGCAAATTAGATTACATGAACAATTGGATTATACATGTATATCATCGGAGCACATGTGCTTGGGGACAGGACCCTCCCCCTCAGTATGTAATGTTCGTACATGTACATCACAAAAATTCAATTCACGAATTCAGAACCCTCACTTCCAATATGAAAGCCTCTCCATAAAAAAAAATCAACCAGATTTATAATATGAAAAATTTCTTGATAATATCAACCATTTTTTTAATTAAAACAAGGCAGATCTCTGACGCGTTTCACGCCCCTTGACGTTTTCTTTGGAAAGGGGGTTAAATTTAACTGGTATATTCTCACGACTAGGTTCACAATTTATTATTTATTTATCATATATAGTAACACATATTCAGACACAAACGAATTAGTATGTTAATTGAGAATATTTTGGATAATCTGAGGTTAATACACATAGGTAAATGTACAGAATGAATGCTGAAGAAGGGACCGGATTGCATATTACCTACAGCGCTGGAAATGTATGTCTATGATAAATTTATAAAATGAGAAGTGTCAATGTAAAAATAATTAACCACAAACTTTGAAAAGAAGAAATATGAAAATACATTTCATTATCATGATACCCTCCCTTACCTATACAGTTCCTCAGAACATGTTACCCCCTTTACTTCTCCCCCTTTCGCAGTTTCGTGAAAACAAAGCATGGCGGGTTGTTGTACCAGAATCAGTCTGAGGCAACCAGCATTATACATTCATAGACAGGGCTCGAGGGCAACATGCGTTTTGTCGGACCCAAAAACCAAACTGTTTGCACGAGAAGATTAGACCGGGGGCAAATAGTTTTGTTCAAGGGGTCGACAAAACACGTTTTGCCAGATCTTGAGAACACATTCGATAAATGTTTTGTTATACATTTTACTGTTTATTATGATAGTATCATAATGAAATTTTTGTTAACCCTCACTGCTTTGAAAAACTGTCAATTCCGTAAAGTTCTGAAAGATGACCCCGCCCACACTTTTACGTAAACGGTGCAATATCTCATCGAAAGGTCCAACATCTCGCTCCGCTGTCAAACAGCTATTTATTTGACTATTTGACTTATGAAAACAAAAGAAATGTTATTCTTTTTAGTGTAAATTTATGTAACAATTTTTAAAAGTATAACAAACAAAAATTTCAGACAACTCACCTGAAAAATTTGGAAAAGCAAAAAAAAAAAAAAATGGGTTGGTGAAAGGAGGTTACAACAGTTTGACAACCAAATTGTATTAACACATTAGCAAATAATAGTTACTATAATTTAAGTATTCTGCAACAATAAAAATAAAAAAAATGTTCCAAATAATTAATCGGTTTGTTCTTTTTTTATGGAGAGGCTTTCGTATTGGAAGTGAGGGTTCTGAATTCGTGAATTGAATTTTTGTGATATACATGTACGAACATTACATACTGAGGGGGAGGGTCCTGTCCCCAAGCACATGTGCTCCGATGATATATAATCCAATTGTTCATGTAATCTAAATTGCTGATTGTTTTCTGGAACTGATAAAGCTACAGAAAAAAATCTTTTTTCGTAACTTCAGATCATAAAGTAAATAACCAAACATAGATTTATAGATATCTACGAGTAAATAAAAAGGTATTGGCAGTATAAAAGAGATGAAAACAACACCAAGTATATGCATTTGACTTTATTTTGCGACTCCCCCTGCGATGTGCTTTCCCATAAACGACTCCCCCCTACGTAACCGTTACTGTCTGAAGAGAAAATGTCTTAATTATTAGTTTTTATAAAGTCTAGTCAAGTTTAAGTTGTTGCATTTGAAAGATAAACGTTTTCTCTCGCTGTTTTAAATGTGAGAATCCCTACGCAAGCCCTAGATTGTGCACATCATGCATGTTTTTACTACCCGATCAACGTAAATATGAAAACTGTCAAATAGTTTCGAAGTGTTTGAGAAAACTAGACGTATATGATAGCCGGACATATGACCACGATAAAGCTTAACTATTGCCATCTTCCGTGGGATATTTGTTTTTTGTAAATACATCTTATAAATACCGAAAAAAGACGTGACCCATATCTCCTCTGACTCCGAAGCGGTGAAAATCTACTCCCCCATACGTTGAAAACGACTCCCCCATACTTTTTAGCGACTCCCCCGCGTTACCCGTTGTATACGGTGTATACAGTATTGTCCTGCTGGACACGTTATTACTGGCGACGTAAATATAGTTCATAATGATGACCTTAGATCAATAAGTTTTAAAAGTCCCAAATATAGGGGACTTCGATCCTTCAACTGGCGGAGGAATTTCATAAATATTATGAATTCTGTAGAAGATTACGCCAGATGGGCCAAACATGAAAAAGAAGACGTTGACACTGTATAATGGATTTAATATATCTCTGTTACTATCTCGTATTAAAAGACTGAGGGGCAATATGAAAACCATCTATTCCTCTGTATTTAACAATCAAGAAGTGACAAAAGAATTAGATAAATTACATGATCAGTACGTACTGGTCCCTGCAGACAAAGCAGGTAACAACATTGTCTTCGTTTGTAAGGTTCATTAAGAAGACATTCTCCACAATCATGTCAGTTTTGAATATTTCTTAAGATCTTAAAGAACCTAATTGAATTTGAACTACAATATCTATACTGGATTCCAAAACTGCATAAACATCCTTACATAGAAACATAGCGGGTTCCAGTAAATGCTCAACCAAGCCTCTTCTTTACCCTTCACTAAGATACTAACAGTAGCGAAGGAGATATTTCAAGAATATTGTGCAACAATATATTCAAGAAGTGGTTTAAATCAGATGTGGATACTTAAAAATTCTAAAAAACTTTTGGACAATTTGAAATTACAAGATTTTAGCAAAATCAAAGGCTTAAAAACATACAACTTTTCAACTTTACATACGACCATTCCCCACGATGAATTAAAGTCCAGGCTTTTTGATATCATTGACAGCTGCTTTTACGATAAAAATGGAACTCAGAGCTCGTAAATTTACTTACCTTGTCATTGGTTATTTTCAAAATTATCTTATTAAAGAAAACATTCTGATTGTACACACAAGTACTCTGAAGTTGACATCAAAAAGATGCTTGGGTTTCTAATTAACAATATCCATGTGGTTTTTAGAGACGAGGTCTTCCAACAATATATTGGAATTACCATTGGTACCAATTTTTGTATTAACATGAAACAGAATTTGTCAAAAATCTTATACGTGGAAAAAGAAAACGCCAATTGCTGTGGCCTTCAACTCGAGATAATTATATTGACAACGTATTGTCAATTAACAATGGTAACTACGGAAGCGTAAATGGCTCTACACTTGTTGTGTTATAACTTTGTGTATTGTCTTATATTTTATCGACTTATCAACATATAAAGTGTTATACCTCCTTATTTATGCCCATATTTTGAATTGTATTGAGGTGTATTTACATAATTGAAGGCAACTTCTTTTGTTCAATAGATTTTATTGCTTTAACTTTTATCGACTGAAATATTATACTAATTTTCAAATATCGATCTCAACAAAATATTTATTAATGTCAATATAGTATTGTCGATTTGAAGAAATAGATATGAAGTTATACCGATATAGATATATGAATATTTTCGAGAAGAAGTCAGAAAAAGGTGTTTTTGAATTAACTTGGTGGGGGCTGGAATTCTAATTAATCTTCACTTCACTTGGGAAGCGTATGTACCGTGTATTTGCTATCGTGTACGATTATAGGCTGAAGCAAAATAAAAAAAATATTTGAAAAATGGAGATGGAGAGACATCAACAGTTCAATTATATGCATTGTCAAAGGAAATTATTGTACCCATCATTTTGAGTGGGGGAATCTGATATATTCTACATGTATCATAGTTCACTGCTTATATCTCTTGAGTTCAATAGGGATTGTAAATCGCTAATGAAGCGAAAATAGAAAGTACCTGGTAACAGTACTATAAAAGTAACACGAATTATATATGTACTTTGTAAATATTTGATGTTTCACGCTGTGATATACATAGGATCTGACTCATGAATGCGAACCTCCACAGTCTTGAAACCTCCCACCCCACCCCTGCATATAAATGATAACACCAGATCTAACTTCTTATTGCTTTAAAGAATATAAAATAATTTGTGATTTCAGCCAATCTGTATAAGCTTAGTCACAAAGTTTAAAGGAGGAAAGTGTAGTGTCAGCCAAAATAAATTTATAACAAGAAAACACCAATTGAAAGGGATTTAATAATCTAACTGCGTGAATTTTCTTAAATTTGGGGACATATCAGTGGATCTCTGCTGTACTCAGTTTTTTTTGGGGGGGGGGGATTATAGCTGGATGAGGGACACAAAGATACTCTTGTCTCCCTCTCTTCAAAAGTGGTGATCAGTGCAATAGCCCACTATGGATCTATAACTTTCAATTTGTCTCCATCTCCCTTTTTTAATATACTTTTTAATTTGATTCAGCCTTTAATCGTACATGCTGACATGATACATAAGCTTTCACTGAATCCCGAGAGAAGTGAAGGTTCATTGGAATTCCCGCCCCCGCCAAAATAATCCAAAAACACTTTATTCTGACTTCTTCATCGCAAATATTCATAAATTAAAATTGATATGACTATATCTTTATTTTATCATATCAACAATATTATATCGATATGATTAAATATCTTGTTTTAATCAATCAATGAAAATCAATATATTATTTCAGTCGATAAAACTTAAAGCAAAAACAATCTATTGAGCAAAAGAAGTTGCCTTCTATTACTGTATGTAAGAAATCTTGAAACAATTTAAAATATGTACATAAATAAGGAAGTATAACACTTTATATGTTGATAAGTCGATAAAATATAAGACAATATACAAAGTTATAACACAACAAGTGTAGAGCCATTTACGCTTCCGTAGGTAACTTCCATTCTTATGTCGATAAGATATATCCCGGAGAGATTGAAATAAAAAGATACCATAGAGTCTGACACATCTGTTTTATATTTGTATATTGTGATTGAAAATGGCATTAATGGCAATCTAACAACCAAGCTCTATTGTAATCGTGATGACTTAAACTTTACAAACGTCAACTTACCTTACTTTTGCAGCAATATACCTTCATCACCTGCATACAGACTTTATAATTATACCTCAGTTGATTCGATAGGCGAGAGCGTGCGACGATAACTCTTTGAAGTTAGTTGACCTGATTACTTGATCATTCTTTCGGAAATTTTTTTCGAAAAGCGATAGGTCAGAAGCTAGAGAGGCCTAATATGCATCTTTCTTTGCGTCTGTCTTAACATCTGGCACTAAGGTGGCCTTATATGCATGTGAATCACTAGTCCAAAATATCTTACGTTTTCAGACTTTTCTACGTTTCTCATATTATAGTTTATCCCATGTTTAACCCTTCATCCCGTTGATAAAGCTCGTGATATCGTTTTCGTAACACACAGTTGTGACGTCACAATGGGTTTTGCGTTAAAGTGATGAAGTAAAATAAAGTGGATTACTATATGAAAGCAGTGTTAAACATTGATTGTGATGTATAAAACATGGGATAAAAAGAATCTCCCATGATTTGTAGTTGGATATGATTTTTATCCAACTCGTTGAGTGTTTTTATTCCCTCGCAAAGGCTCGGGGATGAAAATCACACAAATCGTTGGATAAAAATCATATTCACCTACTAATCATGTGAGATCCTATATATACGTACAAGGAAAACGTCAGAACCGGCGTCATTATGAAAACGAAATTTCGCCGTCTCCAACCGGGTTGATTTTCGATATTTATGCGAACCGAATTAAATACCGCAATCACAATTTATAAATAGCACAATCCTTCAAGTACTCATCGTCGCCTGCGTGGCGCAGTGGTTAGAGCATCGAGGCTGCCCTAGAGTCGCGAAGTAAGGAGTTGATCCTTACGTCGCGGGTTTGAATCCCGCTGTGGGACGTGGAGACCGGTCCTTTGGATGAGACCGTATAAACGGAGGTCCCGTGTCGCAGTGAGTGCTGACCCTTCTTGCAAGAAAAGGATCCTTCCCTGCTCAATAGCCCTGAATGCCGGTTATTAAACAAAATTTGCAGCTCTCCACTGGCAAGTAGTGGCTTCTCGATATGAGTGAAAAATTTTCGAGAAGGACGTTATACAATATACAATCAATCAATCAAGTAATCACTAATATCGCTGAAAAGAAAACATCACTTCTCAGGTTTTGCAAGATTTTAAAATGTACGAAATGAAAACTAATCTCGACAATTTGATGTATTATAAATACCGGATTGTATATTTTGAAAACCAAGCCATAAAGCGATTTTGGTGATTACTCAAAATATTGTACTATATTTATCGTTGTGATATTGACATTTCACTTGGTTTGTAAGTATCGAAAATTAACCCGAGAATGCCGCCTCCAGTTGGCGGCGGTGAATTCCCCGTTTTCATAATGTCGCTGGTTCTGACGTTTTCCTGGCACGTAAAATATCAAAACCGTGAAAAAGGCCTGGTAAACGTCAGATAATATCTTGTGGCTGTCTTTATCTTTGACGTCACTGCCACTGGGCGGGAACTATTGAATCGTTTGTCAATTAAGACTATTAGTCTACTTTTTAAAATCTTATTTTACAATTTTTATTTCACAATGCAATGGAAATATTAGGAATCGCTGTCAACTTAGTGGAGTATGCCAAGGACATCAACGAATGTTGGAAACGTGGGATAAGCGATGCCCGTTATTTAAATTATCCCACGTTATATTAACTATTGTTGATGCCCTAGCATACTCTACTAACTAGACAGTGATCCCTTAACGAGGTTGGATCCTGATTTTAAAATCTTAAACATTTTTGTCAAGAATATTTTTAGTTTCTACACACATAACTTGATTAAAAAACAAAACACGAGGGTCAATATGCTTCTTTATATATCTAATCTTTGATGTTTTCCCTCCAATGTTTTTATCCAAATAAAGCATGGAACAAAATAAACTATTAGTAAATAAAAAAAAAAGAACTTTAAAATCGCAACCAAGAAATTTTGAAATTGCTTTGCAAAATCATTTATTTGACTTTTCTGCACTCACAAAATGTGATTTTTCGGGCATTGAAAGTTTTAAAACAAGTGAAAAAATATTTTAAAGTCTTAAACGTTTGCTGAATTTAAGCAGATTGATCAAAGTTACCTTATATAATCAGAAAAGAAAAATAAAAAATAGTTGTGTATGATTTTAATTTTTTAGATATTACTAAAAAGGTGTTTATTTTTTGCTAAAATTGGCTCATTTTTTTCCCCCCTGGAATCTAATAATTCATTTATTATAAGTATATATTTGTCACAATTTAGTGGTAAAATTCAAAAAGAAATAATCAAATAGATATTACAAAGCCAGCACAAAACATTTTACTGCAAAAACAGCCTTGTGTGCAACCAGCACGGAAAAATAGGAATCTAAAATTAACAGTACTGTACATATTTCAAAAGGGAAAAATTGATCATTTTCTTCTAAAAAACCTTCCGCCACAAAATATAGTTCCTTACGTGGTCCTATTTGAATGTTCTTTAATCACTTTTTTTCATTGGGTACTGTTTAATTTGCATTTTTAGAATCCGGATTTAATGTTAGAACTTAAAAATGATGCAGCATTTAAGAAAAAAAGCTCCAGACCAAAATCTGCTCAAAATCTCAGGCTCCAACCTCCTTAAATTACATATAAAGATCAGCTAAGATAAAGATAATACTGAAGCTGAATTTCAATATGTATACATGTAAATTGTTTTGATCTTATCTAGCATTCAGAGGGAATACCCCACCCTCGGAATCCGATGGATCGCCAGGTCATCAGCGGGATTTAAATAGGAATTCATGTAATAATTTAGTGAATTTGTTATTATTACAGCCACTTGGGTTGGTGGTGGATTTATAAATGGAACAGCTGAATCGGTGTACAAAGACGGACTGGTATGGTGCCAGGCACCCCTTGGGTACGCCATTAGTTTAATGCTGGGTAAGAAAAACTTTTACTGCAGAGAACAGGTCAATGGAAAAAACCCATTTGTTTCCAAACAGTTAATGCCTTTTAATGATATTAAATGATAAATTTCGAATATGGAAATCAATTTAATACTTTGCACACAAGTGTGTATTTTCCGTCTTTGTTGAAGTTGTGTGATCCATACATGTATTAAGTGCAAAAATCAAAAGGTAAGATTTCAGGAGAAATCAAAGTAACGAGAATGTAGTGTGGTAACCTTAATGACTTGAGAATAGCTTTTGCATGAAGACAATACATTTTTATAAGAAAAAAATGAAAATTTAACAAGTTTCACGCGCCAATTGCAAACAGCATAGTCTCTCAATACTCTCAATTTATTTATTCATTGATGCCATCGAGGCGTTTTGGTTAAGCATAATCCTACTTTGGTATTATCTTTCATTTAATTGTAAAAAAAAATGCAAAATAGCATACTATAGTGCTGTAATTTTATCTACATTCAATTTTCGATATACATACTCGTATATAGATATATTTTTTTATGTAGACAATCCAAATTTTCATTACAGGCGGGATATTTTTTGCAAACAGAATGCGATCTCAGGGGTACGTCACGATGCTGGACCCTTTTAGCAGAACCTATGGAGAGAGAATGGGTGGATTGTTGTATATACCAGCACTTCTGGCTGAGGTGTTCTGGTGCGGGGCCATTCTGGCCGCCCTAGGTATGATTTACAAACATTTTACTTAGGGAGATGAAGATCCTTGTTTTATACTCCAGTACCATAGCATTGTAAAATCCTAAATAATATTAAGAAATCATATACAAGTATCTATAGGGTGTTTAATAGCAAATAACATGAAAATATGAACATAAGATTTTTAATGACGTCACAGGTGCTACGTTGGCGGTAATCCTAGACTTGGATCAGACGTTATCGATAACCATCTCGTCCTGTATCGCGGTTTTCTATACGCTCTTTGGCGGTCTGTACTCCGTGGCCTACACCGACATCATGCAGTTGACCTGTATCTTTATTGGTCTTGTAAGTATACATGTATTCCATCAAACTGTGTAGCTTTGGTTTATAACACATTCAAAATTAGACTTATCATTAGGTCAAATGCTGATTGATATTTTTCATACTAAGCTGTTAGACTATTATTTTCACAATAATTTGTCCACGGATTTCCCCGTTATATCCCGATTATGACAAGAAGCACACAGAAGAAATGGCCGGTCGGCAGAGGATGCTTACTCCTTCATGGCACCTGATACCGCTTCTGATTTTGTTAGGGATGTTCATTTTCACTCTGCTCCTGATTTGTATTTCTAAATGATGGACCTCTAGCTTGAATGCTGTTTGTTATCCTTACGCGGTATTGAAGTTGTCGACTTTGACCAGTGGAATTTTGTTTATCATTAGCAAAGAAGGAAACATGCATATGTACAAGGTATTTTCCTCTTTCTAAGCACAATTAATGAAATAAAGATTATTGGATTTATTTAGTTACACTTTAACTTTCCATTCGATCATTCTTAATTCGGTGAAATAACTTTTATGTCTCTGTGAATGATAAAACAATTTTAGATTAAAGATATATCACAACTTGATTGACTCGAAATAAAGTTCGTTTAAGAAGATTGGATGGTTGACTATAATGTGTTTAATATCCTAGACGACTACAAAGAAGATTCAAGGTCAAAGAATGAGAAATTATGATAAATTACTAAAAGACGATCAAGGACACGAACCATAAAAATTGTCACATTCTGGGACCATCCGTCACTTCATCATAACAAAGACACACCACAAAAATAAAGGAAAATGATACTTGAAAACATAATATGTAGCTGGTATATACTGGAAAAATGTCCAAAGTGGAACGGGGTCCCACAAAATAATTGATTTTGAAGCAAAATTTAAAGTAGAGGAAAATAAGGCGATGGATTGTTGAAGATATGCGGAATGCATGCTCTTTACCATTGAGAAAATATTAAGTATTTCGCTCTTAAATGTATTTAGCATTCCCTGACAAAAGGATGCTAAAATTGACATACATTATTGTACTTTTACCCAGGTAAACTGGTCAAAATCTTTATATAAATACTATTCCTCACACCTTGCAATTTGTCCTGACACCGGGTGTATTTACGAACAGTCACATTCTGTTAAAGTCAATTCTGCTTTGTAATTAAATACTCAGTAACACTAATTATTTAAATATTACTAAGATTAGTTTTATTGCTTCGCATATTTTTAAAGTAACCCTTGATAATATGGAAAGGTGAAGATAACCAACAGATTTACAAACATTAAAATCTGTAAACACGAAATAAACGAGGTCCTCCAAAAACTCTGCAATTTGGGTCAGGTGCAATGGAGGAGAAATGCTGGAGAAAGCATCATGTGTCAACCAGGCACACCTGTCGTTAGCCCTATGAATTGATAAAATAGACGGATCATTACTTAAACAAAGCTATTACAGAAACAAAGGGTCACCGATTGGAAAGAAACAAGTTTTTATTTTAGTGGCTCTGTATTCCATTTGCCTTGACAAACACGCACGTGACCAACATCACTACCAATTCCTCCACCGTGTGGATAAAGGACCTGGACCCTAAGTACATAGGCTACTACATCGACTCCTTCCTGTTGATCATGCTCGGCGGGATCCCCTGGCAGGCCTACTTCCAGCGGGTTTTATCGGCCAAGTCCGCATTCAACGCTCAGATTTTGTCTGTTATGGCGGGGTTTGGCTGTATCATCCTATCCATTCCTTCCATTTTAATTGGTGCTATCGCTGCCAACACAGGTTGAAATATATTTTTTTATTTTAATGAAATTTAAAAGTTGTTTAATATAAGAGCAACACTCTGCATACATTTTTATTTAAACGACCGTCTTTTATTTTAGTATACTGTATTTGAAAATATAGATAATACTCCGATTAATTTTTTGCATTTGGCAGATACTGGTAGATATCTTGTACTCGGTACTCCGTAGTATCTGGCCGATTGATAACTTGTTTATTAAATTGTCGTGGATACATGCTTTTTAAATTGATATTTATCAGCAAAATTAAGTAAATTTGATGATAGGTGAAATTTAGAGCATTCTGAGGCCTTTTAAAAGGTTCAATATAAGTTGATCAGTCTATTTTATCTTTTTTCGTCATCAAAGACTGGAATGCTACAAGTTACGCAACAGAGGACAATAAACCGGTCCCCATCCCACCAGAACTGGTCTCTAACATCCTGCCCCTGGTGCTGCAGTACCTGACCCCCGTATGGGTCTCCTTCTTCGGACTGGGTGCCGTGGCCGCCGCTGTTATGTCGTCTGCTGATTCCTCCATTCTTTCTGCCAGCTCCATGTTTGCTCGCAATGTATACAAGATGATATTCCGTCCAAAGGTAAATCATACATTCATAACAATAACGAAATCTCTGTTACATATGATTTGTATCCGCAAATGGAAGGTATATTGGTTGGCATACATGATTGTCCGTTTTTCTGTACGTCTTCACAGATTCATATCTTTGCCATAACATTTGAACCTCAATTTTTAGCATTTGGCAAATTGTGATTGATGATCATAAAATTGTGAACAAAATTGAATTATCGAACATGAACTTTGATACTATTTTTGTTTTAAATTATGTCCATGCTTCTTGCCTAAACTTATTTTTTCCTTTTTTTTCAATTGTTGAGTTACTTTGTTTTAATATACAGGCTTCTGAGAAAGAAGTTCTTTGGGCAATGAGGATTTCCATTTTTGGCGTTGGTGCCTTGGCAACAGTAATTGCGATTGTCGTCAAATCTATATACGTGCTTTGGTTCCTGTGCTCGGATCTCCTTTACGTTATAAGCTTTCCACAACTTTTGTCAGTTATTTATATCCGGAAGTGCAATACCTATGGATCGATTTTTGGTTACATAGTAGGGCTAATCCTTCGTCTCCTGAGCGGGGAGTATACTCTTCATATTAATCCTGTCATCAAATACCCTTGGTACATCGAGTCGGAGGGACTACAGCTGTTTCCGTATAAAACATTCTCCATGCTGGTTACATTTACTTGTATTGTTTCAGTTTCGTATCTGATCAGGTATATGTTTCAACGAGGGATTATTCCCATGAAGTTTGATATCTTTAAATGTTTTACTGGAAAATTTGAAACGTCTGTCGACATCGTTGTCAAAGATGGAAAGAACAACCCTTCCTTTGCGTCATCTGCTGACGACGTTAGAGACCGATACACAAAGCAGGAAACATCAACTTGAAAACCCCGGCTTTTATAGCAAACAATCTTCATCATGGTCAATATATAGCCACAAGTGGTGATTTAAATGTATGCCAAAAATATTATATCTGAATGAAACGACTACCTTGGGATTACATGTTATATACATTATATTTATATAAATGTAGTTCACAGTGCTTATACTTTATGACATGTAATAATGTGACGATTACTCTTTTTTTCATTGTGCATCACATTATTATTTAACAAGCTGAAATGAACATTTATAATGAAAGACTTATAATAATAATCTTTTAAAAGAAATACTAGCGCAATATAAATTTTATAAACTGAAATAACAAGATTTCTTGGATCCTGGGTTGTTCCTCTTTGATCAATTCAGTTTTGGGATCTTGGAAGTGTATCTTTTTATACATTTCTCATTATGTTGAATATTTTCTTGACTGTGAGATGATTTTTGTTTATTTTATTAAATGGATGAATTATTGAACATAATCACGAAATGTATGAAGAATTAAGAGCTATTTAATGAATGGATCTAGATTTTTGAACGAAAATTAGATTCCATCTGTATGCAAGAGTTGTACTGCTTACCTTCCGTCGCCTTCAGCTGAACAACTAAGAAGCTGCAAAATTTATTGATTTCTTCTTTTAAGGCTGGGATTTCGTCTGTTTGTTTGTCTGTCCATCACCTCTTATTTATACATTGATTTGGTTAAGCTGAAAAACTGGACAAAAGACTGATGAAAGTACTGTGTTACAAAATCTACATCGATATTTTTAATATAAAATGAGTTTACAATCACCAAGTAATTTTTAGAAAAATAACCCCCCCAAAATTTAACCAAAATCAACATCATCAAACCTATGAGACTAAGCTTTCTGACAACAAAGAAAGCTACAAAACTGTAGCTCTCCAAAAAAAAATACTAGCTTTGAAAAGAGTATTTATTTACTGCGCACACAAAAGTGCTTTTCGATTTGTTTCTCCGTGGTTTTCAATCGTGCCACCTCTAAACATTACTGACCGTGCGTTCATTACACATTTTTTCTGCTTTTTTCCTCACCAAAACATTCCTTATAACTGTTGTAGAAAGCCTTGAACCTCTGCTTGATATTAAAATACAGAAAACACAGACACTGCCATTTTGGGCTGCAAGATAATTCGATAAACTCCCTTCATGTAGTTATCAAATATGAGAGTAGTAAGTAGACAGGGATCCAAGGAACATTTAAATCGAGCTTTTGCACAGTTGAGGTTAGAATTTGGAAAAGGTTCATTCTCTATAAAGCCGTTTTTCGGCCTACAATGACTCCAAAATTTCAAAATATATTTTTTCATTTAAAAACTGTATGAATCATCGAATTAAACTTCAAATTTAATGCAAAAACTTGTTTGGTCACTGATCCTGTAGTATTTCTTATGATATGGGTTCTCAAAGTGATGTACCATCGCTCCGTATTAACATTAGCGCAATGGGAAAACATGAAAGGGTTGGTGTGTTTGACAACTCCTACACATGTCATAACCACCTTTAACCAATACCAAAATTTGAATGTAAACTTTTTAAAACTATAAAAAGTCACCAGAAAAAAATGAACTTGGTTAAAGGTGGTTATGACATCTAAATAAAAACTTTACGCTTTATTTTTAGTAATATTTAGAGAAAAGGTATCAACTCATTATAGATGCTATCTACCTATGTAGATTATTTTATCTTGTTAAAATTTATTTAGAGTGACATTTTTGTGGTTACAATCAGATTTAAAAGAAGCCATGTAATTTTCATCGGGAAAATATTGAGTTTTAATATTAGAAATATTTAATCAAAGGCCTGAAAGGACTGGGGGACATAAAATAAATTCTTGCTTCAGTTATTGTGATTAAATTGTCAATTAGGAGTGAGGTAATACGTTTTTATGTACTTTTTATGCATTATATGATTCAAATCTTATTGTTTAATTTTCCTCTCATATCTTTTAATTAATTTTTTTAAAAAGTACATCCGTTTCTTCTCGATTTTTTTTTGTGGCTGTACAAAAATACTAAGTAAATTTATATTATCTGTGTTATTTGTTTAAAAACGGTTACTGACATGGAAAATATCTTTCATAGTGGGGTTTCTCGTCCCAACCCTTCAGAAAGACGCTCATATTTTCTCCGTATGAGTGAGACAGGGTCGAAGTATTGTACGTTATCTGGATGCTGAGGTGAACTTCATCTGCGGATTTGGGAAGCATACACGCATCTTTGGTAGCATTACAAGCTTTGAGAACTGCGACTCTGGCTTAGCAAACCAGAAGTCAGGGGAAACCTTCCTGATTGGAAGTTGCAGAAACCTGCTTGATCGTAGACATACTGAAGCTCTCTAAATGGGTAGTGGAAGGAGCTGTTGAAAATCTTGCGGGTTTCTATGGAGTGCCGGTGAGCGGGAGGGACAGTGTGCTGGCTTTTATTGCCTCAGCCGTGCTGAGAACGCAATCCGGACCTGAATAGGGGCAAATACCTTTTTACATACTTATGGAATCCTGTAAAGTTCAACAATGCCTAATATGTTGCATTTGCAACCAACGACTACGTAGCTCTTCAGGTACGAGATATATCAAAGAGACTACCAACAAAGAACTCTATGATTACATCACATCAAAAGTAAATTATCAGGCAGACGAATCCGGATATTTACTTTGTAATAAATGCCGAATGGCATATTACCACAAAAGACAGGACAAGAATAAAAGCGAAGAGAATGATACTGACGCGGAGGAAGGACAGGCTTCTTCATCCTTTGGTAGTCCAAAGGTTATCAAGTTAGAAGTCCCTCGTAGTATATCTTCACATGCGAAGTGTCAATTTTGTAATAAACGAGAAAATCTCGTTGTGATAAATGAAGACATGAGGACAATTTTTTTCATAGAAACTGGTACAATCATACCAGAAGGTACCAGATGTTGTCAGAAACATTAAAGTGAGGGTGGATTAAAAGAAGAATGCAAAAAAATGCTATCGAAGGTGACAGATCATACCATGTTCAACAGAACAGATCTAATGACTTTGCTGTACAATGTTCGCATGAATGTGCTGAACAAGCCAAGGGAATCGACTTTGATAACCCTCTTGGACTATCAGACACCGATTATGTCCATTTCACAGGTCTCACTAAACAGCAATTTGACAATTTGGTAACATATCTTCCATCATTGAGAAACATATCAGTCAGATCAGCTAGATCATGTTTAGGGCTTCTGTTGACAAAACTGCGTACGGGGGTGTCGCTTAAAGTGATGAGCAGTATGTTCCAGATACCTAATGTACAGTACATATCAAAAGCAATCCACAGTGCAAGGGCTGTGCTGAAGAATTTGTTCCTCAGTATCTTGGCACTCAGCATGTTTCTAGGGACGAATTTATTAGAGAACACACTAGCCCTTTCGTAAAGCAATTATTTGCAGATGGTGAAGATGTCTCAGCCCTTGTTGTAGATGGCACATACATTTACATAGAAAAAAGTTCAAACTACAGTTTCCAGCGCCGAACATATAGTGCTTACAAAAGCCGACCGCTCCTTAAGCCAATGATGATAGTGGGTACTGATGGTTACATACTAGATGCTATTGGTCCTTACTTATCAGATGGACGCAATAATGATGCTTCGATTTTAACCAGTATAATGAAGAATAATACCGAACGATTGAAATCTTGGCTTTCAGATGGAGATATATTCGTTCTGGACAGAGGATTTAGAGATTGCAGAAATTTTTACAAGAAATGGGGTTTCGAACACAGATGCCGTGCTACTTAGAATAGGGGAAAAAACAGCACTCCACTGAAGAAGCAAACGAGTCCAGAATGGTAACAAAGGTACGTTGGGTTGTTGAGTCAGTGAATGGAAGGGTGAAGCGATGGAAAGCTTTGGGTCAAGTGATGCCAAATACACAGATTTAATTTGTCGGTGATTATGTACGTATTGTATGTGCATTGTGCAATAAGTACAGACCTCCGATGAGAAATTCTGAATTTGAGGACACTGAGCTGGCAATTCGAATGTCATTCCTATCAAAGACAACTAATGAATTACAAAAACGGGTGGATAATGAAAAGCTTGCAGCTAAAAGAAGTGTATGGGAGTCAGTTGATGGTTTTGATATGAAGGGTTTTCCTCGTCTTTCAGAGAATGATCTTAGAGATATCACCGTTGGGGTATATCAGATGAAGCAGGCGAAGGCTTACACAATAGAACATATATCACCTGAAGGGAGATATGAATTATTTGTACACAAACAAGAGGATGGTCTATTGAAGGCCAAGTTACAATCAAGGCATAGTTCTTCGAAAACTTACATACTATGGATATCGTATGATTGCGAGAAAAGAAATCCAATAACAGGCTGGTATTGTCAGTGTAAATCAGGAGCTCGCACATTAGGCTGCTGTGCACATATTGCCGCTGTGCTATGGTATTTGTCCTTCCAGCGACATCAAGATAGTAAGTTGGTACCACGACCCCTCTTTGATTATACAAAAGACGCAGCGGATTGTGACTGGTTGTCTGAAGATGATCCAGAGTAAATGTATCTACTTAGTTAAATTTGGATCCTGAAATACAGAAGTTTTCGTTCTTTTGTTAATTAGAATAAACCTAATTTTATATATATTTATTCGAGAAGTGATTTTAATCCGTTTTCAGAAATTTTAATACCCCGTTTAATACGTACACTCAAGACCATCAGCACTTCCTATTCAATGATTATTTATATGATACCTGTCAACTATATGAAAAATAATTAAAAAAATATTTTTACGAATTTATTTTTATTCATATAAGTATTTTAATTGCACTATTTTTAACAATAATCGCTCATTTGTTTGCTCTAAATACAAACTGTGATGCAGGTTTTCTTGGATAAATCACACTATTACAGGCTATTCGATACCGTATATTTAATCCGGAATCTTATATGAAATATAAGTAAAATATGTATATAAATAACATACAATACAAATTGATTCAAAAATAAAGTATTTTTGACAAAAAAATGATAATAAGAGATTTACTTATGTCATAAGGTGAGCATTTTCTAAAGATTTAAAGTCAAAATTTGCAAATTGTTAATGGACAACAATTTGCATCATGTTGTATTGATTTAAACATTATTTTGTACATTTTTTACATTTAAATTTCAAATATTATATATTTACTTTATATTTATATGACTTATTCTACATTATCTCAAAATCTATGCATAAAAATAAAGTTTAAATAGACATACCCTTAATATTTTTATGCTTGGTCGCCATTTTTAATTTGTGAATCACGTGACTCACATGATCGGTGTTGGGAAAAAAGAATCAAAATCATATAATAGAAGGATTAAAATAGCATAATAACACATTTTTAGATAATTTCATCGTAGGCCGGAAAACGGCCTTATCGAGAATGAACCTTTATCAAGAATTGAGCGCAACTTTATGTGCGCAATAAATATACATTTTTTACGGGTGGCACGGTATCTCTCTGGCCATTCATCCCATTTTTTCAGATCAGGGAACTTCAGATCTGCAGCTTCAAAGAAAACTGATTTCGAAATAAAAACGGAATGCGAACTTACCTTGTCATTGACTTTCAAAAATTATTGAAAACAATCTGATTTTACACACAAGTTTTCAGAAATTTGATATTAAAACAAAATTCCGATTAACAATATCGATGTAGATTTTTCAAGTCTTTTATATGTAGTTATTGTGCCCTATATCTATTTTTTTTCATACAAAGCAAAATAAATCAAAAAAGCTTTACATGAAAAGACGAAGCAATGTCTTCTGCTTTTATTTCGTTTTGCAATATAAAAACTTATAGGTATGGAGCATTGATCAACTTAAAAAAAAATCTTTAAACAATTCAAATTTATGAAAATAGCACAAACACTGACGTTCCAAGGATAAGATTTATTTTCTAACATTGAATGTAATTTAACGAATTTAATTTACGAAATGCTGACTTTAAAGGAGATTAAACTTCAAGAGTACTGTTCAACAATATATTCAAGAAGTGGTGTGAATCAGATGTGGATACTCAAAAAATCCAAAGAACTTTTGGACAATTTGAAATCACAAGATTTTACCAAAATCAATAGCCTGAAAACTTACTACTTTTCAACTTTATACACAACCATCTCCACGATAAATGAAAGTCCAGGTTTTTATTTTTTTATTTTTATTTTTTTACAGCTGCTTTTTCAAAATACGATAAAGAATCTTCACACCATTTAAGTAAATATAAGGTGACTCTTATAAACGTATACATATATAAATTGGTCATAAGAATAGAGTTATCTACACCTCAAAGGAATCTGGACAAGCTGGGCTCAAATATGGCACCCAACGTGGAATAACTTTTGTCAAAAAATTACATTTATGTCTGTTGAAAGTTATCCGTAGAGGGCCTGAAATTATAAAATTTAGGTACCATTGTTTCACGCCTTATATAAATATGCGCAAGACTTTTTTTATGCAATTTTTTTTGGAATAAATTGCTAAAAACTTAATATCTTCCAAAATTGGCATAAAATATATAAATAAACAAATTACAAATGGACAATTGTGAACAACTGTTGCAACCATTTTTTACTATACCATATTATGATATAGATATATAATGACCATTAAGTTTTTTGTTGAATCTTGAAAACGAAATAAAAATGTATAATTTTAGAATTAATTGACACTTATGCGCTAGCACGGATAGTACATTTTATCGCAGACTCTTTACGGATTCGTAATTACTAGCTTAATCTAGCGAAATAGCCCACAGAGAGAAAAAGCTACAAAAACTAACTAAATTAACTGAAGTTAAGGCTAGGAATGTATCATAAAACCCGTGTATTACTGCATTTATGGTCGTCCAGATCTTATTGTTCAATATCAAGATACAGACGTTTTACAGCATCAAATAGGATAAGAATGAGGAAAACGAAGAAATCAATTTGAGCATGTGCTTAAATTCAAATTCACTAGAAACACTCTAACATTGATAATTCTAACACTCTCGACGTATATTTAACAGGATTAGAATTGAATTACAAGGGCTTAACTCTTACTTTCTTTAATTATGCAGCAATATACCTTCATCAACTGCATACAGAGTTTATATCTTTCAGTTGATTCTATACTCTAGAGCACTCTCAGCGTTTGAACAATTTCTGTCATGAGATACGTGTAAGTTATTGACAAATTAGGTCATTATTTATACACTGAATTAACACCGTATTTTTTTTCGTCATTTGCCGACAATCGTGACAAGGAACACTTGGCGGTTGTGACCGGTCGCCAGGTGGTGCTATCTCCTCCGTGGCACCTGATCCCATCTGTTAGGTTTTAGAGGTCCGTGTTTTTCTCTGCAGAACAGGCGTGTACACTTTGGAGTATCAATGAGTACGTGTGCTATAGGGTAGTGCATACAGGTGTTGATGTTCCAAGATATCATGAACTTGATGCACTTCCGTCGAAATATAGATAAAAGTGCACGTGATTTGTTCTGTAGGTCAGCCACGTGATTTTAACATATTCATTACCTCTTCACGAATAATTAGCTCCTTAATTGACAATTGTTGCTTAATTATTCACTGTATAACGCCTAGAAATTAGCTGATTACTATCAATAATGCATATTCTAAATATTAAGGGTGTCGTAAAACGAGAGCAAAGACTCCGAACAGTAGAACTAGAATAAGAATGTCCACATTTAATTGATTCAAGTAAAGAAACTGATTAAGAAATATACTTAGTAAATATCATATTCAGCCCAAGTTATTTAGGTGTGCTGAGTCATCCTTATTGATGAAAATGCTATGAAGAGCATTCATGGAGTTTGGTGCATTTATTAAAATAAATATAAAATATTTTTGCCCTCACAATTATATTAGTAGAACCAAACATAACAACAATAAGAACAATGAAATATTTTGTTATTGGATCAAAGTAATCTGATGCCTATGTCATCATGGAATTTAAGGTATTTCCACCCTCACAATTTTAATGGTGAGACGGCAAAAAGGTAAAACTTTGAACCTCGTATAATTTACAATTCATTTTAAAAATATTTTATTTTTAAAATCGCTTCATTTTCTATCAAAATAGGTTTAAAAATATCTATCGATCCTAACATTTATTTTCTATTTGTATCAGTTGTCCTTAAAACTTTTCTCGACATTTAAATTAGAATTCAGCAAAAGATATGCATTTTAACCAAAAAGAAGCCTTTGCATACCCAAGGTCTTTTTGTGGAATGTAGAAATTAATGACCTTGCTTTGGAATCCATCACTTCCAAAAACAAATCATAAATCTAAAAACTTTAAAGTGAAATCAAGGGTGTTAATCATTACCTACGCAGACAGAAAAAAGGAACATAGAAAAGTGATTTGTAAGAACGTGAGCAGCGGCAGCCTGGTTGTCCTGCTCAGCATCAAACGAAACTTCCGGTGAAATTTATGAGGATGTCGGCCTTAAAGTTATTCAATCCCCCTCTCTTTCTAGTATAAATCAGAATTTAAGGTAGGTAGCTGACATTTTATACATGTAAAAATCACTGGAATGTTTACTGCACCACTGTGTAGAAAAGAAAACTGCTTGATATCAGGGAAATATATTGATATGATACACCCTCACATTGACTATGTGCGAGATTTCAAAAGATATTTTCGAAAATTCATTAATACAAAAGACCAAAAATATTAATTGATGTTGTTTTACACGCTTTTAATCAATAATTCCCCATTATTATTTTCAAACCAAGATTGTATCTTTATTAGATCTATGTTCGATAACACTGTTATTAATTCTGTTAGATAATGCTATGCATGTACAAAACAGGTTAAAACTTTCCTTTAGAGCTTCGCTGTTGAAAGGAAAGCTTAACTTTTTTAAAGAGTATAATTCAGTCATTCAGTTCTTTATGCGACAGAAAATTGATTTAAATTTATCGAGTGGAATGTTTTTTCTTACTTTCAAAGATGTTAAAATTGCAGACAGGGCCAATTAGAGTGAAATAAATTGCGATTGAAAAATATTTGTCTTATGAAAAAATTATTTGGAATTCATGCTCACATAGAAAGAAAACCACCTACATATATCTGAAAATAGACGCGAACAATTTGGACAAAGTTGTGGGTTACATTGATTGTTATGCGGAGCATGATTGGTCAATAACCCAGAAGACGTGATTTATTTGAAAAAGTTAAACAAAGATGATAAACGTCTCAGATAAAAGACAAGCTACTTTGAGAATGTATGAGTTACAGGTAAAACTTTGAGGGGACGCTGCACTTTTGGGCGAGCTTTACATTTGATGCCTAGAGCAACTTGTGCCGAATTTTAAAGCGAAAATAAAATAATATTTAATGTGTTTTACCTACAAATATGTTTCTCATTTTTTCCAATATTATTAATTTTTTTAATAAATAACTGATCCATTGTTTTTCTTTAGATATGACGAAAGAGTTGACATTAGATATATGCCTAAAACTGACCATTTTTTTTTTTAGAGTTTTCGTTTAGGTTGAATAGTTTTTTAATATGTATTATTAAATGGAAAATTTACTAACCTTGTCATTGGCCATTTTCAAATTTATTTTGGTAAAAAAGAATTTTGATTGTATACACAAGTATTCTGCAGTTGATATTGAAACGATGTTTAAGTTTCTGTTTGACAATCTCTATGTGGTTGTTGGAGACCACGTACTGTAAACGTATTACATTTGGCTGTGTATTCTTTTTAGCGGCTCTGACGGAACACAACAACCGCTAAATCAAGTACACCGCTAAATGTCTTGCACATATACACAAAAATAAGAATATGAAGAAATGCGCTAAATCAAATCTACGCTTACATATTCAAAATTCAATTTCCGCCAAATATCATACACGCTAAATATAATACATTTACAGTATTCCAGCAATCTATTGGAATTCCCATGGGAACCAATTGCGTCCCGTTATTTACTCACTCATTAAATTCTCTGTGCGCCATCATTAACTTGAGTCAGCCACAAGGGATTTCTACCTGGCTCTGATTGCTTCTGCTTGTGGTGCTGTCTCCATGGTTAGACGTTAAACTTTGCTCTTCAGGTCGTTGAGGACATTTTTCTCCATGTCTCCTTTTGCCGACCCCTGTTTCTCTTTCCGTGGGGTGTCCATCCAAGGACTACCCCTAGCAGTCATTTGGAAGGCATGCGCAGAACATGACCAAGTCATCGACAGCGTCTTATTTGCAATATTGAAGGTATCTTAGTTCTTTACAACAGTTCTTCATTAGAAATGATGTAAGGCGAAAATATCTTGAGAATGCGTCCCGTAATTGCCAGGCTTATTTTTATATTCATATGAAGCGAATTTGTTTAAATTCTTATACATGAAAAAAAGAAAACACTCGCTCTGGCCTTCAACTGGACATTTCGATATATCGACGACGTATTGTCAATTAAAATTGGTTATTTCTATTCTTATGTCGATAAAATATATCCTGGTTAGCATGAAATAAAAGTTACTTAAGAGCCTGGCATATCTGTTTCATATTTTGATCTTTTATTTGAAAAAAAAAAAATAATGGTAATCTAATATTAACCAAGTTGTATGACAGTCAAGTTTCGTAACTAATGCAGCAATATACCTTCATCACCTGCATACTTGGCATATATCTCTCAGTTGATTCCCTACACAAGAGCATGCCCTATGTATAGTATGAACAATTCTTAAAACGAGGTAAATTATTGACAATCAAATCTCAATGAAACATACTCGTATATATCAGAAGTTGCGTTTAAAGTCATCATTTCGTAAGTTCTATGGTCGATACATTGACCTTGTCAGCAAGTACAATTTATCATTGTGTCAAATGCTGACTGAAGTTTTAATAGTAATTGTTAGTCAGTTATTTATACACTGAATTGATGAGGGGTTTTTCCATGACAAGGAGCACACGGCGGGTGTGACCGGCCAACTAGGGATGCTCACTCCTCAATGGCACCTGATCCCACCTCTGATGTTTTGGAGGTCTGTGTTTTGTCTGCTCCTATTTTGTATTGTTTAATTGACTTTTGAGCTTGAGTACTGTTCGTTATCTCCATATATCTCATATAGAAATAGGATATTTATGCAGCAGAACTAGTTTTGATTTTATAGCGTGCCACACAACCAAAGGTAATTGAATTTTCTTTCAAATTTCTTGTTTCCGAGCTATTTATCATCTTCATACAGACTAATTAGCCTACCTTTACACACGGAATGCTCCTTAATTTTTACAGATATTTTTCATGTGTAAAATTAAGGCAATATTTTTGTAATATTCCTTGGCATCAGAAGAAATATAGATAAATGTAACTTTTTAATCTTAGACTAAATAAATTCATATGAAAAAGACAAACCTTTATGAAGACAGATGAAATAAAATAAATGACCTGGATAATTTCCTTTGGAAGTCAGTAAAGCCTTTAGAAATAATATCTTCGTACGACTGTAGTATATATTAAAAAGAAAAAGACAAATGAAAACATAATACAATATGTCATTAATCAAATGCTAACTGACTTTTTTCAAACTGTTAGACAATTATTTACACACGGAGACAAGATAGTTTCAACATATTATTTCTGTAGAAAGGACAAAAATACTATTATATCGGTTCATCCGTCTGTCAAGTGTTTTTTTTTTTTCATGTATAGAATTTGGAATAAATTTTGTTTCATATGAATAAAAAAGTCTTCTAATAAATGACGCTATTTGTTCTGATTGGATTTTCAAGATTTTATTGGAAAACCTGGTCTCCAAATCAATCCACATAGATATTTCAGGCACACGCATCTTTTAAATATGAACTTCAGAGTACTTGTGTGTGTAATCATTTTAGCAAAAAATAAATTTGGAAATTACATATAAAGTAGTTGAATGAGTTCCATCAATACTATTCTAAAAAACCATTAATGATATCAAAAAGCCCGGACTTCTTCTGATTCAACCACTTCTCGAATAAATTGTTGCACAATATTCTTAGACTTTCTCCTTTACTGCTATTGTTATTTAATTGAAGAGTAAAGACAGACTTGGTAGAATTTTTTTCTGGAACCTGATATGTGTCCTTGTTTGTAAAGTTGTTTATGGAGTTTTGGAATTACATATGGATATGGTTGGTTGTAAGGGATGTCAAAATATTCAAAACTGACATATGATTAAAAAAAAATTCTCCTTAGAAATGGAGCTTTGGGTATAGATTGGACTGCCACTTGAAGAATTTAAGAATTGTTACCCTGTTCCCATATGATAAAAAATGAGCTCAACAAACAAAAACAATGTTGTTATTTTCTTTGTCAGCTAAGACCAGGCCCACTTTATCACTTACTTTTGGTACCACTAAAAAGATTGAACAACAATACCGACTTTATTTTCCCGAGTTACCAGTTTTTATAACTCTCTTTCTAATCAGCCCTGAGTCTCATCAATAAATCATCGAGAACTTTTATATTTTTGTAAAATCAATTGAACAAGGCTTTGCAATGTCTATGTAGATTGAAAAAAGGCATCAGACTGAAGCACTGAACAATTAACAGGACAAAAGCACATGTGATTTCGACAAGAATAAATGTAGCATTCGTAATAGTATTTCGTTGAAGAAAAAAACAAACACTTTAATTTCACCTATATTTCAATTACGATGTATTTGACTGTTGTACTGTGCACCAGTAGCACTGGCAGATACAGTAAAATCAAATATATTTTTGAGTGGTCAAATTTTCGTGGTTTGAGGAAAATATATTGGTTCATGGGGATTCGATTTAGTGGCTGAAGAATTGTTCAGTAGTAATAGAATTGATTGCGCCCATGTGAAAAGGGTCCTTATGGCAATTTTTATGCATTTTGAGTTTTTCACGGATTCTGATAGAGTAAGGTTAGAAGTTGTCAAATATGAATTTTTATGGTCCTACGTCAACTCTAAGTAGGTTTTTTCTTCATTTTTATCAAATATACTTTAACAGGTTAATAATGACGTCATGTTTTTCAACAACGTCAAACGTTTTCATTGTATTCTGTTTAACGTCCCTCTCCAGAATATTTCACTGATATGGAGACGTCACCATTGCCGGTGAAGGGCTGCAAATTTAAGCCTATGCTCGGCACTTAAGGCCTTTGAGCAGGGAGGGGTCTTTATCGTGCCACACCTGCTGTGACACGGGGCCTCGGTTTATACGGTCTCATACGTAGGACCGCCCCATTTAGTCGCCTTTTACGACAAGCAAGGGGGTACTGAGGACCTATTCTAACCCGGATCTCAAACGTTTTCAGAGTGAACGTTAAATGATTTTCTTCTGTAATTTTACTACGGTGATTAATAGTTGTATAATATTTAATATTTTTCCATGCACATTTTTTTTATCTCATTGTCTCTTTTAATTATCAATAATTATTTAATAGTTATATATATATTATGGATTCATCAGTGGAGTATAGTATTATGAGTGAGTGTTTGTTTTACATTTCACTTTTCTATGACACCAGGGGGAGACCTGAACAGCGGGCAACATCCATTCATTTTTTTTTAAACAATTATTTTCTCAAACAAAATATTTACTGGTAATCCATGCAAGAATAATTTGATAAGCCTGTAGACTTCATTTCAAAATTATTTAAATTTAAACATAGCTCTCGATAGGTCAAGATTTCAGCATAAACGATATATCTTTAGTTACCATATATGTGAAAATTAATCTTTTGAAAATTATATCTGGAACAACATTACGCTACCTAAATGCTACTGCGAAACTGCGAAGTGAAACTGTATTTGATTGTTCTTTCTTTCTAAATTTTGTATAAAGACAGAAAAATTGTGAAGTGTGGTACATGTAACATGTACATTTGTAATTGCGATACACAATAGACAGTAAATAAAAAGGAAATTCGGTTGATTCACTGCATCTATAAGGTTGTCTGTCTGCATTGGGTCAATAATGACACTGCTTTTTTTTAAAATATAAAGGATACACGAAATATTTTTCAGTCTAGTAGTAAAAATATTTTAATATTAACCTATCAAAAGGTGGAAATTTTACAAACAAATGAATGAGTTATAATCCCCTATCATTGACATAAAAGATAAACCCAGGATTAACATTTGTAGGATTATGTGTATGTTGGTGAGAGGGGGGGGGGGTTAAAAATCTAAATGGCAGAAACTTACAATTCTTGTGAACACTAGTTAAAATAAATAAAAAATATTATTTTTACTTCAAAAGTTTTAGGTGCACCCAGTACCATTAACCCTACAACTTGCAGATTCACTTTTTAATTTAGATTTGAAATAATGCTGCCTATAATTCTTCATTTTATATATTATTTGTACCTTTAATTCTGAGCATTGCCATTTTCAAAATCGCACAGTAATCATAAACACTATGAGCCTGGAACTGAATTGCTATGAATTCAATATTGTTAATCATGTATATAATGATACCCTAGAATTAAAAAATCTGGTTTTATTTTATGAAATGGATGGTTTTAGAAGCACACCCATAGAATTAAATTAAAGATGCCATTTACGGTTTATATGTATAGCTTTTGTTGGGGTAGGGGTGGGTTAAAGATTAATGACATGTAATTGTTTATGCCTAAATATACAGTCAGTTGAATATGACTGTTTT
>PRKT01000129.1:560669-600432 GCA_003671525.1 Saccostrea glomerata | reverse complement strand
AAATTCATACCCACATAATTGTAATATGATAAAATGGGGGTTGCAATAGGATTTTTTATGACACTGGAATCTCAGATTCCAAATCCACTTGATAAAACACGCTATCTTTGACAGCTGGCTTTCCTAATCGGAATGTAAGTAAGGAACCTATCGATTGGAATAAATTTACCACTTCAGAACTCGTAAAACATGACAGTATTTCATATTTGTATCACGAGCGAGGTTAAATTACAAATTCTCTCAAAGAAAAAACTAACTGATATTATTTGGACAGTATTGCGTGCTGACCAGCATAAAAACATTTTGATACAAAAGTGCTGGAGGACTGGTACTAAAACAATAGAAATGCGAGAAATTGAAATCACTATGCAAGACTGAATTATTTCGTCCTTTTCCGGCCCTGTGAATATATGGAAATCATTCTCTTTTTTAGTACTGCATTAAAGCATTAAAAATCGCGTTTTTCTTAAGTCTTCAACTTGGCCTTTTGTTTTGGTAACATTTAGTTAAGAACATAACCTTGAATCAAAAATGTGCAATTAATGCCAATTATGTAATTGAATGCTTCTGAAAATCATGACACATTCTTAATTTGGATCAAGTAGTTTAGTTTTAATTCAATTCTAAGCGAAAGGTACTCGTACATTATATATGCGTTTCTCTGCAAAATTTAAGAACACTTTTATTTCATTAAGCCTGCTTTCAAGTTCTGTCCTATCAGAAGAAAGAGTACTTAGTGTCTACTTTATATAGATGATCGAAATGGGAGAAGAAGTAAAAAAGAAAGAAAAAGAGAGAAGAGAGAAAGAGCACTAATTAACCTACGAAAAATCTCAAAATAACATCAAAGCATAAAGATTTCTTCATAATACATGTATCGCATCTGCATACGCTGGTTAATTACGGGTTTTATATTCCCGAAGGCACTAGGCAGAATTTGAATATTCCTTAGTTTGATGAAGAGAATTGACTCACATCTCCATGTCACACGGTCAGCTGATACTGTATATCTTTGGGGGAATGTCTGACTGCATTTTTTTGCTACGCTAATTAAAAAAAGGTCAAGAAAACGAAGAGCAACTCATCTTTAAAACATATCTACAAACAATACAGGTCTATTAATGGAATAAAGCACGCCTCCCCTGAATTTCAGTGGTTAGCTCAGAGTAAACATGCATGTCACCCAAAATTCGCCATAATGATAGTCAATGTATTAACAAGGTCATTACAGCGATTATAATATATACGAAATTCTTACTTTAAACGAGGTTTTTCAAACCACTGTGACATCCACTTATCTTTCAGTAATCTACCTTGATTTTAAGATAATCATACTAGAAACCGCTTTAGAGTATCGATTAAGAACGCTCTAAACACTTATAAATGAATGAAAAAGTTTCATTATGCACAGCTTTATATGGTACATTTTTCTCAAAGTCCAAAAAAGCAGTTTTTGTTGGTGTTTAGATCTTCCTTAAGATGGTATATGTAATCAGAATATCTTTAGAGCCAATTCACTTTTCGTTATCTCATATAGCATAAATGTGATAGCGGATTAATATTTCATAAATAAGGAAAACTGTACATTGTTTTACACTTAAGTTGTTAGTATCCCTTAACGTCTAAAGTCTATAAATCCTGCAAATATGAAACAATTATAGACTCTATAGTGTCCTTTATTTCAAGATCACATGTAGAGACGACAAGACATAGGGATGGATGTAACTATTATCAATTAGAAAAACCACTGTTGGTAAAATATGAAGAGAACGAATTTTATTTAAGATAAAAATAATGTTAAAACGACACAAAACAGCGCAAAAACGGAACTCTAAAAACTTCAGAGGTGGGATCAGGTGCCATGGAAGAGTAAGTTTCCCCTATTGACCGTCACAGACGCTGTTTGATCGTTGTTATGATCTGACAAAATATCCGTAGACAAATCAATGTGTTAGAAAAACCTATAAATTAAGGAGATGATATAGATTTTAATTCTGTGGAAGAAATTGTGAAGATCTGTTTTTTAGAAAGCAAATTTAGTATTAATTTCAGTTTTAATTAAATTTGACGTCAAACGATTATGATTTCACCTTATGTCTATAAACACCGTTCCGTCAATATTTACAAAAAGAATATCAAAAGCGTTAACGGCTTTTGTGTTGAAATGTTAAGTTAACGAACAGGAATAATGCTCAAAATAGGACAAACAGTTTTCCTTAAACCAAATTTAACGTCATTAATGCAACAGATTTCTTTCATGAGTTTGTTGGTCTTCCGTAAGACCGAAACAAAAGGGAAAAGTCCTTGAACAGCTTCGTATGACATGAACAGGGAAACCAGCCGTGAGAGATCAAACCAGTATTACGTAGAGTGTTATTCGTTCCACTTCCTGAGGGGGCGGGCTCACTATAGAAATCTGTAAATTCGGTACTCCGTACTCGATAGAAATACTGATAATGGCATCATGTTATTTATTGATGCTTGTCAATAACACTTAAGTAATAAAGACAAATGAATTGATTTATTCACATTCGAAGCGTTTACCGAGTAATAACAAGACATATTGATTTCTTCCTTACACTTTTCTTAGATTTCATGTATCACGATATATCATTACTCAATTCATTGTTAACACAAAGTACAGGAAGGACTTACAAATATTTATATAAAACTCTTAATCATAGAATTTCGCAGTAAGAATGGTATCTTATTTTAAGCAATTTTATTCCAAATATTGAATTAACCCTTCACCCAATATGACTTGTACACATTAGATAATTTTTAAAAAAACATACACATATCTTTGGGTTTTTTTTTTTTTGGAGACAAGGTCTTCGAACAATCTACAATTGTATTATTATTTCCATGGGTACCAATTGCACCCCGTTATTAGCAGACCTATTTTAATATTCATATGAAGCAGACTTTGTCTAAATCGTATACGTGAAAATAACAAAACACTTGCTGTGACCTTTAACTCGACATTTAGATATATCGACGACATATTGCCATTTAACAATGTTTTTTTTTCTTTCTCATGTCGATATGATATTTCCCTGAGAGCTAAAAGATACCACAGAGTCTGACACATCTGTGTCATATTTGGATATTTTACTTGCAATGGCATATCTAACAACCAAGCTTCATAATAAACGTGATGACTTTAACTTGTCAATCGTTAACTTCCCTTACTTATGCAGCAATTTACCTTCATCACCTGTATACGGTGTTTATATATCTCAGTTGATTCGATACCCAAGAGCATGCTGTACTATTTCTAAAACGAGGTATATTATGGACAAACAAGTTGATGAACAAAAATATCAGAAGTCTCGTTAATTATTAAAATCATCCTTACTTAAGTTCTATGGTCGATACAATGACCTTGTCAGCAAATAATTTTTTTTTCATTGAGTCAAATGCTGACTGACTTTTTCATTCTTATTTTAGTCCTTTATTTAAACACTCTCTTTTTGTATGTATTAAACCTCGGACATTTAAGGAGTAAAGTTTAAAAGTACTATTGTCCATGAAAGGGTGTTGCAGAGTGTATACTTACTGTACTTATCTGGCATCACTCTTGGTAATTTTTTTTACCACCTTTTATGAGATCTTTCAGAATGTCCTCAATATTGGATATTTTAAAAAATAAGTTTCCTAATGGGTTTGCTTGATTTTCTGTCAAGATTTTTATAGTTTCAAATTTCACTTTTTCAGTGAAGAAGTCTTTAAATGTTAAAAAAGGGAAATGATATGTGAAACAAGGGGATAAAGCAGAATAACGTCTCTACACGGAGAAGTTAAGGCTTTATTTCCTAGGGGGAAAACATGGAGTTTGTTAAAAATTTCTACATGTAATCAATGGAAAGCGATTACTTTTCAGTCTAAGAGGGTATTTGAAGGCATTTTCTCAATCTTAATTACGTTTTATTTACTTTGATAATTAGAATTCGCCTTCAAACAGTTCTACTAAAGGTCAATGAGTGACGTAAGCAAGAATCCAAATTAGATCACATGCTCTTTATCCCTGGGCTTCATGAGAAAAACTCGCGTGGGTCTATAAGTGAAGTGAGGTTCATGATTTTTTTTATTCAGTCATAGGGAGGATAACGAGGATTTAGAATGACGCATTTTTGAGAAAAAAAACTTTCCCAGATCAAAAATGCTTTTGAATATGATTGGAGTTGTCCCGTGGAATAAGGATTTAAACAAATTGACAACTTGTTTAGAATCTCTATTTTCGGAACTTTGAGTAAGTTTATAAAATTGACCACTTAACAAGTATATTCATAAAAGTTATAGAATTACAATTGTGTCATGTTTGCTAGTTTACGAAGTACAAATGAGTGTATAATGAAGGGCAAAATCGTGCGTGCATGCCTTATGAAAACATCTTGTGTTTGTTTCTAATCAGAAGTTAAATTAGCTGCTTGAAATTATTTATAGAGTTACAAAACAACATCTGAGAAGAGTACTTACCTTTTTCCATTTATTTTTCATCTCGTGTTATTGGCAATTCTGAATCATTTGTAAATTGGACGTTTTAATTGCTCGTTGTAGTATTAAATTTCACTTTCAGATTACTTTTATGCTGAATATATGAGATTGTAGAAATTATGTACTGAAGCTGATTTCACTCCTGACACAATGGTGATTGTCGTTCAAAGTCATTAACGTTCCTCCATAAAACTCTTTTTAGTATTGGAGGACATTTCATTACATAATTTAATCTAAAAAAGTTTTAATTTGACTTCAACGTGAATCTCTTAAAGTACTGCTATTAATGATTGTCATGTAGAGAATTGCGTATTTTCCCTAGACATATAGAATGACGTTACAATGTTGCATTTTAAAGTTGGAAATGCATTTATTTATGAAAGCAATTAAATTAACATTGTATTAAAAAAAATTTATGATTTATGCATTAATGAAATGTTTTTATTGAGAGGTTATTACAAATCTTCTAATTATTGTATTGTGTAAAATATGAAGATAGCGAACAGGTATGAATTCAATAAATAAACAAATCAAAACGAATGGCGAACAGAGCAAAACATGTGTACCCTGGAAATGTCAGAGGTGGGATCAGGTGTTATACAGGAGTAAGAATCTGTAAGCAACGTTATTTGGCGAACAGTTTTTGTTGCAGGAATAATCGTTGGTTAATTAAAAAAAATCCAAACCCTTTTCGATAAGCATTATAAAGTTGAAAGATTTTAGGGGTATAATTATGTACTTTTTAATTTCGCCATATTTTTTCAAATGTCGCTAACATGATGCAGTAGTTAGAGCGATTGCGCTAGAGTCGCAGAGTCTTAAGAATGTGATTATAACTTTGCGGGTTCGCATCCCACTGCAAGACACTGAGACAAATCTCTCCAAAACCAAGCTCCTCTGACACAATAGGTGCTGGCATTTAAGGAACTGGCACTGCTCAAATGCAGTTAGTGCCAAGTGAATGTTCGAATTGGTAATTCTCCACCGGCAAGTGATGGATTCGCATCATGAGTGATGTTTTTAAAGGGACGTTTAACAAACAAACAAACATTTCTTCCAATATTTTGAATGAAAGAAACTGTCATAAATTAAATCTTAAGATGTAAATACATTTTAAATTGATTAACCGAGTGTTAGACGTCATGTCATTTTTCATGTACGCAGCAAAAAAAACCCAGCAGTTTACATTCATACACTAAAATGATTCAATTCCCTCGTTTTAGGCCTATTGAGTACACAGAATAAGGAATTTTTCTTAAAGATTCGTAATTTAGATTCATTATCAAATTGTAATCGCATTGTAGTCACAATGATACTAACAGTCACTATTAATTTGACTGTACTTTTACTACCGGGTATTCTTACTTTAAATGTTTGATAATGTGATAAGGTGAAGGAAACGTACATTGATTAATCACAAAAATCCGGGAAACAAAACAAATGAACAAAAAAAAAAAAACCGATGTACCTTGGACACAGCAAAATTTCGAAAAGGTGACCAGGAGGAATAAGCTATATCCCATTTTTAACTGATTAACCCCATTTGAGCCTTGAGTACAATTAACTAGATGGAAATTTTCGAAATAAAAGTTAGTATAAGCAATGACTTCAGAATGTTCCAATGATAGTTTTGATTTACAAACAAGATCAGTTTAACCACTAGCTGCAAAATTAGCAAAGAGCTTACCTTTGGGTTGTTATTTTTTTTTTACATGAAAAATCAATTTATTTGTCAGCAGTTGTCCCACTTAAAATTTGATTGTATTCATGACATGTGCTTAGTGTGTACACACCGTTCGGAGACATAAAACCCTATGCAATAGATAATGGAATATTATTTCTTGGATAATTTGATAATTGAAAAGCTTTAAGTCATTTTATTTTCATGCAGTTCATTTATCTATATATGATATTCCAGTAGATGTGGAAAACTTTAGTGTGTTTTTCGTCAAAATTACGTGCATATACATCGAGTCAACATTTGAATGAAAGTAACTATTGTTAATTAATTAAGCGTTGTTGGTGATTTTTAATGACTAATTGAAGACAACAGTAAGAGTTTGCTTCTTGTGAAAAAGATTTTGAATAAATTCTACATCATAGAAAAATAAAAGAGAGGCGCAAAAAAAGAAGCCCGCTGAAAGCCCATCGGAATTCAACATATTATTGGAAGACTAAAACAAAGCAATAACATGTTGGATTCCTCCGAAAAGAAGCTCGAGAGATGTTGAGATCGAATGAAGGATATTTAGGTGCCGTTGATAATACCATGTAATTGCTTTTATTGAAAAAAGAATGACTAGTAATTGATCCCGGTTGAAAAGATGGTCCAAAATGAGTATCGTTATCAGACATTTCTCTGAATTATCTCAGTTACTATGCAATGTCTTACTTGTATTGAAATGTTGAATATTGCTGGGGATTAAGTACTTCAAATTGATTTCTTTCGTTCGATTTGATAAGGCGGTTTGGCACATTCATGTAGAAAATGTGAGTTGCGGAAATTCATTTCTCTTTTCTACGTCTAAATGCTTCCTTTCCAAATGAACAAAAGATGATAAAATCTAAACCCTTGCCGATTGATAATATTCCCCTTGTTCTTCAGCCCACTTTGGTTTTTTGTATTATAGGTAAAGTATTTACCTTATATTTTGCGACCTCTGGTGACAATAATTTTTTCATGAAAATGTCTTTAATGTAACCTACAGTAATTGTGTTAATTTGCCTTGATCATATGGCGTATTGAACGATTTGCCACCAAAATAAGGCTTGGTTTATTCATTTGTAAAATTTCTGTCGGAGAGTCTGTCACGAATTAACAAAGGCACTCAGGGACGTGGGTTAATTGGTTAAGGGTTTGAAACATTTTAGGTTTATTTATCACTATACTGTTAAAGTACAATTTCATTGTTCCTTTATTGATATTGATTTATAAAAAAAATTAAAATGTTGATACTTTTATTCATAAAAGGTAGTGGTGGATGTGGTGGGTCACTTGAATACCGTATACGTTTTGGAAGGTTATTTTAATGTGATATATGCTTCTATAAAATAATATATTAAAACCTTGCAGAATATTTATCATTTCCTACGTTCTGTGGTCGATATAATGACCTTGTCAGCAAATAAAATTTACCATTGAGTCAAATGCAGACTGATGTTTTTCATACTTATTGTTAGTCCATTATTTAATAACTGAATTGACGACGGATTTTCCCGTCATTTCCCGATTATGAGAAGGAGCACAGGGCTTGTGTGACCCTTCGGCAGGGGATGCTCACTCCTCAACGGCATCTGATCCGACCTCTGATGTTTTGGAGGTCCGTGTTTGCTCTGCTCCTACTTCGTACTGTTTTATGGACTTTTAACCTTGAATACTGTTCGTTACCTCCATATGTTTCATTGATATAAATTAAAGGCTATGTGATGTTTTAAATACATAAGACATCAGACAAACGTAATTGATCTTTGATTCATGATCGAAAAGGGTTATATGACCATATGAAGTTTTTGCTGGTGATGTAAGTTCTGTAAAGTTCTGTATTTTTCTGTTACAGATGGTGAGGAGGAGAAGGTGGTGTCAGTATTACTGAACGGCGAGGAGTCCGTGTTGTCCTTCATAGACCCCGACACTGAAAACGTAAGTGCAATAAACAACTTTTTATTTCCAAGATCATAGAATATCAATGAACTCCAATGAAACTCTTAGAATATCATTTATTGTGCTTTTTATTGTATATAGGTAAAGCCAAGATGTGCTCCAAACTGTTCTTGTATCGATGCTTATGTAGTTGTCTACTGTATCGATGATCGATCATCGTTTGATCGGGCCGTCGATATTCTTTACAATTTACGGAAGGAAGAGCATAGCGATTCGGCGATCATCTTGGTGGCCAATAAATGTGAACTAGCCAGATCAAGACTCATCACCTCTGAAGGTAATCTTTGTTTTAATACGGATCTAATGTTAAAGCTTTGAATTTATTTTTTGAATTTGCCCCATCCTCAACTCCTTTATAAATTTGACGGACCTCTTGATATTTAAGAGGTAGGATCGATTGCCTTGGAGGTAAAAAAGAAATAAAAAAAAAATAAAGGAAATCACACCAAAATGAGCACTTTTATTATGATTTTTTTATTTACGTTGTTCAGTTATCCATGAAACATATGGAGATAACGAAGAGTATTCAAGTCAAAAGTCCATAAAATACAAATACAAAAAAGGAGCAGAGCAAGCACAGACCTCCAAAACATCAGAGGTGGGATCAGGTGCCATGGAAGAGTGAGAACCCCTTGCCGACCAGTCACAAGCACCGTGTGCTCCTAGTCATGATCGGGAAATAACGGAAAACAATTCAGTGTATAAATAAAGGTCTTACAATAAGCATGTAAAACGTCAGTCAGCATTTGACTCAATGATAAACTGTATTTGCTGACAAGGTTATTGTATCGACCATGGAACCTACGAAATGATGACTTTAAACGAGACTGCTAAAATTCTTGTTTTATAAACTTGTTCGTCAATAATTCTAATAATATTCTATTTGTCAATAAATCCAACCGCTTCTTCTCAAAACCATTAGATAACAATATGTTTAAACAGGGAATATGAGAGCTGAGTCTTGCATCTATACTGATAATCATAGTAAAGTAAATAAGCATGAACTTGGGACTTGCATATTATTGATCAAAAATTGTTTGCTTGATTTTTACATTGTGTTAAATATGAGCAATTAAATACTTATATGTGTCATAGATCTAGAAGACTCTCAGAAGACTCATTCAGACTTTTAGTTTACACAGTGTGGATGTAATTTTAAATGTATTTTCAATATCGAGGAGGAAGGATTTATTAATAGTTGTTGTATGATTTGACCTATTTTGAGTACAGAACTTGTTGCATCTATTTAGTTGCATAACCAGCGCAGTCTGTTTAGTTGTTTCTCATTCATGCTGCTCTTGGAACATGCTACGATATAGAATTTTCTCTCTGGTTCATCTCTTTTTATTGATTCACATTCAATCTTTACATCGTTCACCTCTTCGATACTGCTGCGATTCTTGTATTAATGCACTTTGCAACGGGACCAAGTTGCGTAATATTCCATTATAAATTTTGCGTGCAATATAACAGAAATTAAAATCAGCTCATTAATTAAGGAATGAAACAAACCTTAAAGAAGAAATTCAAAACAGAAAATGAAACGTTTTTGCATATTTCTAGAGTACATTGAAACTTTGCTTTGCAGCCAGAAAATAAATTCATATCAAAGTTGTTTACGCTAGTTTTGCAAAAGAAATGTTTTTTTTTAGATTGTTTGTTTAAAGTTATTTAACCTTTGGAATTCCCGGCAATATCATTGATTTATATGTTTCACATATAGAAGCGATAATATTAGTTGATAATTTTTTGTAAAACACAGATTGTTATTTTGCCATTCCTTCGATATTTACAAGGAAATCATTATTCGGTGCTCATAGCAAAATTATAAAATGTCTGCTTACAGCTGGGAATTTTAGAATTCGTTTGAAGAATTTTATGGAAACAAGAAAGTAAATATAAAAGTTAGTTTTTATTTGTATCTCTACACTTCAACAACGATAACAAGATGGGAATATAAATTAATGTGGATTATTTCAATTTTTTGTTGATCTTTTGATATATACAAATGTAACGCTTGGCATTCGAAGGAGGTCAGAATGTCAAATCTATATAAAAATTCCACACTTCATGTGGTCAATAGTATGAAAAAAGATACATTCTATCAGAGACATAAATAATGTTATTTATGTCTCTGATTCTACGAATCAGAAATATTGAAACTTGTCGATAGTGTTATCAAAGAATGGTTCAATAGCAAGTAGATGATATTTGTGTGAGCAGTATCTTCTTGAGATTGTTACAGTGTAACATTGTCACAGGGTCCTCGTGTAGTCCCATAGCTATCATTACAAGTCGATCTCTCGTCAGGATTTCCTTTCATCGCTTTTTCTTATCTATTCTACAACCAGGAAATTTATTTCAAATGCTTTCAAATATTTGAAAAAAAGAGTTAACATACCGGTATGCACGTATCGTATGTAATATGTCACTCATGGTTTGGTTTTATGTTAATTATGTCTCCTTTAAAAGAAAATTGTCTTTTAAAACTAAAACTCATTGATTTTATTGATCGACAAACTTTCCAGGATTTATTTTTCTAGCTTGGATTTTATATTCAAGATTACTGTCACGTGATTTCTCACCAACTGTAGTGGGAATGTGAATTCATTTAAAAGGAATCTTAAAAAGAAATCACATATCATTTCAATAGTACTGCTAAGATCTAAGAGTGAGTTGCTTGACTTTGTACTTGAGAACAATGGCGGCCCTATAGAGGTAATAATTATCTTTTTACATACGCCCTGTCTCCTATCGATTTTATGCAAATCATCAAGGACACATAAAATTTCCAGGCATTAACTGTATTTAAAAAAATGGGTTTCCGATGTTCTTTTTATGCTTCTTTGCTGAAGACTTGGCAGGTTAGAGAGAATTAGGCACAATTATGCACACAAAGGAGTATCGCAGAGAGCAATCCGATAATGTACACACATCAAGGAGTGAAAAATCTATTTATAATCAACACAGTGATTACGATTCAGACTGTTTTCTACTTCACTTATAGTCTTATAGTTGAGCCTTGCTGGAGGGACAGGCTTTGTTCCCTGTAGCACAGGAAGGTGGGAAGTGTTTATGTAGAACAGATACCACTTAGACTGATGTTATTGTGCTTTATCATTGAAATGACTTCATTGAAATTCAGCTAATGATAGATTGATGTGGTAATATTAAGCCGGGATAAAGCTAGCAAATTACGCCTTTTATTGTGTAAAGTGCAAAAATTTATTCAAGCCAAGCCTTTGTTTTTTTTATCTGCAAAGGAGGACCATGTAAAAAAAATAAATCTACTCGTGACCACAGCGTGTTTATTTGAATAAGTGTAAAAAAGGAGAGAAAATCGTTTCAGAAAAGAGATAAACTTAAAGTAGATCATGTTAAAGGCGAGATAAAATGCGAAACATTACTCACCCCTGTATGATAAAACTAGTATAAATACATGTAGTTATAAGAACGGACGAATAAGAGAGGTCATTCGTCATATATCTGTCTACTACTCCTCAGAATTACAAAGATCCTGATATAATCCAAGAATTATTTTTCCTATGAAAATTTATACTGAACAAAACAGTGTTTTTCTCGAAGCTTTAAAAAAATTGAATTAAAATTAGAAAAATATGGTAATTGATTTAAAAAAAAATTAGATCATGATCTATGATAGCTAATGATAGCAATGAAATATATGAAGATAACGAACAGTATTTAAGCTCAAAAGTCTTTTGAACAATTCAAATCTGAAGCAGAGCAGAGGAAGACCTCTTAAACATCAGAGATGGGATCAGGTGTCATGAAGGCGTGAGCAACCCCTTCTAAGCGGTCTAACCCCCCCGTGGGTTCCTTGTAATAATCGAGAAATTAAATCTGAGAAATCAATTGATTGACAATGTGATCCATGGGAATTCCAATAGTTATAAGTAGTTGGAAGACCTGAACCCATGACCGTAAACTGAAAATAGACTTAAGTTATATAAATTTTGAAACAAATGATAATTAATCTTAATTTTGATCATTAGTTTTAAATTTGAATATTAGATATAACTAAAAGATCTCTAGAAAAACATATTTTAAATAAAACTAAAGATATTCAGAATCAAAATTTTGACTTATGTCTGTTCTCAGTTTATGGTCTTGAGGCCTGGTCTCCAAAAACAGATATTGTCAATAGACACTCATGCATCTTTTTAACCACAACTTAAGGATACTTGTGTGTAATATCAGATTGATTTTTAACAAATTCAACATTTATTCATTTCAGAGGCACAGGCTGTGGCTAAGACCTATGATTGCAAATTCATCGAGACATCGACAGTGTTAAATCACAACGTGGACGAACTTCTCGTGGGCATCTTAAGTCAAGTCAGACTGAAAATCAAACAGAACGAAAGATCTCATAGTAGACTTGAAGGATGTGTCAACAAAAGTAAACAAATTCTGAACAAAATTTTCAAAAAAGAGGGAAACGCCAAATCCTGTGAAAACCTTTACGTTCTATAGATCCTTAGAACTGCCCTTTAGGGAAGATAAACGATTTTTTAAATCTACGACGTAAAATGGTATATACTGCGTAAAAACCCGTAATAAAGAAATGTGGTTTCGAAGTACATTAAGTATGTATAAAGGCCAGATGGCGAAGTACTTTTCATGCTATCGAAAAGCTTCTAACTACACTTGAACTTGAACTAGAAATATCAAATATTGAAAATGGATGCATGTGAAGTGGTGATCACGACAGTAGCGATCTATTATATCCTGTTGATAAACACTGGCCTTCAGACTTTGATGACAGCATTACATTTTTTATGAAGACTTTATCCTGTTATTGATAAACTTTGTTATCATGAACGAACTAAAGAGCTAAGTGAACGATTAGTTCAACCTTGTGAAGGATTCCTGATACAAAAGCAATTATACTCCGGATATTACCTGACTTCAGATGGATTTAGTTCCTATGTGTAGGCTTTATGTCATGATTCTTGTGTCTTTTATTCGATGAATCAAACAACATTCCATTCCAGAACAAAATATACGTTACAAAGACACTTTACTAACCTAATTTGAAATAAATACTAGTGTGTCTTTTTGACATGAATGGATATTTTGTATTGATTACTATTATAGGTTTTGTATGTTTCTTCAATTTGAAATTCACCAACGAGTAGAAATACCATGTCATTGTCCAAGGAAGTGCAAATAATAGACATAAAACATTGCCTCTCATTCTCAACCTTCTGGCTAATAATGCTTATGTGCTTAGGGGACTCCGACCCTCAGCCAGGAAGGACAACTCTTTAAAATTTATAATTTAATTCAAAAAGTCTTTAAATTTAGCTTGAAAATTAAATATTTTCATGCAACAATTTTCATCATACGCCTCTCAATGTGCTTCAAGGTTCTTTGCAAAGCTCCATAAATCACTTCTAATTTCATATCATGTTAATAAACATTGGTATCTAAAAATGCTTTTTCGGGATAAAAATTTCTAATTTTGATTAGACCTTTCTGAGAAGTTCAAAGAACCTTGAAGCACATTGAGAGGCATATTATGAAAATTGTTGCATGAAAAGATTTTATTTTCAAGCTTCATTTAAAGACATTTTGAATTAAATTTTAAAATTAAAGAGTTGTCCTTCCTGGCTGAGGGTCGGCGTCCCTTAAAGTGAAATATTCCTTGTGCCGTGTATAACTTAAATATACATATAAATTAAAGTGACAGATTTTGGGAATATATATAAATAAGGCACTGATTCTTAAAAGTAACTTCTTGACATTTTGTTAGCAAACTCAGCAAACCCAGAGGCCAGATTGAATCGCATGAATGAGGAAATCTTCCTTACTAAACCCCATATTACGAAGTAAGCAAAAATTGTACAGTTGTGTTGTTTTTACAATGCATTGTAAATACCGGTAGGTAAAGATTTTACATGGACTAAATGTTCACTATTTATTCTTGGTTGTCCGTGTATACTGATTGTATGGCTGTTTTTATTGCTATTCCTGGTGGTTTTGTGTGACTATGTCACCGTATATTGTACAGTTATTTCAGTGACTGTTTCTGATTGACTATGTAGCTATTCTATTGTTTGCTTGTTTGTAACCGTTTATTGTCGTGGTGAATACTGTATTTCCAATGTGCCTTTTTAAAGCGTGTTTAATTCTTTTAAGATTTATTTCAATTACTTCTCATTTAAAAAGAAATGATTAAATAAAGGTTTATATGACAATGAATGCGTCTTATTTCTTTATAACTACTCTTTTCATTGAGTGCAATGTAAACTTTACAAAATATTGATATCTTAAATCAAATTTACCAACTCATTTAATCTGACTCATTGTTCAAAAGTAAATCAAAAAGATAATTTTTCTATTAAAAAGGCTTTTCAATAATGTAACCAAAAGAACGCTTTACAGCATCCTATAACTTTTTAAAACTACCTGCATACGCAAAGGAGTAAAGGCGAAATATAAGCGTTTTTATGCAAATAGGCTCAAATTCCAGTGCAATTAAAGGTTCGAATTATATAATTTTTAGATTTGTAGGGTTAGTTGGCACCATGAGAATAAAAATCATCATTCCAACTGATTTTACAATATTATACTTTCATGTAAATTACTTGAATCCGATTCGTCGAGAAACATTTGATAAAAAACACTACTACCCGCTGAATAATGAAGCCACGCCCTCCTGCGTAGCAACAGTCAACATTGCTTGACAACGGGTGGTATTCCAAAAAATAGCGACTGTGCGGAATTTATGCGCGCACGGTTCACTGTAATATGTTTTTGTATAAAACATTCAGTATAATATAATAAATATTGCATGTAGTTGAGTGTAACATTGAAAATTTTCACCCCTCGAAAACCATTGTCAACCTCGGCTGCGCCTCGGTTGACAATGGTTTTCTTGGGGTGAAAATTTTCAATGTTACACTCAACTACATGCAATATTTATATAATATTTAATCTTTCATAAATCCTTATCTCATGAATTACATTTACATTTTTAAAGTATAATGAATAGCTGTAAAAGCTGTTTTAATAGCCTTAAAACCCCCAAAACGTCCTTTTTTGTTAAAGTTCGAGTACAATATTTTGAATACAATTTATTCACTGCCATGAGATCTTTTTGTCCTTCGCGGATCAATCACATAGTAGAAGGAAGAATTGGACTTTCACCTGACGCTAATTTCTCCTCGGCGAGGATAACGACCAATCAGCTTCAACGGTAGGTGTATATTGTCAAGGAACGTCTCCAAATACAATTAATTACATTCATATACATGTATAGAGATGTTCCAATGCAGTATTCCTATTACTGTTTATTCTGGAGATCAATGCCTTCCAATTACTCCCTGTTTTGAGACACCATATCATTTTCGAATACATTGACAAACTCTATTACAGGGCGTATTCTAATCTGTGCTGAAAATGAAAAGAAAATTACATTTCAGTTACATTTATAAAAGAAAAAGGCTATTTACCATGAGAACATATTTACAAGGCAACTGAACTTAAAAGGAAAAAATACTACAGAGTATGACATATTTGTTTCTAATTCGGATATTTACGTTAGCAATAGACCTACGACAACTTTTTATAAAGTAAACGTGATAACGTTAATTGTTGAAGTTGATTGCAGTTCTCTATCCCCATGTTTCATTATAATACAAATGGTGAATAGGAACATTTATCATTAGCATACATTGGAATGTTTTATTTTTTCACAAACGTGACATTTTTAAAGTGAAAATAACGACTGTAAAATTTTTAGAATTTAAGATCACCATTAAAAACACTAAGGATTTTTATGCAAATTCTTTGTCCTTAATGTGAAATAATAGAACAAGATTTATTTATTTTAATATAAAAATCTTACATCTCCTTCGCATTAAAAAAGACTTAAATGGTATATTCTAACACAGACCTCAAAAACATCAGAAGTAGGATCAGGTGTGAGCATCCCTTGCCGAACGGTAACACTCGCTGTGTGCTCTTTGTCATGATTGGAAAATAACGGAAAAATCCATAGTCAATTCAGTGTATGGACTAACAGTTAGTATGAAAAACGTCAGTCAGCATTTGACTCAATGATAAATTGTATTTGCTGACAATGTCATTGTATCAACCATAGAACTTACGAAATGATGACTCTAAATGAAACCGCTAAAATTCTAGTTTCATCAACTTGTTTGTCAATACATTGAGTTAGAAACTGATCATACATAGAACATGCTCTTGTGTAACGAATCAACTGAGATATAAACTCCATATGCAAGTGATGAAGGTATATTTCAGCATAAGTAAGGGAAGTTGACGATAGAAAAAGTTTAAAGTCATCACTTTTATAATAGAGCTTGGTTGTTAGATTACCATAAATGCTTTTTTTTCAAATATATATCCAAATATGAAACAGATTTGTGTAGTATCTCTAATCTCAAGCTCATCAGGATATATCAAATCGACATAGGAATGGAAATTATCATTGTTAATTGTCAATGCGTCGTCGATATATCTAAATGTCGAATCAAAGACCACAGCAAGTGTTTTCTTCCTTTCACGCAAAAGAGTTTGGAGAAATTCTGCTTCATATGAATAAAAAAATAGATCTGCTAATGACGGGACGCAATTGGTACCCATGGGATTTCCAATAGATTTTTGGAACATCTGGTCTCCAAAAACCACATGTTATTGTCAATCAGAAAAATCAAGCATCTTTTTGATGTCAACTTCAGAGAACTTGTGTGTACAAACAGAGTTTTTTTTAAGAAATTAATTTTGCATGCGACCAATAAGAAGGTAAGTAAATTTACGAGTTCCGTTTTTATTGAAAAAACAGCTGTCAAAGATATAAAATAGTCTGTACTTTAATTTATCTTGGGGAATGGTTGTGTATAAAGCTGAAAAGTCGTACGTTTTTAAGCTGTTGATTTTTGTAAAATCTTGTGATTTTAAATTGTCGACAAGTTCCTTGGAATTTTTAAGCATCCACATCTGATTTACACTACTTCTTGAATATATTTTTGCACAGTACGCTTGAAGTTTCTCCTTTATTACTGAAAATATCTTAGTAAGGAGTAAAGAAATAGGCTTGGTTCAACATTTTCTGGAACCCGCTTTGTATCTTCGTTTGTAAAGATTCTTATGAAGTTTCGGAATCCAATATATCCTGGGAAAATTATTACCGTTTGGCGACGTTTTTTTTTAGTGGGAAATAATTAAATGGCGCTCGTTTAAGACTTGTTTTACGTCATATGTCACTAAATATACCATTTTGCCCTGCAAAAAGAATATAGCAGTAATCGTGGATGGTTTATTGATTAAAACCCCTTTATTATTGTTTTGTACGTAGCACTGTCTCTTTGACAGCGGTTCTTATCTTGGAAAAGAATAAGGATAGGCGCTTTGTAGAACATTATCTTAACCCTGCAAGAAGAATTATTCTGTACTTTCATTTAATTGTATATCAGAAAAGGTAGGGTAAATCTAATTTATTTCCATATTTTAAGTATACAATGTACTTGTATAAACTAAATGTGATCCGGAAGTAATGTGTATTTTTGCGTTAATGGTTATCTAACAACCAAACTCTATAATTACCGGGATGAGTTTAACTTTCAATCGTCAGCTTCCTTTACTTATGCAGCAATATACCTTCATCATCTGCATACGGAGTTTATATCTGTCAGTTGATTCGATACGCAAGAGCATGCTCTACGTACATACAGTTTCTAAAACGAGAAAAATTATTGACAAACAAGTTGATAAAACAAGAATTGTAGCAGTTTTGTTTAAGGATTTCCATCCCTTTTATGACCAAATTTCCTACCCTTAAATGTGCAACAATCACACAATTCCCTGATATCTAATTTAAAGCATTTAATAGTAGAAAAAGATCTCCCGCAAAAATTCTAAAAAATATCACTAACTAAGCATAAATAAATAAACAAGGATTGCATTGAAGTCTATGGGGAAAAGCATTTTTTGAAAAAAAAAATCAAATATAAAAAAATATCATTAAATACAGCAGTAGAAAGATGCAATGAAACATGTGAAATAGAATGACAATAAAAAATAACTTTTTGCCCGGACTAGTATTTTTAAATTGATTATTTTGTTAATAAAAAATAAAGGGAGATAATTCTTACCAAAATTCACGGTCATAAATTAGGACACATCCCAGCCTTAATAATAATTGTATTAAATGGGATTTATGTCTGAATATGCTGAGTATTAAACACCTACTCATCTGATATGTATTCAATTCCATTGAATCTGTTGTTATTATGGATTGAATACCTTAAAGGTCATAATGTCGTAAGTTCTATTGTCAATACAATGACCTTGTCGTCTGCAAATACAATTGAGCAGTAAGTCAAATGCAGACCAATGTGTTTCATACTAATTGCTAGTCCATAATTTACATTGAATCGACCAATTGACGACGGATTTTTTTCCCGTGGTTTCCATATCATGACAAGGATCACACGAAGGTTTGACCGGTCGGCAGGGGGTGCTCACTTCTTCATGACACCTGATCCCATCTCTGATGTTTTGGAGGTTCGTGTTTGTTCTCCTCCTGTTTTGTATTGTTAAATGGATTTTTTTTTATCTTGAATACTATTCATTATCTCATATAATACAACTTCATAGAACCTACTCCCACCTCTGTTTTAAGAAGTCGTTGCCCCCATATCCTGTGAGCTTCAATTTTAAATTGGACTTTACCAATAACTTCTGGTCGTTATATTCTTATTATATTGAAAGCAAACTGCGTGTGACTATGAAAAAAAATATTCACAATAAACAAGTAATTGACCGCAATGATCTTGCCGACATGACTTCATCATGATAAATCATATACATTTTATTTTATGAACTGCAGATCATTTTGTCAGTCTTAGAAATGCATGTCATTATTAACAAATTTTGTTGACAGGTTTTCAATAAATTATTTAAATTAAGGTCAAGATCTAGTAAATGTGTTTAGACTAACTTTTTGGTGCTAGATCCATTATGACGTCATAATCACTTTCAACTTTCTTTTTCCCGTACTTTACAGCTCTAATAGAATTATGTTGAAAATAAAGTATTTTCATGGAATTCAAGTTGAAATCACCTGAAAAGTAGTCCGGATACCTATATTAAATTTAGGATTATTTCAAAGAAGAGACCAAGAACATACAAATTACCGTTTTCTGAAAGACTGTAGGCAATCTGGATACATTTTGTTTGTGTGATATGGAAAAAAACTACCATATTCATGACTGGTTTTCTTCATTTTTCATTAAAAATGACAGTTTAAAATATTGTTTTTCATCTTATTTTTCAACAAATTATGCCCCGAAACACCTTTTTTGACCAAGCTAAAGTTATAAAGCATCATTAGAGGAATTCATTTCTTGAATTTGATAAATCTGTAGGCACCCTTCATTTACTAGATCTTGACCTTAAATTATAAACTTATTGGAAAAGTGTATTGAATTTATTATCCTTTTTTTCTTTGCAAATCATGAACACATTTAACAAAGAGATCTATCGACAAATTGCATAAGTGCAACGACATACACTAAAAAGATCTTGACCATCTTTAAAACACACAGAAGAAGTGTTCTTTAGCTTGAAAAAAGCTGCTGAGAGTGTAACGTCATGAATAAAAAAGATTAGCAAAAGTCAAGCATTTTTTTCAGATGAAATCTCATGGTTTGTATTGAGTCAAAGGCTGATTGACGTTTTTCATACTAATTGTGAGTCCAATATTTATTATCTGAATTAACGTCGGGGTTTTCCGTTATTTCCCCATCATGAAAAGGTGCGCACGGCAGATGTGACCGGTCAGCAGGGGATGCTCACTCCTCCATGGCACCTGATTCCATCTCTGATGTTTTGGAGGTCCGTGTTTGCTCTGCTCTTATTTTGTATTGTTTTATGGACTTTTGATCTTGAATACTGTTCGTTATCACCATATGTTATATGTACTTGAAATATAAAATAAAAATTGTGCTTTCTAGTTAAAACACCAGCACACAACATATTTAAAATCAAAATATGAACTATGACTTCACTACGAAAGAGGGCGTGCCCTTTGGATTACATCAATGTAGTACACATTATAAATCATGTGGCCGCCAAATCAGGTGACCAAGGTATATTCATTATAGACTAGACTTTGACTTGTTTAATTAGTATTTGTTGTTAGAAGAAAATAAATATCTTTTCCAAAACATATTTACAAAGAAAAATATATATTTATATACCTTTATATACCATTGACTTCTTTATACCATGCCTAAACAAGTTTGTATAGGTTTAAAGATAACTATTACAGTAGAAAAGTTGAATGAAATATAAGGAGATCACAAACAGAATTCTAGCTCGAAAATCCGTTTAACATTTCAAATCAGGAGCAGAACAAACACGGACCTTTAATACACCAGAGGTGGGATCAGATGGCATGCAGTATAAGCATTCCCAGCCGACCGGTCACACCCGTCGTGTGCTCCTTGTCATGCTAACTAAACTTTAACTTGTAAATTATGTTTTAACAATTGGTAAGACGTCAATCAGCATTTAAGTGTGTGATGGATTTTTGTTCTGACATGATCATTGTATCAACCATAGAACTTATGAAATGTTAATGAGACTACATGTCGATATATAGCGACCCTCTGTGTTTTTTATGATTGGCTAACACGAAATTCTACGAGAAGTATGCTAGACAATAGGGCTTAATATGATGGTGAAAGCTAAAAAAAATTTAAAAGTGATCACGATTTGTAGTAGAAATCCAAAAACAAAACATATTAATTAATCTAAAAAAAATCAGCCGATCCTAAAAATTTAATGCATTTACATGGACACAACTATTATGAAAACATTATTATTTGTAAAATAATCAAGTTGTCGTCACAAGAACCAGTTACCTATGATTAAGCTTTCAAAACAGGTCATGTAAACCAACCACCAATCGATACGTAGACATGAAATCGTCAGTCAATCAACATATAAGCTGATTAGACCATTGTTTTTGTTATACTGTTAAGGTCCTGAAGCACAAGCCATGTATCCAAACCAAACTCACATAGCCTCCTGTAATATTTACAGAGGGATCGTAAAATGTTTATCAATATTGTTATCAGGTGATTTATCATCACAAAACACTCGTTTGTCATCCAGAAGCCATCTTCCTGTTGGTTAGCCCTATGAATAAAAGGTACTCGGGTTTAAAAAAATCTTTAAATCTAAAATTGATCAAATATACTCACACAAGGTGTAAGGTTTTGTTATCATTCCAATATTTTTGTCAACATAAACTTTGCCCACTCCAATTCTAAGATTATATCAGCCATTCATTATGCAGAATCATTAAACCCCTTAAATGCAACAGTTACTATCTTATTCAAATTTGATGTAATTTCAATGAGCTTTACTTTAACGACAATCATTCTCCTCTTCGAAAAACTCAATTTTCCATGTTTGTCGGCTTCCTGAAAAGATAATCCAAGAAATGAATTATGATTTGTAAACAGCTATTTCCAAAGTCGTCTCTCTAATAAAATTAGCTTCTATAAATAAATGACTCTGTCAAAAGCTATATAAAACCGATGATTTATTATCTTCTAAATGTTTTACCATCTTTTCTATTTCCTGGAACATTTTGGATAATCTCTTAATGACGTTTATATGCCACAGATGAAGAAGCAGCGCTTGCTGTTAGATACAAATCACTAGATGGTAAACAATGTTTAAATTGTCATCAAATTAAGAAAGGAATTTCATTTCTGAACCACTTTCTCTCTTACTATTCACCTCACATAAAATACAACGAAACCTTTCACTATAGTAAATTATATTAAGCTTTATGGCGTTATTTTCAACTTTTTATTGGTTTGCTTAGTACGAGCTCACATCACAAAAATCTATCCTCTAAAGTTATTGCGTTTTGAAAGGCACCTTTGAGGACTAGAAGTTTATGAAAATTAAGATTATTATTGGGGTAGAATTTTATCTGATGAAATGTTACAAACATTTGCTACCTCTTTCCCTTAAACTTATTTGAGTAAGGATTGTTCCGTTTCTTCATCAATACATTGGATTGAAGATAGTTATAGAAGGTCAGTGGAAGATACTTAATCCTACCGGGCACCTGATCCTTCCTCTATGATTTCAAAAGCTTTGCTTACAGTTCTGTATTGTTTGAAATTGTTTGAAATTGACACTCTTTGGTCCTAATTGCTATCAAATGATTTTTTCCATACAAAATGCAATAAACATATATCGGCATTATTACAACTTACAGTAAAATTCACGTATCTAAACATCATTACAGTAAAGCACAAAAAACAGGAATCTTTTTACACAGAAATGTTCTTAATTACATTCGCAAAGTATTCAATAATGTAAATACTGACCATTAGGATAAAATGAACAATATGGTTGGCATCTTATTCTTTAGAGTTGGGCGCATAGTTTCACACACGAATCAATAAAAGAAAAACTTAAATATCAGACAGGCTCTCATTGCATCATATATTTTGAAAAATACTTAAAACGTTCAATAAGAACACCTTGCAATACGCCAGTTTGGAGATTGTAACTCTCCTACGATATGTAAGCCAATGAAGAAAACTTGTCTTTGTTTTCAAAGTTTATTAAAGGAATCCAAGTTTACAATTATACGGAAGCCCATTTAGGACCTATCAAAAAATATTTTTGAATTCGTTATAACGATTTTTAGAATTCATTAAAACGAATTTATTTTGTTATAACAGATTCATTGAATTCGTTATAACGAATTTAATCTGTTATCACAGATTTGTTGAAATCGTTATAACGAATTTAATCTGTTATTACAGATTTGTTGAAATCGTTATAACGAATTTAATTTGTTATTACAGATTTGTTGAATTCGTTTTAACGAATTTAATCTGTTATTACAGATTTGTTGAATTTGTTATAATAAATTTAATCTGTTAATACAGATTTGTTGAATTCGTCATAACCAAATTCTTGAATTGGTTATAACGAATTCAACAAATCTGTAATAACAGATTAAATTCGTAATAACGAATTCAATTAATCTGTAATAACAAATCCAATTCGATATAAAGAATTCAATGAATCTGTAATAACAAATTAAATTCGTTATAACGAATTCAATGAATCCGTTATAAGGAATTAAATTCGTTATAACGAATTCAATAAATCTGTTATAACAAATTAAATTCGTTATAACGAATTCAATGAATCTGTTATAACAAAATAAATTCGTTATAATGAATTCTAAAAATCGTAATAACGAATTCAAAAATATTTTTTGATAGGTCCTAAATGGGCTTCCGTACAATTACACCGTGATCGTATAGATTTTTAATTAATAACGGAATTATAATTAGCATAGACCAATACACTTTGTATACAAATGTTTGTAAGATCCCAAATATATAAGAAGAGCTAAAAGCTAAAAGTCCGAAAACAAACAGTCCAAAATATTTCAAAAGAGTGTTTCAAAAGAAAGACATAGAATTTAGAATTTAGAATAGAATAGAATGCCGTTTTCTGGCTACACAGGGTATTTTGTACTCAGAGGGTATTCATGGTCCCGGATATATAAAAGTACTTTTCATTGGCTGTTTTATCATTGCCCTGCCACCAACGCTTTGTCCGTAGGTCTGTCCGTTGACCTATGAACCCCAACATGGCACCACCCTCAAATACAGGTAAACATACGTTAGTAATATTTATGGACTCAGTCCCCATCTCCGCACCACAGGAGTTCTAGCCCTAAGCTCTTTTACTTATCTACTTCAAAGTTCCCAGTTTTATTACTCTTGATCAAGAATCTTAATAATAACTTTGCATTTCCGTACAAATTTTATTAATGAGTATCGATGGACTGGATTGGTCTATCCTGATCAATTTCCTTACAAAATGATTTACAAAATTATAGTTCATTGTACCAACAAAAACATCCAATTTGTTCTGACAAGATAAGTATAGTTCATCGAATTAAAGTCTCTTTTCCAATTATAAAGTCACTGTATGTGGTACACTAATAATATACATCCTTGTTTGATAAACTTTCATTTTATTTTACTATCACTAATAAGTTTGCTAGTAATAACTAAAATGATTATGATAATAATATTGTCTAAGTTTGAAATGTTCAAACAATATGTGTGCTAAACATTATAGGTTTACAGATAGAGGCGCAAAAAGTATCCATTTCGACAGGGAGCTGGGACAGGTTGTTTCTGAATACAAACGTGCATAAATAAATGAACGATATTTATAAATAAATTAAAAAAAGTCTGATAAAAAATAATTTCTTTCTGAAAAGCACTTTTATCGTTCGCTTACCTCTTCCCCCGCACTTGATAATTAATTCATATCATGAGGAATTTTTGCATGGAATTTCAAAAATTAATTTGGTTTTATGTTAAGGACTTTTAAAAATATATCTTGAAATGTAGAATATTATAAGAAAATTTTCGCTAAGATTGCACGGAAGCAGTAAGGTTTAAAAAAAAAGAGAAGAAAAATTGAGCAATATAAAATAAAAAATATTCTGACTGTTAGACTAGCAATTTGTCTGCAATGTTAATCAAAAGTAGCACACGCTTTTTATGCATGTACCAGGTTATCAACAAAATAAAAGTATAAAGAGCATCAGGAGAACGATCTAGCGTCGGATTTAATTTATTTACTTTTAAGTAACCACTATTTAATGAAAGTTATAAGATAATCGATGAAACATATGAAAACAACGAACAGTATGCAAGCTCAAAGGTCTTCATTTGTACTGAGATGAGGAGAAATGCATGTTATTGTTATGTCTGAATTTTTTTTTTATCCAATTCTGGCATCCTCTGATCATTGTGTCATATGAAGGTCGAATTATCTATAAATGAGAAAACGATTCCTTCCACTCTCCAATAAGTCTGAGAGAAAGATGCAGTCCCAAGCTAATTATCTTTTATTATTTTCATTTTGTATCCATTACCAAAAAAAGTCCTTGAGTGCCAATCTGTGTCTCTCTGTAAACCCTAGTAATAAATTCTTGATAAAAAGGAACTTGATAAAAGCATCTTTAATGGTGTTCTCATCCTGCTATCATTTATAAGTGAAAATGTAATTGTTTTAAAGAAATATGTGCATAATTATAGATATCAGATGGAAGTACTATGTATTGTATTTTCATTCAATGATCTCTGTACTATAAAGAACAATACATTACAAAATCCCTGAAGGATGCAGAGATACGCAGCAGAATTCAAAATCAAAGTCCATAAAGCAAAACAAAATATTGCAGAGCAAAATAGGACCTCTTAAACATCTGAGGTGGGATCAAGTACCATAGGGGAGTGAGCATTCCCTTCCACACGTCGTGTGGTCATGAGAAATAATGGAAAAATCCGTTGTCAATTTAGTGTATGGACTAACAATTAGTTTGCAAAAACGGCCGTCAGCATTTGACTCAATGATAAATTGTATTTGCTGACAAGGTCATTGTATCGACCAATAAACTAATGAATTGATAACTTAAACTTTAAACGAGAATGCTGATATTCTTGTTACATAAACTTTTTTGTAATTAATTTACCTCGTTTTAGAAATTGTTCATACGTAGAGCATGCTCTTGCGTATCGAATCAACTGAGATATATATATATATATATATATAAATGCCGTATGCAGGTGATAAAGGTATATTGCTGCATAACAAAGGAAAGTTGACGATAGTAAAGTTAAAGTCATCACGTTAATCATAGAGCGTGGTTGTTAGATGACCATTAACGTCTTTTTCAAGTTAAATATCCAAGTATGAAACAGATGTGTCAGATTCTGTGGTATCTTTTATCTAAAACTCACCAGGATGTATCGTATCGACATAGGAATGGAAATATCCATTGTTAATTGACAATACGTAGTCGATATATCTAATTGTTGAGTTGAAGGCCACACCAAGTGTTTTCTTCTTTTACGCCGTCACGGGTTGGAATCCCATAAAAAACCGAGGACCCGTGTCGCAGTAGGTGCTGGCACGAAAAAGATCCTTCCCTGCTCAATGGCTCTGAGCGCCGAGTAAAGGACAACATTTGCGGCAAGTGGTGGCGTTTCCATGTGAGTGAAAAATCTCGAGAGGAACGTTAAACAATATACAATCAATCAATCAATCAATCAATCTTTTCGTTTTTTCATATGAATACTCACTCCTCCATGGTACCTGATCCCACCTCTGATTTTATGTAGGTCCGTGTTTACTCTGCTCGTATTTTGTAAAGTTTTGATCTTGAATACTGTTTGTTACCTCCATATGTTTCATGCATTAATTTCATTCGAAAATTAATCTTAATATTAAAGTAATACACTAATAAATGACTATAATAATATATTATATGATCTTTGTAGGATTTTGTATCAACAATTTATTTCTTATATATAATAAGTTATGACAAATAAGATAAAAACGCTTGATTTAAGTGTCTGATCTCAATGACACAAGTTTAAATGAAAAAATAAAAGGAACTGATCAGCAGAAAGCATTTCACATCAGTGAGGATTTTAGAACTAAAACTTATCACACAATGCAAGTTCAAAAAAATAAAATCACAAAATTGCATACCGGTAGAAATGTTAATCGTGTAAACTATATTGAGAATAAATGTATGCCATTCTTTGCTAAACATTTTTTTCTGAAATTGCAGACTTCTTAATAAGCTTAATCTATTTAATGTAGCTTCCATATCAATTAGCGGTCTTTTGCACCGTCAAATCAATTTTGTATCTAAAATAGTATTTTATTCAGAAAATGCGCTTTTTATTTAGTGACAGTTACAGAACTATGATAATTAATGTATACACCGTCGGTAACCAACACATTCTTCGCATGTTTTTTTTTTCAAGTATAATTGGACTCAGGACTCAGAATTGTTGTTTGTCTGCCAGTTTTAGATGTTCTATTGGCTATAGAAGATAAAAACCAACTAAGATATAAATTGTTTGACAAACAATATGACTTCAGCTTTTCAATCAACAGCTTTCCTTATTTCCTTATTTATGAAGCAACATTTCACTATCACCTGCCTATGGTGTATATGTCTCCCCAACTTCTCTTCAGCTTTCTATGAGTATGATCGATTTTTAAACCGAGACACAACCTCTTAGAAAAATTGTTGCAGGAATTTCACAATATTAATTCAAATATGGATTTTGCAATTCGTAAATCCTTCAGTCTTTATAGAGACATTGTAAGCAAATATGACCTGGTATTTTGGTCCTGTTTTGGCTGACTTGTTTTTGTTGTATAAAGTGTTTTATATATGTATAAAACCTTATTCTTCTTATACTAGATTGACTCCGGAATGTTTCCTTGATCAATTCAAAGGGCTCACGACTAGTGATTTGTCAACAGGAATGCTTTCTCCTCCTAGTAACCAGATCCCACCTATGGCATTTAAAGGGGCCCTTGTTTCATGCCCTTTCCGCAGAATTGTAATGTTCATAGAATTATTGAGATCGATTTCTGATTAGTTTATCTCATCTTTCATTTCCAATGTTTTCACAATAGTTTTAAAGGTTTGATTGAGAAAAATCTGAGTAATGAATATTTGTGTTGTGTTTCATAGTATGAACCAGACATGTGGTCAAAGACATTTAATAAACGGCATAAGTGTTTGTAGATTTATTATTCTGCATGATTTTAAAGCGAGGGGACATAAAACCTCATCCGTCTATCAGTCTGTCCATCTGTTTCAAAAACTTTAACCTTGATAATATTTTTTTTTAATGAGAATAAAAGATAGATTTTTCGTATTTTACATACGTATTTCCTGTGACAAGACCTTTTCTGATATACTTGACTTTTGATCTCATGACTTTTACCTACTTTTAAAAAATTTTAACATTATTTGGAATTGGTCAGAACTGTTGAAAAATTAAAAAAGGCTTTTAAATTACACATTAAATTACTCGTGAAAGATCTTTCTAAATAAACTATGATTTTTGACCCAGTGATTTTGACCTTGAAGGTTGACATACTCCAAATAATGCTATTTTTCTTTAAGAATTTTGATTGAATGAGACAGGATTTTTTTTCACTTGGCATGTGCATTACTTGCAGAGAGAGGTTTTCGAGCATTCCTTTTTTTCCCACTGACATTGACCTTCATATGTTTTCAAGTATTTTAACTTTGGTGATTTAAAAAAAATTAAATGACATATTACAGGGCGTTCATTTTTAGAACAATATGCCATAAATATCGGCATCCAATCCACTGAGACACCGAAAGCGGGGACCACAATTCTTTGAATTTGCTTGTTGAGATTGAAAATAATTGTTTCATTATCCCCAATTAGTACTTATACATGTTGTACTCCGATATTCTCTTTCTTTCATGCTTTTATGATTAATAACCTTTCCTTTTATCTTTTACTATCACTCGGTTAAATGAATTCATCACGATGACATCCTATCATATTTCTGAATCAAAGTGAGCTCTTTCATTGATTGTATAACGAAAGCAAATATGGGATAAAAGATTAATATTTGATGTTTTACGGGTGTGTGAAGCATACATTATCAAGTATAAATGTTTTCATCCCCTGAACCCACTTTCCGTTTTTATTTTCTGTTGATCTTATCTTGTTTTAGAAAGCAGAATAAATTTCAGACTTTGATAAACACTTAAAGTTTTATTCAAGAGGTTTTGTGTTTTGAAAAATAAAAGGAACACACAAAATTCTATCAAACAGCCTAATTCAAGTAAGAGAATTTGAAAAAAATGGCAAGATATTAGATTAATGGAAAAAAAACTTACATTTCTCTGATGAGAAAAGACTCACATTTTTTCTTTTGTAAATACATAAAATTAGCGAGTCTCTTATAATTTGAGTTCACCTGGAGTTCATTAGGACATTAATGTCATTTGCTTATAATGATTTTAAGCTCTTTAATTGTTGGTTTAATACTCTATCGAAAGAAAAATCAATAATTCCAATGTCACCATTTTTTTACCAACGCTTTTGTCATCCCTTGGCGCAGTGGTTAAGAAGTCTGTCCTAGAGCCGCGGAGTAAAGAGCGGGTTCGAATCCACTATAGGAGGTGGAGACCAGTCCTTCGGATGAGACCGTATAAGCACAAGAAGGATATTGAGATAACGAAAAGTATTCAATCTCAAAGTTTGTAAAACAATAAAAATTGGAGCAGAGCAAACACGGACCTCCAAAACATCAGAGGTGGGATCAGGTGCCATGGAGGAGTGAGCATCCAGTCCCGATCGGTCACACCCGCCGTGTGCTCTTTGTCATCATCAGGAAATAACGGAAAAATCCGTCGTCAATTCAATGTATAAAGAATGCCCCTAAATGCTCAATGGCCCTGAATGATCATCTAAAACGTACTGTTCTATGATGAATTTTAATACTGAAAAATCACATATTTTCGAGAGGTCAAATTTTCGTTGCTAATGAGTAAAGTACTAGTATATTGGTGCATGGGGATTTGAATTCGTGGTTGAAGAATTGATCAGTAGTAATATATGTACAAAACTTAATTTTACGGTGGACAAAAATTCGTTAGCCTCTTGATACCTTGAAAATCACAAAAATTAAATCCCTACGAAAATAAGTGATTTCAACGTATTCTAGATAAAGATGAAGGTAGAAAAGCAGTAACTTACAACGCTGACTTATTAATTAACTACAGTAACTTCCAAATTGGACTTAATACTTGAATACTGTTCTTTATCTGGATAACTCATTCAATGCTTATGTCTAGACGATATTCCAGGTCTCATTATTTGTAAATGAGTAACTAATTACTTCTGTGTAACATTAACGACATGAGTCTGAGTGAAGACCCGAACTATTTTCTATTGGTGTAATTATTTATACAACTCATAAATATTAATGATCTTTTTCTTAAAATGCAGTTGTTGGTTAAGGGGGGATTAAAATATGATGTGTGATATGAAATGTATGATATGATATGTACATATATCCTTTCCCCTTCAAGAAATATTAAGGTAGTCCGATCCTCAGGTTTATAAAATTAGCAGTTTAGTACAGGGGTAATCCAAAATACTCGTAAAATTATCACATGACGGAAATAGAAAACCAAATATACCAAATAAGTATAAAAATCATGACAATTTCTCTGAATGCCTGGATACCTATCGTTTTTTTTTTACCTAAAATATATTTGTTGATCAAATTGCAATTAGAAAATGCATTGCTGATATTCCAATTCGCGTTTTCTGCAAAAATATTGGAGATTTGAGAAATTTCCCTATATAATATGATTGACTTGAATCTTTAACTTTAAAGAAATACTGTGGATTAATTTACTTAACATGGTGGATTTAGAGATAATTTTAAGAGTATTTTGGATTACATAACTACTAATTTTATAAACCAGAGGAACGGACTACCTTAACTGGGACTGGTAGACATAAACACAGATGATGATGGTATAATGCTTCATAAATAAGGAATATTTACAGAAAAATCCGTTCATTACCAGATCACTCAAAAGCCCCTTTTTATAAACAAAACAATGTTCCTATGTTATAAACATGAAGATTCCATTTTGACATATAAACCTCAGGACTTTGTATATCACTTATCCTTTTAATATTTAATGCCTAAATGCAGAAAATGTTTCTCAACGCAACGATTCACATTGTGAAACATAAATTGAATAGAAATACCTCAAAGCTTTTGATTAAGAATTACTATTACATAAACTGAATACATAATAAAACAAAATATTTGATAATTTTTGTCCTGACATGTCCATGAACTTTCAAACAGGAAGCCATTAATTCTAACCAGTTTTGACGGAAGTGCTAAAAACCGTAGATTAATTCATAAATCGATTTCTATACGTCTTTGAAAAATTATATTACAAAACAGCTGTTTTGTTTCACGTTAATCAGAACTGAGGGGTCTCTTACTATTTTGTTGTTGTTTTTTGTTTGATAATAGAAGGGTCATCAGCATTATAAACCCGGCTTCACCCACAGGCAGATGTTCCCAGTCAATGGCTTTCATGATACGCCGCACTTTTTTACTACTCACCACAGGCAGTAATTTTAGAACATTATTACTGATTATTGACTTCCGAAAACATGCTTACAGCTTGTAGTACTCCGAAATTACTTATCAGATTTTAATAAATAATTAAATGACAAAATTCATTTTTAAAAACATAAATAATATTTGAATCAAGAAAATAAATTTGAAGCGAACTGAAGGTGGCATGATAAAAATTGCATGAAATTCAATATAAAGTATTCAATTTATCTTAAGAAACTATATTACGTTTCCACGATCTCTCCGAAAACTAATTTCTAGGACCGCAACAGCTAATCTAAAAAATACTTCGATTATAAAATCATTTGAATTTGAATAGATTCGTAATATTTTCTTTAAATATGATCGTCTTCTCTTGTGTGAATCTATGCCGTATCCTCTTTGTAGGTTACTGCCGTATCTTGGATCTCTGTAAAATATACTAACTATATTGCAAAAATTTTAATACCGGTTTTTATAGTAAAGTCGCATTCTGATGGTTTAATTTGCGAACATTAAAAGAGTAAGCGTTATTTACCTATAAGATATAGAAAAAAGATGTATGAAATGCTTAACCGTTTTATGAAAATCATTTCGGAATAAAATAGACATATAATATTTTATATTGTTCAAAAAGTCATATACAATTGATATTTGATATTATCTATACAATGCATTGTAGGATATAGCTGCGTAGATTTTTTGTCAATCTATACTCTATCGATATTATACAAATATAATTATGTTTATCATACAACAGGCCTCTGAAAAAAGATCTTGATTGTTAAAAAAGAGCTGACTACTTTCGTCAACACCCGATCTGACCTTAACCTAAAAGAATAACAAGAAAAACAAGAAAATGGTTGTCAACGTAACTGCTGTCCTTATTTACATTGCCCGTTAATCGTTAATTCATTAATGAGCTTTAAATCCGTATCTAATGTCTATAAGAGGAGACGGAACCCTGTTGTGATTTAACAGAATTGATCTCATCGGGTTCCCGCTCAGAAATATTCTCATATTTAAAGTTTCTAAGAGACGAGAAAATCTAAAGGTCATACAGAGTTCATTTTATCATAGCTAATTTTCCTGTTGTTTGGATGAAATAGTATTTACAAATCGAACACATCCGACAATTAATGATGAATATTACAAAAAAATGCTTAGAAAACAAATGTGGCAAGAAAAAGGAAATCTTGCATGTACTTAATAAAAGATTTTGAATTAAGATTATTTAAGCTTGCTCTGAGTACTTTGTCTATTCAAGCAAGGAAAGCTACTCACTAATAAGTTTATGTTACAGGGATTTCAACAGCTTTGTTGAAATTCAGCATTTCGTAAATTGTATGGTCGTTTTAATGACCCTGATAGCAAATACTAGTATATTCTTTCATTGGGCAAATATAATTTAATTTTCAGTTTTTCATTTCATCAAATCAAATTTTCATAGTAATTGTAATGCTTTTATTGAATTGTCGACAGACTTTCCAGATCCTGAAAAGGAGCACAGGGTGGATATAACCGGTCGGCAGGGGATGCTCACTCCTCCATGACACCTGATTCCACCTGTGACGGTCACGTTTGAGAGGTCCGTGTTTGCTCTGCTCCTTACTTGTATAATGTTTAAATGGACCTTTGAACTTGAATGAATAATACAAAGCTAACGAAAAGTATTCAAGCTCGAAAATCCATTAAACAATACAAAAACGGAGCAGAACAAACATGGTGGTCTAAAACATCAGAGATGGGATTAGGGTGTGAGCATTCTCTGCCGACTTGTAACACCCGCCGTGTGCACCTTAAACTGTCATGATCGGGAAATAGCGTAAAAATCCGTTGTCAATTTAGTGTGTATATAATGATCAAACAATTAGAAATATTTTTCTATTTTCTCCAAATTTTCACGACAAAAGCTAGATGTAATGAAAAAGAAAATTCACGATCAAAAATTAAAGCCATTTAGGATGCAAAACGATTTCTAAGCACAAATAATAATCATATTTTGTATTCTGTTGTTTTGTTTTTATAATAGGTTTAATATATGTCATTTCAATATGTCATCACACCGTTACTTTAGGTATTGATTTTGAGATATGATTCATTGGAAATGCGCATCTTCAATAATAATAAGGTCTCTGTGCTTAATGATAACATGAAAAAAGAGAGATAAGTTGTGAATTGAATAATGTTCAGTGTTAAACAAGTTACTAGAGCTCTGGTATCAATTTAAAGCAACTTTAGCAAATAAGGTATCTGACTTCACCTTTAATTTTATTCCTTTTGCCGATATATGAAATTATAGATATCATTAATAGCTGATGCTGAACAGAGATTAGGAAAAAAGTAAAGTAAATATAAAAACTCTGATTTTAGGCTTGTTATAGATATATCGACGATGTATTGTCACTTAACAATTGTTATTTCCATTCCTATGTCGATACGATATATTCAATGAGCTTGAAATATAAGATACATGTACTATGCAGAGCCTGTACAGAGCCTGATTCATCTGTTTAATATTTGATATTTTACTTGAAAAAGACGTTAATGGCAATCTAAAAACAAAGCTCAATAATAAAGGGTTTGACTTTGACTTTCCAATCGTCCACTTCCTTTACTTATGCAGAAATATACCTTCATCACCTGCATATGGAGTTTATGTATCTAAGTTGTTTCGATACGCAATAGCATGCTCTACATATGAACAATTTTTAAGACAAGGTTATTTTTTTGACATGCAAGTTGATGAAAGGGGAATATCAGAGATCTCGTTCAAAGTCATCATTTCATAAGTTCTATGGTCGATACAATGACTTTGTCAACAAACACATTTTATCACTAAGCAAAATGCTGACTGACGTTTTTCATACTAGTTAGTAACTATCATTTACAATTTTACATACTGAATTGTCGATGGATTTTCCCGTTATTTTCCGATCATGACAAGAAGCTCACGGTGATTGTAACCAGTTGACAGTGGATGCTCACTCCTCCATGGCACCTGATCCCACTTCTTAATTTTTGGAGGTTCTTAAAAAATAGATTAGTAATTTTCACATTTATAACCTAAATAGTTAAAAAAAATTACACTTTATTCATTTATATTCTTAAAATTTGTAGAGTTCCATAGTTTTTATAATTAATCCGTTTGAAAATCCAAAAAAAAAGCTTATATAAGCACAAAAATCTTATATTACTGGATTTAACTACCTTCTTGCAATAGATTTTGTAGTCAGCCATTGGCTTGCGCGCAGTCTTCCCTCAATATTTTATTTTTTAATTTGTAAGTATTATCATTATTTGCAAAAGTTTCGAGTGAAGCGCTAAATAAAATCTAATTGGTCATTTTGAAAATTTCTTTAATGTCAGAAAAAAGCATGAAAATTGAAAAAGAAATACTCTAACAAATTTTCGACGAAACCAACTTAACTCACAATTTTTTCAAGGTTTAAAATAATAATAATAATAATAATAACATTTGTATAGAGCCCTATTTAAAATAAATTACTCTAAGGCGCTGAACAGACACAATTAGATATACAAGTAGTTAAATACAACACAATAATCATAAAAACATAAAACCTAAAATCATTGTAAGAGATCGTTACTAACATAAGAGTAAGCTAAAATTATAACCTGCTAGACTAAGATAAAATTGAGATCAACTTAAAAATTTCACACAATACAGGTTGTGCCCAAATAAATAGTCTGAGGACAATAAAACTCGATGACTTGTTCAAAATAAAAAATTACACGTCGTATGCTATCTTAATAAGATGAGTCTTAAGATCTCCTTTAAAAGCTAAAAGTGACGTCTGGAACCGGAGAGCATCCGGTAAATCATTCCACAAAGTTGCTGCTGCATGGTCAAAACGACGCGTTCTGTATGTCTCCGTGCGAACACGAGGTTTCACAAGTTGTTTGGAGTCATACGAGCGTAGAGTTCTTGACGGTTAATAGACTGTTATGAGTTCCTTTAGGTATGATGGTGATGTCCCCTGGAGTACTTTGAAAGTGTATAAAAGGATCTTATAGTATGTTCTAAATTTAACTGGAAGCCAGTGAAGAGATATCAAGACTTCGAAGATATGATCATGCTTCTTAGTTCGGGTGACAATCCTTGCTGCCGTATTTTGTACACTCTGTAGCCGTGATATATTTGTCTCTGTAATTCCATAGAGTAGTGCATTTCCATAGTCAAGTCTTGATGTAACTAGAGCGACAACTAGAGTCTTACAAGCATCTTCTGTTATGAATGGACGAATTCGACAAATATTTCGTAGGTGGTAAAAACAGGATTTGGACACTGTGCTAATCTGATTCTCCATGGTAAGTGATTTGTTGAAAAACACTCCCAAATTCTTCACACAGTCTGATTCACAGATGACAGAACCATCAAAATCAAGTTGGTGTGTAGAAGATATTTTAAGCTGGCTCTTTGGTGTGGAAACAATAAACTCAGTTTTATCCTGGTTCAATTTTAGTAGATTTGCGCACATCCAGCTTCTCACGTTAGCTAAACAAGTTTCTAGTCGACTTTTTAAATCTGGCCATGTTTCGTTCGGTTTTATAACAAGGTATATTTGTGTGTCATCTGCATAACAGTGGAACAGCATGTCATGATCATGACAAATTTTACCGATAGGTTTCGAGAAAAGGCAATACAAGACCGGTCCAAGCACTGAGCCTTGTGGTACTCCGAACCGCAAAACAGGATCTTCGGAAGCACTTCCACCAATTACTACTCTTTGAGTGCGCTGTGTCAAGTAGGATTCGATCCATTCCAGAGCTGCCCCAGAAATCCCAAAAGAGAACATGAGACGTCTGAGTGAGATGGTATGGTCGATCACATCAAACGCAGCAGACAAGTCTAGCATCACTAGGGCCATACAGGAATTTTTATCAAGCGCTGATACAATGTCATGATGGACTCGGAGGAGTGCCGTCTCTGTAGAGTGGCATCCTCGATATGCTGACTGCAGTAGTTCCTGTAGATTGTTCACTTCCAGATGATGCTTTAGTCTTTTTGATACTACCTTTTCGAGTATTTTTGAAATAAATGGTAAGTTGGAAACTGGTCTATAATTTTTCAGTTCATTACAGTCAAGTTCCGGTTTCTTCAGAAGAGGGCGAATTATAGCCTCTTTGAAGGTTGTCGGTACGGAAGATCCAGATAGTGATTTGTTTATTATCACTGTTATAAGTTATACGAAATTATATAATATGTAGTCCTGAAGGGTTGTGTAGCTCATACTTTTTTTTATTTTAAAGTTGAACTTTATAATCTTTTATCAATTAAAAAGGTTAAAGATTTATATAGATTTGATACATGTAAATATTATCTAAGAACGAGAAAGATATAAAAATCATATACTTATAATACATTTAATTCACAAAATGACTGCACATGTACATAAGCAATTTATGTTAAGAACATACTGAACGCTTTGTTATTAAGTTAAAGTTATTCAATGTAAGTATAACCATGGCCTCACTAATGAGAATTATTTAGATCGTATACTTATATTCGAAATGATCTCAGATGTATGGATATGTTCACTCCTCATGGCACCTGATTCTACCTCTGATGTTAAAGGGGTACGTGTTTGATCTGCTCCTGACCACTATGGTTAGAATTAACTTCTGTTAGCTGGTATATATCTATATATTTTATGTATGTCATAGAAAAATATTGAGGGTTATCGTTCTTCGTTGTACAGGTAGAGGGGAGAATTTCCAGGCAAACACCTTTTGTCTTATGACAGCATCTAGCTTGGTAGTTTGTAAGATCGATCATAGGAATTGAGTTAAACTTATCTTGTGACACGTCATTAAAAGTCTCTGTTTTGCATTATCCTAATAAGCATCCCCTATTGTAACAATTATCATTCGTCCTTTATAGATTTTTGTCATCTCCCTCGGGAGATGACACATTAAGATTGTATGCCGGAAGTGAAGTCCTAGTGTAAGCCTCCATTAATCTTTCGGGAGTCCTCGATGTTTTACAAAGTTCCAAGTAGCCTGTAAACTGGTATTCTTTTAGAAGAACTAGCTTAGGAGTGTGTGGTCTACTTTCGGTTTAGGCCTATTTGAAAGTCAAGGAAAATTTAGAAAAGAAGTACGATGCTTATAAATATCTATAGTTTCGGTGTGTCGTATATATATTGATCCTCAGTACTATATATATGCCTTATTAAATGGGTAAGCCACACAAGGAAAATTGACAATGACGTGATTTCTATATATAGATTTGTTGACGGGAAGGGAAAACTGGTTCTCGCACAAAAGAACAAGCTTACAATTAGATTCTGCAAAAATGAAAGAAGAGTGATCAACGCTAATTTTATGTTAATTTTTCAGTCTGTAATTGGATTTATTAAATTAATTCCTGTCAAACTTTAATGATAAGCTGCTTTTAAATGAATGATAATTATTGTTGATAATTCCGTATTGTGTTAAGAAAATATAGTTGAAGGAAAGTATTTGAATTTAAGTAAATTGTAAACACCCAGAACCACAAAGACCGCTAGAATGAAATTTCACCAAAAATCGCCTTGGGTGCTCTCGCAGACGTCCATGCTTTCCATATACTGCGGCCAAAAGAAACTGCGTACTTTACTGTGGAGTTTGCTGAATAAGTCATTTGAGAACTTCAGGTGTAATAATCCATATATTCATTGCATTAAAATATCTCCCTTGCTGTTTTATTTCATTGACATTATTGATACCAAAGAGATGACATTTCAGGCTTTCTGGAAAGCCAAACTTGTTCCTGTTTAAGTTTGCTGCATATCTTTAATTTTCTAAATTTTTAATGCTTTATAGACGTGATTGATTTATTTCATTGTCGTACGATTCAAGTTTAAGCTACTTGAACAATGAATTCTCAATTTTCCTTTTTGTTCAAATTGATTGTATCTTAGTGAACAATTCAAAAGAATGAACAATGCACTATTCATCGTTATGAAATGTTAAAAACACTACGTACATTTTTTTTTTAAACTCGGGTCTTTGAAAACGTTTATCCTTATTACTGGTGTAATCAACATGATTTTCTAGCCGCAGAATTTGACTAGGCTAAAAAGTTGATTCTTTGTCAATATCTGTATCAGTTTTGGATTTCTACGTGGAAATTGCCTTGAGGTGGACTCTCACTGGAGAAAGCTATTTAAAAAACTCAGTAAGATAAAGTAGGTATGTACATTTTTTATCATTCATTAGTGCAAGAAATTGCAAAAAAAAACTTCGATTCCAGAATTATCTTTTTAAAGAAATCGGGTAAATCATGAATAATAGTTTATGCATGTCAATATGTAAAAGTGTGAAACTCGTTATGGCTTATGGCCAGCGCCTTAAGCTAAAGGGTTTCAAAGGCTTAACGATTTCTTCTTTTCTCATCCTCTGTTTGTATGTTTGAGTTTTGAAATCAAATGATTTTATTTGAATTTGACATACAGTGATTATTATCTTTAAAAAAGGATGAAATATGTGAGGCTAGTGAATAAAGTTGACAAAAACACATACACCAATATTATTCTGTGATATTGATGTGTGGAAATATCATTTTGTCTTTGATGAAAGAATTTTTAAAAGTATAGAAGATCTTAAGCATTAAAGCGCACCGGAATAACCTGTGCAGACTTAAGAAAACAATTATTTTGGTGTCATGCACACTATTCAAGAAAACCCACTTATATGTCTTATAGGTGCATGGACACAGATTTGAAGTTAATACGAGGGTTGATCCAAAAGGAATGTCACAGTGTCCATATCTTTTATATTTGGCGTCATATTATCAAATACAATATACCAAAAGATGCACAAATATAAATCTAATTAATTTTGAAATTTAATTTAATAATGTTTATTTGAATTCATTTAATAGATGATTAAAACATAGAGCATAGGGGGTGTCGCCGTCAAAGTCACTGTGTATTTTTTTTTCTTAGAAAGACAAACACATTAAAAAAATTCTAAAAAAAAGCACCTAATCTCCCAATTTTTTAAAGACACAATTCTCGTCATTTTCTAATCTTTAATTGAAAATTAAATGACGGCATTGGTATTTGTGATCATAAACATTGTTGTTTTACTCTGTTGAATTGAACAAACTGATTGTCGAAATGGGGAAAGAAGGCTCGATGAGTTGTAATGCATTTTTGCTTCAAAATATGGGAATCATCACTTGCGACATTTTCGTTAATCAATCAGACTTACTTTTTTGTATAATATCACGAATTATATATTTTAATAGCATTTCACACAAAAATATATTAAAAATTTTATTTCATCTAAAAGTTATTAATCATCTTAAGAAGAAGATTATTAAATATTTTCCCCATTTATTTCTATGTTAAACTTGAATTTTCATGTCATAAGAGGAGTTGTGAATAAGAGATAACTATAGTACCAAAGTAAAAACTTAAGAACTTTGATTTACTGTAGTGAAAACTTTGATGAGTTAATGTAACATAAATAAGTAATAGATAAAATAGTATGATGTTTTTATGTCAGAATCACAGGTACTTGTGGACAGGA
>PRKT01000129.1:532353-552845 GCA_003671525.1 Saccostrea glomerata | reverse complement strand
CCCCCCCCCCCCCCGAAAATCCTATGTTTGTTTTTCAAAATAGTGCCAAAGATTCAAAAAGTTTGCATTTCTAATTGTGTGATGGAACATGTACTAGCCTTATAAGACCATTTGTTATAAAAATATTTGGTTGCCCTCTTTCCCGATCTACTGCCTAGAAATGGCCCAACTCAATTTTTTTTTACATCCCATTACACGATATTTTTTTTTCTTCCGTCAACAAATATTTAGTCATTTGTCTTAATATACTATGAACAAATTCTTCTACGCTACTTTAAGATTTTTTTTTATATCAATACGTACACTATTTAACAACTGTTCGATAATAATACTAAATAGGTTACTTCAAGAAACACTATAACACATTTCCTCTTTTAAAAGTGTTCATATTATTTGAAATATTTTTCAACTGTAATTCTCTTCTACATTTAAAGATTGTTATGTCCCTCCATATTAAGAAGAGGTCTGGAAAACAAAATTCTGTACTAAAAAAAGACCACGTGCTACTATCCTTGAACTACTTTCATGGTTCTTTACATTCTTTTTGAAGATAACGATACAATGTTTTGAACTTGAAATTATCATTTAAATGTGCAAAATTTAGACATTTTCTCAACAAATGGTTGTAGAGAGAACATTAATGCACACTTTGCGTATTTTTTTGGATTTTTTAAGGCTTTGCTGAATTCTGTAGCTGCGCAGTTCTAAGGAGAATATCAAAAGCATTTTTCTGCAAAAGTATAGATTATATATGCACAACATGCATTCAGTTATGCATATTTATTGTATCTTTATCATAAAGACTTAAAATTTGATCAAAATATAATGTATTTTAGCCATTAGAAGAAATGTTTACATTTCGTTCTCACAGCACTAAAGGTGGCCGTACATCCCCCTTAAATTGTATCGTCAAAAGCAGATCTACAGAACAATATATGGAAACCGTATCGAGTAAGAAATGTTGAATAACTGCGCTCGCTCAATGGTTTTGCCGTCATAAATATCTATGGACTACAGAATTAGCAATTTTTATACCATCCATGAGCCAGGTATTTCCGCTCATTACCATGTGTTTGCATAGCGACAATCTAAAAACATCGTTCGTTATAACATCAAAATATGTTTCTTTGATATAAAAAATTGTATCGAATGTATATAAAATTGCAATATCTTCAACAATTAACATTTCTTAAAAAGCCCCTGATTAATTTGTGACCTCTTCCCTGTTCAACAACCTCGGCATAAAAGGAAGCCCAAACCTAATGTTAATTTTGAAGTCTGCATACCATACATCAAACCCGACTTCTTTTCTCATAAAATAAATGCATCTATTTTATATTTTGAATAGATGCTATTATTTTCAAAGTTTTAAGGGAACTATTTTGCAGAGTAAAAATTAAAATCTTAATTAAAAAATCCTTTTAAGGTGTAACAGATTAAAATAAATATTGTTTTCCGATAAGAAAATATAATTATAAACGACTATTAATACAATTTTTAATCATTTACAATTTTTCAAGAATCTTGTTAAAGAGGCGTTGACAGAGAATGGGATGTATTACGTAACAACTCGGAAATAGCTAGTAACTATTTTAAACTAGCAAGTAAAATGTGCGAATTTCCAAAGAACAACTTACCGAAACGCGACAAAGGACGAAAAATGGCAGCATTTCAAAAGTTCAAGTACGTTAACATGTATTAATTTACAATTATAGAAATGTAATTATTTTTTTTTAAATTAAAGCCGCTTAGTCCGATTCTAATCGCAAAAAATGTAATTGTTTTTCTTCTTGAAAAATAATTGTCCATAAATTGTTTTAACTTTTGTCAAATTATATCCCCAAAGTCTTTTTCTTTTAAAATATCTCAAAATTCAAAAGTTGAAAGTTAAAAAAAATAATTTTTGTTAGGTCACACAAAAAATAAACCTATGTTTATATATCGCGTGAAATCACCTTCGAAAAATTAAAATTATCGCTTATATTTCATGAAGAACAAACCCGAGCATTTTTATTTTCACGACAAAGTACTTAAACCTGTACACGGACAACATTTTAGCCTTCGTTACTAAACTAATCCTTTAAAAAAATCTTTAAAAATATATGATTTTCCTTTATTCTTTAAATATGCATATCAATATAAAAATTGCTATTAAATAGATTATATTCAATTAATTTTAAAAAGATTATGACTTAGGCTTCTACTAATGGAAAAAAAATACTCGGGTTTGAATTATCGTCATAATTAGATATAACTGATAAACTTATTTTCTTCAAAGGTAACTTCACAACAGATCTTAACTTCCCGTCAGGAAGTTCTGTTTGTCAATAAGGTTTTTGATCTATGTTTTCCTTTTAAGACTTATTGTAATAAACTATTAAATCAATCATATAATTTATTTTTATATATTATCTATGTAATGAAGTACTTTTATTGTGTAGGATAATATGTGCCTGTTTCGGATTAAGCGGCTTTAAGGGGGCCAGTAAAATTATAGTGGGCCAGTAAATTTTGAAAGTTTACTGATTCGACTGGCCAGTATGAAAAGTTTTTGTGAAGACTGCAAATATCAAGCATATCAACTTATTTTATCAAATCTTGTATATCATATATCAGTAATATCTCAAACTTCATAGATCAAACATCTCAAACTTCAAATATCAACATTTCTCATATTTCAAACCTGTACGATGTAGTACAGCTCTAAAGTATATATCACTGTCACCAAGAGTAAGCTTATTAGCATAGTTTACACCAGCATTAGCATTTCAACAAGGTGACAGTTTATTACAAGTTTCACACAAACATTCAGTTATCAGCTGACTTGGTGTGCGCAGACGCTTCACACTATGACTTCTCCTTGAAAAAGTGCCACAACGGTTTCTTTTAGTTCAAACCTATAATCGACTATATGCTACCGATTCAATTTTATAAACGATAGTAAGTTTTACAATTTTGCACAGAGACAGTTTAATGCATGTTTAGCACAATCCTAAAAGCTGGCAATGGACTTGATGTGGGCATCATGTGGTAGATTCTTCACTTTAACTTCTCCTTAGACAGCACCAGGATATTTTTTTCTGTGGGTATAAGGTATTCATCTCGGCCGTGCAGATCAAAGCTGTTTCATTGCAAAATATTAAAAGCAAAGAAAAAAAAAACAAGCAGCAGAATATCATTCTTTACTTAGAGAAAATGGAACATTTAAAAAAAAGGTAGCAGGAGGGCGGGTTTTAAAAGTTACAAAACAACATTTCATGTATGTTTTGCAAGCAATTGTTATGCGTCTTTACCTTTGAAAGGTTCAGGAGAAAGGAATGTGAAAAACAAACCCGACCTTTTATATACAACACTTGATGTGTCAAACAAACCCGACCCTTAAAGGTCAACGTTCAAATAACAAATACTTGGGACCTATAAACTAGTATATAGGTCCCATCAATTATACTTTTCTCGTAAAATAAAGGCATCTATTTTGTATACACAAATAGATGCTATTAGTTTGTATTTTTTTCGACTTTTTTCATTCATATCAACTGTTATACCTTTTCTATAAACTGATAGCGGAATATTCTGTCTCATAAACAGAAATAGGGCTCTCTGAGTGGGTGTGAACTATCAACAGGAGATGTTAAATTCTTTTAGACACACCGTTGATCTCTGAAAATTCCAGAAGTTCATGTTTTTGTGATGTTTGGGCTTTTGTTGACTGTCCACTACTCGTTATCTTCTACGTTTTTGCAAACTTTACATCAGTAGAATCAAGCAAAAGATAATGCAGTTGCTGAAATGTTTTTAACCCTTTAAATCCAACATAATACATTGAGCTACTTTGATCCCCAGCCAGGAAAAATAGCACTTTTATTTATAATATAATTCGAAAATTCTCAAAATGAATCTTGAAAATTTATTCTTTTAATGCAGCAATTTTCATTTTATAAGTTATAATTTTTTCGCTGAAAAAAGTGATTTTGAAATTGCTTGTGCATTCAACGACCCTCATAAGTTTTCTGCACAGCTTCTGGAGCACACAGAGGGGCATAATTACTCCTCTTTGGCACCTACTCCTACATCTGATGTTTTAGAGGTCGTAGATTTGTAATGTTTAAGGGAATTCTGAGTTTATATAATAAAAATTATGTTTAGATTATACGTATGTTTATACGAGGGTTGATCCAAAAGTAATGTCACAACTTTAATAAAATTGCTATAAATCGACGTAAAAGAACAAAATTATTCATGATGAAAGTTCTATCTATTTCAAATCAGACCTGAAAAATTCAAAGGAATATGATGTATCCTTTGCAAAATATCGGATTTTAAACAATGTGCGTTTATGGTAGTCGCCGTACCTTACTACAACGTCATATGACGGATACGCACCGTCATACTTTTAAGCGTTTTCATTTGGTTTCATTAAAAATATTGTGATTCGCAAACACTTTCACCAATTTCACTTTCTTTAAGAATTCTTTGTACCATTACACACTCCCTTTTTTCATAATTAAGCCCTCTGTCATTTTTCCTGAACAGTAGCATAAGGAAAATTTAAAAATTCACATGTCACTCTATCCGTCTGTGTTTTTCAGACAACGTCACGCACCATTGAACGTTTCCGTCCGATCTCCTATCTTCCGGTCTTTTTGTCCTCTGCTGATCATTCAATGACCCATCATCCGCCCAAAATGGCTGAAACCATCTATAAAGACGTCTCTTATTTATATTCTTTATTCTGTGAGTCTAATTAATTAACGAAACTGTCGCTAGTGATGATTCCCATATTTTGGAGCAAAAATGCATTACAACTCGTCAAGCCGGTTTTTCCCATTTCGACAATCCCTGTGTTCAATTCAAGAGTGTATAACAACAAGGTTTATGATCAAAAATACCAATGCCGTCATTTCATTTTCAATCAAAGACTAGAAAATGACCCCCTATGCTCTATGTTTTAATCATCTATTAAATGAATTCAAATAAACATTATTAAATTAAAATTTCAATATTTATTAGATTTGAATTTGTGCATCTTTTGGTATATTGTATTTGATAATATGACGCCAAATGTAAAAGATATGGACACTGTGACATTACTTTTGGATCAACCCTCGTAGAAGTTAATTTGTCTTCACATTGCATTTGAATTGTATCAAATTTATTTTGTCCTAGCCTGATATCCCCCTTAGAGCCCCGTTACATAACTTTACCTCACTTTAGCATCCTTTCGCAACTCCATTGCTTACATCGAATTCATTTCTGCTTTGTATTACGAATATCTGTTGTTTACATTTCTGAGTTCAAGCCATCCGATGCCGTTTTTCTTGCCTCATCATGTAGATGCTTTAACTACTGGGTGTGAATGATTCTTACATATTTATTGAGTGGATCTCAATGAATTTGTGTTTTATGTACTGTAGATCACTTTATTTTCGCGACACCTTATTTTCGCGAGATAGTCATTGGCTCTTTATTAGTGAGACAAAATTTTCACGAATTGTGGTCATTGTCTTATATTATCTTAAGGAATTCTATTATACGCGAAGATAAAATTTTTGCGAGCATAGAGTCTTGCGTAATTACGCGAAAATAAAGTTCTCGCGAATAAAAAGTTATTTACAGTAACTTGAAATTTCAACCATTTGCAATATGGCGTCAAGCCGCAATTCGAAGAATTTAATGAAACATATGGAGATAACGAACGGTATTCAAGATCTAAAGTCAATTAAACAGGAGAAGAGCAAACGCAACGGACCTCCAAAACATCGGAGATCGATGCTATGATTCGATTCTACATGTTCTAAACCAGCTAACTGGACTAGATACAGTTAAAAACGGCTTTGGATGACTAAGGAATAAACAATTTTATTCCCCCTAATAACAATCAATTGAGGAAATTGTTTGAGGACAACTAAGAAAGACAAACTTTTTTGGCTGAAAGTAGTAGACAATCTGCGTTGGAAGAATATATGCTAAAAATAATAATCATAAGGACATTGAAAAATCCGCCAGTGTCGTTCATCAAACACTGTTTTTAATGCAGAAACTGTTTCAAAAACAAGCTCCGAAAACCGGAAACCTATACCTGCTTTGCAACAAACGACCAAATCACTAACTCATAACTCTCACAGTCATCGCAGCCAACTTCTGCCCAGGGGACTTTGAAAGGCCTCAACAACAATTCTTAATTTGAGAGCACACTAGTCAACACGCTACAACTCTGTCAACAAACTTTGCTGGAATTGACCACCCCAAAAACGAGCCTATCTCAAACTTCAGCCAAAAGTCGACCGTATCAGCATTCAGGCCCAAGTTACAGCGTTTCCCCAAATGTCATACCCTACCAGCAGTTACACAGGCCATCCGTCGATGTACCATCAACGTTGATCTCGACAGCGATTTTATTATACCCCCCGCTTGAAAAGCGGGAGGGTATATAGTAATAGTTAATTCCGTCCGTCCGTCTGTCCGTCCGTCCGTCTGTACGTCCGTCCGTCCGTCCGTCTGTTACGCTTTGGGGTACCCATCTCTTATCCGCAACTCCTCTCATACCACTGAAGGAAATTTAATGAAACTTTCACAGAATCTTTATTACATATTGCCATTGTGCACCTCCTATTTTACTTTTTGATCTGACATATTTTTTGGATTTTCCAGAGCAAAACATGGACACCATTTTATTCATATGGGAGGCGGGGGGTATCATTTAGTGAGCTCTTTGCTCACAGTACCTCTAGTTTCCCAAGAAAGCGGCAACAGATCGTAGCAGTTAAAGATGTGAATTTAAACACTCTACTCATTCCATATTATGAAACACCTGTTAAAAAGAAACTCAAGAGAAAGATAAGAATTACCAAAGAACCCTGTCTTTAGACGAATCTGTAGTTGCCCTCGGAAGGTATAAAAAAATAAAGTGGTCAGCATTTCATTCAAGAGCAGAAGAGCTAAATGCCTTGCACATGTTGTTGAATCAGCTAATATCTGGCCACAAAAATTCAAGAAAATGCGAGGACGAAATGACAGTTTGAAAAAATAAATCGGACAAAAAGTAAAACCAGAATGATTTTTCAAAAAATGAAAAAAACCGGTCTGGAGATATTACAACAATGCATCATTCCTAAAACAATTTTTGAAATCGGTTAAGTATTATTCGAGAAATTACGTGTACAATGAAAAGGGAATAATAATTATAAGAAGAAAAAACAGAATAAAATCAGTAAGCTTTTCCCAAGGAAATAGGAAGAGCTAAATAACTATTATATAAACTTTTTGTTATCTCGAAAGATTCCATTCAAAGCGATGCAGAACTTCAATTTTAAATCAAGCAAAGCATACAAAACATTTGAGTCTTTATGGTAAAAGTGTCATTAATTTGAATAATTTAATAAGTCACCGCATAAAAATTATATCGTCTTAATATATCATAATCTTAACAAATTGTAGTTTGTATGGATCATTTATAAATAAATTTTATAACGCATTGATGCCTAAGGGTGTCCTCAATGCATAAAAATCTAATTTCCAGTGGCATTACTTCAACGTAATCAAAGTACTGAAAGTACCGAAAAGCGGTTAGCATGCTTTAATCTAATATGTTCGACACAAAATGTATAACATGATGATATCTAAGTATGCATATTTTTGTACAATGTCATCAGAGAAGAAGAAGACTCTTACAATGTCAAACCAATAGCAGCTCAGACTGATGTCACAAATACATGTTTCAAAATATCAGCATGAGCTTTCTTCAGTTTGAAAGACAGGAAGTGCAATTAAAAAAAATTCTCTCTTGGTTGCGTCAAAAAGCGCTCAGGGTCAATATAATTAGGTTGATGTTGCAAAATTAATTGTCTTTTATTGTCTTTTATTCCGAAAATAGGTAATTGTTAAGGCTACCATAGCAAACAACTAAAAAAGAACCCCCCCCCCCCAAAAAAAAAAAAACCAACAAAAAAAATCATAATTCCTATTCTTTAGATTAATGGATTAAGAGTACTGTAGAACTTTAGCTGGCTAGTCTTAGAAAAAGAATGTATGCACAGAGAATTTGTAAATAAATTAATTTCAGAGAGCTTTAGTTTGTATGCACAGTGCGGGGATGACCTGTCATCAGAGATGCTTACTTCTCCTAGGCGCCAACATTTTCAGGGGTCCGGTTTTCTTTTTAGAACGATCACTTCATTCTGTATTTTGATATAGATAATAAGTACATCCGTTTATTGATATTATGAACTACTACTCCCACAGTGAGAAGACAAGTAAACAAGATAAACAAGATAAAAGAAAGGTAATTATATAATGATTAACAAAAATTGGATAAATTTAAAAAGTGAGTGATCGTTTATGATCGTTTGTAATAAACTATTGAAGACTTAGTAGAGAATGTACTCCTGGGGAAAGAGTTCAGTGTTAATTAGAGAGAAAAAAGAGAAGAATTTACACGTTTCATTATATGGAAGTAGTCCTATTTTTTCCATATAAATGTTACTTACAAAAACCGTACAACTTACAGAGGTACACAGTGTTTTTATAAAAGCTTTTTTCAAGTATTACTTAATTTAATAAAATGAATTTCTAAGGAAGAAATTCTTCAAAATCAAATGTCAGTTGAATAGATTTAATGTTCCACAGAGCCAAAATGAATTTAAACTACCCTATATATATTAGATTCCGAAACTTCATAAAAATCCTTACAAAGAAAGATACATTACAGGTTCCAGTAAATGTTCAATGAAGTCTCTTTCCTTACCCCCCCCCCCCCCNNNCCCCCCCCCCCCCCTACTCCCTTACTCGATATTTTACTTGAAAAAGACGTTAATTGTAATCTAGCAACCAAGCTATATGTTAACATGATGACTTTAATTTTTCTATCGTCAACGTCCCTTTCTTATGCAGCAATATACCTTCATCACCTGCATATGGAGTTTAAATAGTATCTCAGTCGATTCGATACGGAAGAACATGCTCTACGTATGAACAATTTCTTAAACGAGGTAAATTATTATCAGGCAAGTTGATGAAACAAGAATATCAGCAGCCTTGTTTAAAATCATCATTTGGTAAGTTCTATGGTCGATACAATGACCTTTGCAGCAAATAATATTTATCATTGAGACATATGCTGACTGACTTTTTTCATACGAATTGTTAGTCCATTATTTCTACACTGAATTAACGACGGATATTTCCGTTATTTTCCGATCATGACAAGGAGCACACGGCGGGTGTTTAAGTTGAATTTGTACAAGGTACATGTATGTTTACATAAAAAATAGAATGCAATCTGATGAAAATCAGAACTTTTGATCCTCTCAAATCCTTTGTTTATATATTCTAAATATGTAATTTTCTTTTTACAAATATAAAACAAAGGATTTGAGAGCATCAAAAGATCTGATTTTCATCAGATTGCATTTTATTTTTTATGTAAACATACATGTACCTTGTACAAATTCAACTTGAATGAATTCCACATTTTATCTTTATGTGCCTGTCGTTCTCTTCTCTGTTAAATTGAGCAAAATCGATAAACAACCTAAAAATTCAATTTAAGAGTTCCTATTCCTATTCAAAATTATGGCGAAATTGTTTGCTTTGTTGAAAAGAAATCAACTTGAGAAGATAGCTATAGGTAGTCCTCATTGAAAAGGACAAAGATGATGACTTCTTGAAACGTCACAGGGCAGCAGATAATTTGGAATTTTATGTTTTACTCAGGAAAAATCCTGAATAAACTCTAATTATGTTGATGGAATCAATAAAATATGTCACAAGCGTTGTGCATATGTGTACAAATAGTACAGGCAGCATCCGATAGAGAGTCTCTGTCACTCAAATACTTCAGAAGAAAATTTTAATATTTTAAAGACCGCAATCTTAAAAAGAATCAGTTAACTTGAAGGGGGTTAATATATTTAACGTCAGCCTGCATTTCAACTTTTTTCAAAACTTTGAACGAAATGCAAAACACGAATGAATAAAAATTAATTATGTATTGTCATGCAGGCATAACTTAAATAAAAGATATATCATTATTCCTTAAGAAGTATGTAACGGTTTGAAATCTTAACAATTCTAAATGGTATTTTGAGTTTCGAGTCCTGTAAAATCCCTGTATTTATACAAAAGATATCCAAAGCTTTGTCCTTTAAATTCCTGTCAAAAATCAGATAAGCAATACAATGCGGATAAAGTTACAATAGGGCCTTGCTATTTATCTAAATCATCTAAGAAGTATCATGTGTAAGACTGCATTGTCTCAAAATTATTTCATCTTTATCTTTATCTAAAAATAATTTCTAAGGAGTATAATATAAACCTAACCATTTATAAAGATTTACACTTAATGTTTCTTGGCATTTGTTGTTACGTTCTATTCTGTTTCAGGGTGTTCTAATCGTATCCAGGTTCTACCTTCCATTGGAACTTCTTTCGATATAAAGATCAACCAATTGGCACATTACTGAAGGATGTTTTCAAACTGAGTATTGTTGTTTCTCCAGGTATGTCACCACTGAAACTTTCTAATGAAGTATTTTCAAGGAGTATATATCAGATATAAAATTGAAAGGAAAATGTAGAGGTACTCTAGGTGCATCTAAACTAACAGAAGGTCATTTTTACTTAGGTTTTGAATTGTCATATTTATCATATATATAATTGTAGATTTAAAGGTTACTAGTTCTTTATCAATAATTTACCTAAATTGGTAATTAAATGATGTTTCTGCCCGTTCACTTTTGTATTGTTTGAAATTTTTATGAGATCGATCATTGTAATTTACCTTGAGTTTACATCTTTTTCCTTAATTCAAATTAATTCATTTCACATGAAATAATAGTGTCAGTTTATGTACAAAAATTATCTATTTTTTTTCCTTTTATGTTACATGTAACATTTTCTGAGCGGATATGTATATATTAGAGTTTATTCAATACTGTCCTTTTCTCTCAAAGTTTTTAGAATCAAATGTATTTATCAAATTTATTTTTTTAATCTCTTCCGTTACTTTTCATTCCATCAAAGTTGGTGCAATAAAATATTTCCCCCCAAGTTTTTGACTCGAAAGGGTTTTTTTTTTTTTTTATAGAGAACTATTAATTTTAGAATGATTTTTAAAAAGAAAGACAGGCATTCCTCATGCAGGTACATGTGTATGTCCTTTGATAAAATTGAAGAATGGAACTTGTGTTAAATTGTCATGACTTCTTTGAATTGAGATTGAAACTTCGTCCGAATGTATTTAATGTATGTAAGTCTCGCATCAAACGACTGAGTCTCAAAATGAAAAAAATTTATCCTTCTTTTTTAAGTAATTTGGAAGTGATAAAAAGAATACATTACTCAAACAGCATATCTCCAAATATTTTATTTACCTGACTCAGCTGACAAAACAAGGGTCAAGTTAAAAATGTTTTTAACATCAAACTTTGAATAAACATTATCATTTAGATTTGAAGATTTTTCAAATTAAAATTTCCAGTACTTACATGTACAACAATTCTAATCAGTTTAGCTTTATCCTATCGTGAAGATAGAATTAATTCTCACGGGTCTATCGTGTTTGGCGTTTATCGTGTTTTGCATCTATCGTGTCATGTGTGTATCCTATTGTATCGTTTATCCTGTTTAGAATAACGATGCGGGTTCTGCAATTACTGTTAGATTAAAATTTTCACACAAATTTGTAAACGGATGTTTCCGTTATTTCCCGATTATGACAAGGATCACACGGCAGTTGAATACCAAGGTATAAAAGAAAGAAGAAAATTAAAATTAACAATCAATATTAAATATAAATAGAGAGTTAATAGGGTGCTTGGTTGCCCGGAACGTTTTGTACGACCGGAACCAATCTTACGCGGGCCGGAACGTTTATTTTGGCCCGGAACCAATATTATAGGTATTTAGCGTTCCGGCCGGAACGCCAAGTTACCCGGAACGTTTATTATGCGACACCGGACCGAAATGGATGCTCATTCTTCCATGGTACCTGATCACATCTCTGAGTTTTTAAATATGCGTGATTGTCCTCCTCCAATTTTGCATTGTTTGTATGTTGTTTTAGCTTGAAAATTGATTATTACCACCATGCATTTTTTGTGTTGTAAAACAACAGACTTTAAAATGGTAAAGAACGATAACATTACTATCTGATTCTGGGGAAAAGAAAAGAATATAACTGACATAATTACTTTTCATCAGTACTTCTTAAGTAACACTGTAAACGTATGTTTTGTTCCAGAATGGGAAACAAAGTCTGCCACCAAAGTGTCTTTGAAGATAATTTTGTTCTTGGAGAAGAATATGATAAAGAGAGTGAAGATGGAAATAAATTTGAAACTAAAACGAAAATCAGAAAAAAGTACGAAGATACCTTTTTCAAAACCCTCCAAAAGAACATTGAGAATGATTCTAAAGAGGATATTGTAGACCAAATCGATAAAATACCAGAGGAAAAAATAGAAGCCATAAATGTAAAGGTACAAGAACTTTATAATGAAGAGACACTTCTACATTTAATAGTGAAACATGTAGATACAAAAAATCTGCCTAGTGTAACAAAGCTCTTGAAAAAAAACGCAACATTATTGCTAACTTCCAAAAAAAGTGTTGAATTTAAAGGTCAAACAGCTTTACATATTGCTATTACGCAGGGGAATTTCAAGGTCGTTAAATATCTTCTAGAGTTTGCCAAAGTCCATAACATGACAGAAGATTTATTAAAAATTTCTGCAAGTGGCAGCTTTTTCAAGAACACCGTAATGATGGGAGGACTCCCCTTATCGGTAGCTGCTCTAGCCATGAAGGAAAACAATTCCGACTCCAAAGAAATTATAGATGCCTTAATTGAAAATGATGCCCAAAATCATGCAACAAATGAAGATGGTGATACTGTATTTCATTCATTGATTAAATACGGAGATACTTATCCAGATGAAATTTTTCATGTCAAATCCGCCTTTAAGTATCTGCAACAAGAGTTGGGGTGTTTGATAATCCGTAAGTTTCTTTTCTGTCAAAATAAAGACGGATTTACTCCGCTTCAACTTTCTGCGAAGCTCGGAGTTGGTGAAATTTTTGAGTGTATCATTGATGTTCCACAAGTTTATCGATTCCAAAATACACAGGATGGTCTTTTCGATATTCGGGTATACGATGTGACGGAATTTGACAGATTGATTAAGTATATTGATGTAAATGACAGTCCAAACTGGAATCCATCAGAACTTACTGTGCTAGAAAGGATATTTAATTCAGACTGTACACACAAAGAAGCATTTCACATTCTTAACCTAAAACTAGTTAAATTTATTTTAGAGAAAAAATGGAAAGCTTATTATTATCCATTGCTCATATGGCTAGTTTTTCATCTTCTGTTCATTTCTATCGCAACACAGGCAACGGTACGAAAATCTAGAGTTTTGGTTTGCTCCATAGAAAACCAAAATAATTGTGACCTGCAAGGAGATTTTTATCTATCAGGGAGTGTGTATTTATTGGTTGGATTGATTTACTCTGTCTTTTCTTCCCTCGTGTTCCACAAGTTGGTAATGCGATTACGTTTAGGTGATTGTGGATTAATTTGGCACAATCTCGATTACATTATTTGCTTGATAATTGTGTCCATTGGGTCCATAATTGAATCTATTTTCATTTTTCTTCGCTTTCACGCAGATTATCACTTGGTTTGTATCATGTTGTGTGGCTGGTATTTTATGTTGTATTTTTCTCCTTTTGAAAAGAACTGTGTTTCCTTTACAAATATGTTAAAAGCAGGTTTGGCGAAGGACTTCTTACCATTTGTCCTGACATTTATTTTTCTTCTATTGTCATTTACTACTATCATGCATATGCTATTCCATGGAACGGATGACGATCCAGAAGAATTTGATACCTTTAGGGATTCTCTTTTCACAATGTTTAAACTTGGAGTTGCCCTTGATGATATTGGTGTACTAAGTCAGTCAAGAATCCCATGGCTTGCCTACACAATGTTTGTGTTGTTTGCAATTCTTTCCTTTATTCACATCCTTAATGCTCTCATTGCAATAATGTCTCAAACATTTTCAGATGTACATCAGCAAAAAAATTCGTATCTTCAATACCAAAGGTTGTGCATGATAGAGATGTTTGAAGATATTATAATAACTCCTTATTTAGCAAAGATTTTACCATGGATAAAAAAAGCAAAGCACTGGACACGAAAAAAGACAGGAAATGAAAAACCACGGTATTTAACCACGGTTCATTCCTTGGAAAAATCTTACTACAGCAAGGATGAAGAAGACGGGAGAAAGAAAACATCCAATGATGATCTGAAAAAAATAATCAATTTAATTCAAACCAGTTATAATCTATACGAAAGCCAAATAGAACACAACGAAAAAGAAGTTGCATTTATTCAAACATTAGGAAAATGCGACAAATCATCTCAAATTCCTCATTTGAAAAATACTTCTACTTGAGTTCATGTGATATGGACACTGCAATGTAAGTTACAGGAGATGCATCAAGAGTTGCATGATGAATTACATATTCCATATGTTGGTTCCCTTTCCTCAGCATGAACAACAAATTAGTGTGCCAAAAAATATATATAATGTAATATTATTGACAATAACATGTTTTATGCATACATATGTAATTTCCCATTTCTGTGGTTAGAATGTAGTGATTGTAATATTTCATGTATATATCAGGTTTCAGAGCTAGGACGTTATGTAATGCATAGTCTCAGGTTTTGGGGCTTTGCGTTGATTAGTCGTGAGCTAACGTCGGAGATATCACGTGATTGTTATCGCTGGTGGATCCTGCAAGTGTTTGTACACACCATTTTTTGTAGAAAAACATACCCTCCGCCACCCCGTACAACCGTCCCTTAGGTTAAACTTTACTTTGGGATGTATTTTGATAATTTCTTTTGTCTCGTGGCCTATTGTTTGTTGCCACCTTATTTTTCAGCTTAAATGTTTGATATATTTGTGTTTTTTGAGTATTGTCATGATGTTATTTTAAGTTTTGGGAGATCCATAACAAGGTGTAGATACAAATTGTAGAAAGTCATAGGATCTCCCAAATTTCATGTGTTTCATTTGTGTCATTAATAAATGACATATTTACAACAATACTCATTCTTGGTTTTCATTCAATCTGAAAAATAACAGAGCTGCGGGAAACTTGGTTTTAAATTTGCACTATTATCATATGGAAGGCATAAATATAATAATATGAATAATATTATTTTCTGCAAATGTTTTTTATTTTAGTTTCCATTATGTTTTTTTTATATATTAATTTTTTTTACTTTAAGATCTAGATTAGAAAAAAAGAAGAGAATATGCTTTTTTTATATATCAAATTTTTTTTACTTTAAGATCTAGATTAGAAAAAAAGAAGAGAATATTCCAATTTTTTTCTAATCATTATCAGATTATGTCAATTTCTCTTGCATCTAAAGTGTTCTATAGATCTTCAAAAGAAATCAAGAAATTTACAGTTTAAATATGCAGTATGTCTAATTTATACAACATTAGATATTTATGTTTCAACATTGAATTGATGATATTTTTCACGTCGACTATTGTATTGATAACTGCGTAGATATACAAATCAAATATCTCAGTGGAAAGATTTAAGTCAACGCTTTTTGATTTCACTGATAGCTGTTTATTTAAATAAAATTGAAACTTGTAATTTACTTACCTTGTCGTTGGTTATTTGCAAAATCAATGTATTAAAAATAGTTTGATTGTAAACACAATTTCTCTGAAGTTTACATCGAAAAGATGATAGAGTTTCTGTATGACAATATCTACATGCATTTAGTTTTTGGAGAACATGTCTTCAACCATGGGTGCGAATTGCACCCTGGTATAAGCAGACCAATTTTTGTATTCATATGAAGCAGACTTTGTCTAAAAGCTTTAAGGTGAAAAGAAAACAGCTGTGGCCTTCAAATCGACATTCAGATATATCGATTATCTATAAACAATGGTTATTTCCATACCTATGTTGATACGATATGTCCTAGTAATCTTGATATAAAAGTCGTACACATTTACTGCATATTTGGATATATTACTAACAAAGACGTTAATGATAATCCAACAACAGCTCTATGATAAACTTGATGACTTTAACTTTGCAATTGTAAACTTCACTAACTAACAGTTTATCGACTGCAATACCTTCATCACCTTCATACAAAGTCTATCTCAGATGTTTCGATACACAAGAGCATGCTCTACGCATGTACAAAGAAAATACAGTTTGTCTTTAAATCAAAGGCTTAATGACGTTTTTCATACTAATTGTTAGTTCATTATTTATACACTGAATTGACGACGAATTTTTGCGTTATTTCCCAATAAGGACAAAGAGTACACGACGGGTGTAACCGGTCGACAGGAGATGACTCCGTGGTACCTGATCCTACATCTGATGTTTTGGAAGTCCGTGCTTGCTCTGCCCCTATTTTGTATTGTTTTATAGACTTTTGAGCTTAAATACTGTTTTATTTCGATATATTTCATTATGAATCATTAGGATGAACACAAGGAAGATCTGATCATTTTATCAGATTATATCAAATATATTGGATAGATTGGGGAGTTAAAAGGCACATTGAAAATTATCTTTTATTTAATTAGGGACGATAAGCATAAACAATAACCTTTAGTTCCAACAAAAGCTTTGAATTATCTTCTTTTTGGTGAGGCTCATGGAGGATATGGAGATAAGGAACAGTATTCAATATCAAAGTCCATAAACTTACCGCACAAGTAATGGAAGTTGACAATAGAAAAGTTGAAGTCATCACGTTTTTAAAAGAGCTTGGCTGTTAGATTAAAATTAATGTCTCTTTCAATAAGAATATCCAAGTACGAAACTGACGTGTCAGACTGCATTTGAAACAAGTTGTTAGTGCTAGGTCTGGAAATTTAACTTAAAAACATTTTCTAAGAAATAAATTCTAATGAATTCTTAAATCTTAAGTTCTTAAAAATATAAATAAGAAATATTTTAGCAAACACTTTGCCAAGTTTATATGTGTACTTCTCAAAAAATATATATTGAATCGTAATAAATGGAGATTTATAAAATATGTGGAATGAAACATATGGAGATAACGAACAGTATTCAAGACCAAACGTCCATAAAACATTACAAAAAAGAGCAAAGCAAACACTGAACCCCAAAACATCAAAGGTGGGATCAAGTGCTATTGAGGAGTGAGCATCCCCTGCATATCGTGTGCCCCTAGTCATGATGGGCAAAAATGGAAAATCCGTCGTCAATTCAGTGTTTAAATAATGGACTAACGTAGTATGAAAAACGACAGTCAGCATTTGCCTCTTGAGTGTTGAATAGATAAGATTTGTTTTTATGAGCTCTGTTCTACACCAAGCTGTTAAGTAAAAACATTAAAAAAAATCATGGATCATAAAGTCTGTGCACTCAGGTTAAGCTTAACAGAGAAAGTGTGATCATAAACTACGAATTCAAGCAGTATGAATGTGTGTTTTATACGTCCTCAAAAAATACTTTCATTTCATGGGAATAATAGAAAAACGGGTTCATGTACAAATCTGCATGTGACTTAGTATTTATTGCGATTAACAAAGGCATGAATACCATTTCCATTAAAAGGGCTTGTACCCTTAAATAGTATAGTTGTGATTTCCCGAATTAAATATAAGGGTCAACTTAAACTAGATAATTTAACTCAGTATTTCAATCATCGTGATAAGGAAAATTTTACACAGAAAGTTGAAAATCTAAAAAAAAAGCAATTGCTATCTAAAAGAGAGATATGTAAAAGTACTTCGACTCAAACATAAAAAAAAATCTCTGAAACAGAGTGGAATAACTACTTAAGGCCTTCCTGTGTCAAAAGGAGTCTACCGGTCCATATTTTCTAATAGAGATATTTTTTCAAGATTTGGAATATCTATAAGGTTTGGTACTAGTTACACGTTGGGGGGTTGCATTATGCATGATTTTGAAAATTAAAGCATGGTATTTTTCACTATGGGTTAGAGGACGTTGCGTTTACGTAAGAGGACGTTGTGTTAACGTAAGAGGACGGTGTGTTAACCTTGCGAGGACGGTGTGTTAACCTTTCGAGGACGATGTGTTAACCTTGCGAGGACGGTGTGTTAACCATGAGAGGACGGTGTGTTAACCGTGACTATGAAAATTAAAGCATGGTATTTTTCACTATGGTTTAGAGGACGTTGCGTTAACGTAAGAGGACGTTGTGTTAACGTAAGAGGACGGTGTATTAACCTTGCGAGGACGGTGTGTTAACCTTTCGAGGACGATGTGTTAACCTTGCGAGGACGGTGTGTTAACCATGAGAGGACGGTGTGTTAACCGTGAGAGGACGGTGTGTTAACCGTGAGAGGACGATGTGTTAACCATGAGAGGACGTTGTGTTAACCTTGAGAGGACGGTGTGTTAACCATGAGAGGACGGTGTGTTAACCTTGAGAGGACGGTGTGTTAACAGTGAGAGGACGATGTGTTATCCAATAGAGGACGTTCTGCTTCTTAGGAAATACATTTCTTGTTTTCAATCATTCTTACGGTGCACTGTTAGAAGTGCGCCGTGTATGTTGATATTAAGGGTCATCATTCGTCATATACATGGGCTTGGGTGAACATAAATCTAAACTGACAATAATCTTATTAATACTTTCTTCGACCCATCAAACACATGAAATATTCATGGAGACCACAGCATTTTTTAAACCAGCAAAAGTACCGACTTTGTAGGATAGACCCCTCAGTATTGCCCGGGGAAATTATTTTAGAGTGGGAATCCCCCGGAAAAACTGGCTCTAAAGATGGTTTACTACTAAGGATAACAATTGCACGCAATGCCCATATTGCAGAAAATCTTCTCACCCCTCGTACAAATGTATAGATAAACCCACAAACAAAACAGTTTGCTTTAACTGTAAGAAACAAGGTCATTTAGCTAAAGATTGTGAGAATGAACCTGCATGTAGATTTACGTGTATTGTAAAGAAGATGGACATAGCAAGGACAACTGCTGAAAAAATGCTGCAGAAGTATGGTAAATATGCCGCAGATACATGTATTAATGAAGGCAGAAAGGCTTTGAACGATGATGACTATCGAAGCGAAACAGACAGTACGGAAGCGGACACGCATGACGAACAGGTCGTTACTTTGAAGGCGTCGAACTGCAAGCGCATACAAAAGCTCAAATATATTGAACGCCTCGGTCTCTGGGTCATTCTACGAAAACGTGTCACAAGTACTGGCATACGCGAAGAAAAAATTAGACGAAACTACACCTGTCGATAGTGTTGGAAATCTTACAAGCCCGCAGTGTAATAATGTAAATGTGATGGGACTTTTTAACAATACTCAGAGACGTATGCGTAGCCATGGACATCGTTCGTACAATAAACCTGCAATACACGACGTCTCTTTTGATTCATTACTACCTTATATAAATCAACAGTTAGGTCTACATCATATTCGAACCAAACTTTACTCTGTCCCTTTGAAACTTTTAAATAGTCTTCTTGAAAAGACCAAGGAACATCCAAATTTAGATTCCTCGACACCTGAATATAGGCTCGGTTCTGTGATTATGGATATTGCACATCATAGGCTTTTTAAACCCGCACGTTTCACGGAAGAAAATGCAGCTAAAACAATCCGTCTTTTCCTTAAACTTCAATATGCCAATAAAGGAATTGACGCGGTTAATAAAAGTAATATTCTTAGTCACATAAGGGTCCAGTCTTGTATTCCACCATATTTCAAGTTAAAGAATACGCCATGTATTTCCTACAAATATACATCGACCATTGCTTCCAAACTTTTCAATTACAAAAACACTTTACATGGCCTGGATATCGACTATCTGAAAAATAATCCCCCTTCGTGTTCATGTTCTTCTTCGCCCTATAACTATAGTCCTGCTGGACACGTTATTACTGGTGACGTTAAAATAGTTCGTAATGAGGACCTTAGATCACTTATTTTAAAAGGTCCTAAATATAGGGAACCCCGATTCTTCAACTGGCGTCGGAATTTCATAAATATTATGGATTCTGTTGAAAATTACGCCAGACGATGGGCCAGATATGAAAAAGAAGACATTGACACCTTGTCAGAATGGATTAAATGTATCAGATCCATTTTAAAGTCACGTATTAAAAGATTGAGGGGCAAAATGAAAACCATCTATCCTTCAATAAACCAGAAGTGTAAAAAGAATTAGATAGATTACACGATCAATACGTACTGGTTCCTGCCGACAAAGCAGGTAACAACATTGTCTTCGTTTGTAAGGCTCATTATATAAATTGCATTCTAGAAGAACTTGGATTTAATTCTACAAGTGGTAATCCTACTTATACATATACTTCTCTTTCTAAGGAAGAAATTCTTCAAAATCACCTGTCAGTTTTGAATACTTTTAATATTCCACAGAGCCAAAATGAATTTGAACTA
>PRKT01000129.1:500831-531428 GCA_003671525.1 Saccostrea glomerata | reverse complement strand
TGGTGAAAAAGTCCATGTTTTCCTGTGGCCGGGAAACCCAAAATATGTGTCGGATCAAAAAGTAAAATAGGAGGTGCACAATGGCAATATGTAATAAAGATTCTGTGAAAGTTTCATCAAATTTCATTCAGTGGTATGAGAGGAGTTACGGATAAGAGATGGGTACCCCAAAGCGTAACAGACGGACGGACAGACAGACAGACGGACGGACGGACGTACAGACGGACGGACGGACGGACGGACGGAATTAACGATTACTATATACCCTCCCGCTTTTCAAGCGGGGGGTATAATAATTACTTGATAAACTGTGTAAAAAAAAACTAAAATTATTTTTCGTCTGATTGATGTGTGCCTTTCACTCATCAATGATCAAGGGCTTGCTACTAGAGCACTTTGTGCCAATGACCGCTGCGGTGCATGTTAGGAGCGAAGGAGCAGAGAAAATAGCCGATATCATACTTTCTGTAAATGCAATTGTTCAGCGATCGACAAACATTACAAAACGGAAGTTAAGCTATATACATGTAGCACCCCAGGTTCGACCAAAAGGCAGGGGTAAAATCCAAAAATTGTAAATCGTAACAATTCTGATCAATATGACTTTTGTTAGATAGGTCGGACACTAATATAATGCATACATGTACATAATCACTACTTGTATATATATTTTTCATAGTATTATTTTTGTCTTTTTTCATATAAAATTATATGCGTTGACATTAATTGCATACAAAACAGACAGCTTCTTAGGCAGCCTGTGCCCTTACGACAGGATATTGCTGTATCTGAATTTAATGAATTTATCATATTCTCCAAACGAAGTTTGGGAACATATTTTTTTACGTTCTTCTTATTTTTCTTCTTCCTGCATACTTTTTTGTCCGCGATTGATCTCGTTAACTACTCATCCGATCTAGGTGAAACCTTTTTAAGGTCAATAGGCATGTTATGTATATGGAAAACGAGAAACAAAGTTAAATACAATGTATAAAAAAGTAAAAGTAAATTATTTAAAAGCATAAACGATGCCATTAAATATTAAATCAAATACAATTTGTTTTTTCAATTATATGACCCTCCGAACTGCCAACTAACGGTAGAAAATAAAATAGATAATTTACAAAACTTTTTAAATGAACAATTTAATTTTTAGAAACTATCTCTTAAAACAAATGCGATATTATTATGTGAATGTACGCTTTATACGAGACGATAAGACGTTGATAGTCACTTTCTATTGCTGTAATGAATTTTTATGATCTTCGAAATTTTTGTTGTTTTTTATGGCTGATACGTACATATAAGAAGAATGGAATCAATTTTCTGACAAGACATATTGTTAATTTCTTTCCTTATGAAATACCCTTATAATTTTTTTCTCACATATGTAAATGAAGGACCCAGACTGGTGGGTGACCTGGCCCTCAGTATAAATGAGATTTGATGGACTCTATTTTTATACAATTTCCACTGCAACAAGGGTATACAAATGTGAATGTTATTATATCAAATATTAACAGAAACATTGGGACAATATCAGCTTATAATATGCTTTGATTATTTTTTCTGTCATTGCTGGTTTTATTTCTTATATTCAATTGACATACATAAAAATTGCTATTTACCTCATTTACTATATACGTTACTGTTTATTATATACAAGATCCTTACAGATGTTTGCGTCTTTGCTTATTATGTATAAGATTTCTACAGTTTGGATTTTTACTATATTTACTAGTAAAACTACATGGTGTAAAAGCAATCTAATTAAATGAACCATATGGAGATAACGAACAGTATTCAAGATAAAAAGTCCATAAAACAATACGAAACAGGAGCAGAGCAAACAAGGACCTCCAAAACATCAGAGGTGTGATCAGGCGCCATGAAGGAGTAAGCATCCCCTGCCGACCGGTCACACCCGCCGTGTGCTCCTTGTCATGATCGGGATATAACGGAAAAATCCGTCATCAATTTAGTGTATATTTAATTATATGTTAGATCCGCTCGTATACTCGCTACACTAAGTGTTGCAAGTATGCGAAGGGTTTTAATTAGATTGGCTGTAAAAGACTGTTTGTAAACAATGTCAAGACGATGTGTTAAGCTTGCGAAGATGGTGTGTTAACCATGAGAGGACGTTGTGTTAACCGTGAGAGGACGGTGTGTTAACCGTGAGAGGACGGTGTGTTAACCATGAGAGGACGGTGTGTTTTCCGATAGAGGACGTTCTGCTTATCCCCCCAAAAAGAGGTGTAAACAAATTTAGGAAACACATTTCTTTGTTTTCAATCATTTTTACGGTGCACTGTTAGAACGTGCACCGTGCATGTTGATATTAAGGGTCATCATTCGTCATATACACGGGCTTGGGTGAACATAAATCTAAATTGACATAGTTCTTATCAAGACCTTCTTTGACCCTTCAAACACTTTGTTTTAACCATCAAAAGTACCAGCTTTGTAGGGTAGAACCCCCCCCCCCGTTATTTCCCGGGGAAATTGCTTTAGAGCGGAAATCCCCTTGAAAAACTGGCTCTAGAGATAGTTTTCTACTAAGGAAAGAGATCATACACAGCTTAAAAGCTATAAGGGGTGGTCGGGGACTGCTTCTGTTAAACGGATTTTTCATCATTTTTGCCGAAAAAAAACGTAAGTAACAGATTTGGAACTAGTCTGTTTTCACAAATATTTGAAAATGGACTGGATACAAAACCTGTGGCTTGTGAAGATGGATTTGGTCAAACGAAGCTATTTTTTCATTAGATTTAATTTGCAATTGATAAAATCGATTTGTGCTGCAACTTCCACCCAATTCGAGAGCAAAATTGAGTACCGCGGTAATCGAATGGAAATCGGAAATGAAACGTGCATCATGTAATCGCACCATTGGAAGGATTGGGAACACTACCTGTTGTAAACAGACATTTTCATTGGGACAGAAATAAATAAAAAATAATTAACCTTAAACAGTTTGCTAGGCTAAAGTGTGACGCTGTTTATTATATCTGCAATTCACGAATCTCCTTTTATATTCAAGATTATTTCGATTTTTAGCCGGGCTTATTGCTCAAAGAGCAATTGCCGGCTTATGGGATCCTGTTCAAGGCAGGATGTTGACCCAATAGTCGCCATTTTAAAGTTACGTGCAAAACTATAGTTCTTACTCTCAGCCGCTTTTGAGATAATACAAACACTAAATAAAGCAACAAAAATAAAACGAAGTTTTATCTATATAAAATAAACATTAGTAGTAATGACTTTGAAAACTTCATTAGTCAAAGAAAAATAGTTCATTAGCGAAAGGATTTTTGATAATCAGTGTTACCGTAGTTCTCTACACATACGAAGTAAAGCACTAGAGGGAACCAGACTGGCCTGTTTGTTAACATTCAGCTGCGGTACCAGATTAATTCTGATTCTGACAAAATCGGACCGTGGTATTAGGATTGAAAAACTAACTGTCAGTGTCTTATCATTTATATTGATAGTTTTAAAATAATTTTTTCATCAGAATATAAACGTGGTTCATGTAAGAAATCCATTCTACTCTGTAAATGAGCCCGGCTCTCTATACTTCTGAGTACTTTGATTAAAGTTGGAATACATGGTAAGCGCATTGTGGCCCAAATTTCTCAAAAAGACAAAAGGTGTAGAACTGTTGGACGTTCATTATATTTAAGGGAGAAATTTTGGCAAGTCTGCGCTCGGGGTAAACTTTTTGAAAAAAGATACAAAACGCCGACCGTTTCCTTTGCTATTCACGGGTATTTACATGTTATTGACCCCAGTGTGACCTGCGTGTTTAATTTATTCAAATTTATCACGTGATTTGTAGACTCAGGTAAGTTTGTGAATACATTTTCATTTCAACGAAAGCGACCAACTCAGACCATTACATTTTCAATTGATCAACATCAAATTATTTTTTTCTGTAAAGTATTTTTAATAGGTAATGAAATTTTAAATTGTGCAAAGTGTAATGATGTTTTAGCTCTTTGATTTAGGAGGCACGCTTGGGGGCTCAGACAGCAAAGAGTTTCAGAAAGATAGTCAATATCTTTGCAATAGTATCATTCCTCAAAATAATAATTTAACACTGGAATGCTTACTGGGACAAAAAAACACACGAAACAAAACAAACAAGCACAAATACAATTAATAAACTTGTTTCAGTGATAAAATATCACCACGTGCAGCATATCGCAAAAATGTTTTGTTTTCTAATCCCGTACACAGGTAATTAGTATTTACTGTACTGTAGAGAGAGAGAGTTATATATGCATTTAAAAATTCGATATTGCACGTATCTTTTAGAAAGAATGCAGAAGAAATTGTTTTCCTTTCCTTTTTTTGTCATTGAAATAATGTGAAGTGTGTGCTTTCATAAACAAGTAGAATTCTTTTATTTGGTGAAGCTTATCGAGATAACGAACAGTATTCAAGATCAAAATCCATAAAACAATACAAAACAGGAGTAGAGCAAACACGGACCTCCAAAACATCAGAGGTGGGACCAGGTGTCATGGAGGAATGAGCATCCCCTGCTGACCGGTCACACCCACCGTGTGCTCGTTGTCATTATCGGGAAATAACGGAAAAATCGTATATATATACTAGCTTTCACTAAAACAAAGACAGATAATTCTGATGAAGTTAATAGCTTTCACTAAAACAAAGACAGATAATTCTGATGAAGTTAATATCCCAGGCTATACAACATTTACATGTATGAAAAACAGAAGTAAGCTTTCAAAAATAAAGCCTGGTGGATTGAAATCATCAAGATTGTAAATATTTACTCTGGTTTAAGTTAAATACAGTCACTTTTTCAGATGTATGAAGATTTGATATGAGGAGTGTGTATATACCGCCTGCATCTAGCAAATATTCTTGTACAGATTGTTATATAGAAATCGAACAAAAACTCATCAGTATTTCAAAAGACCAAAAATGTGTATGTTTAATTGGAGATTTTATGCTAGAGTCGATTTTTTTTAATGCAGATAATTTTTTGACACATGTTAACCATTCAGAAGTTGCTTTTGAAGCCTCTATGTTATTAAGGGCTTTTATTTTTGAAAATATGATATTCCTTTAGATTTTGGCTATGAATTAAATTCAATTAATATATTTCTGTAAAAATAACGATATGTTTATTGTAAATAGTAGATTCGGTACTGATAAAAACAAAAGGTTGTGTTACTTGACAAGTTGTGAAAACAATAGCACTGTGGATTATGTAATTGCCAGTGTACACATTTTTTAACTATATTACAACATTTTAAAGAACATGATCATGAGTTCTCGAATCTATTTCCGATGTACATAACCCATTGTCTCTTTCATTGTCCACCAGTTCAATGTCTAAAAATGCTCCATGAGTAAAAAACCAACCATGTGTAAATGAAGTTATGGTACCCCAATAGAGAAACCGAGTTCCGCAATATAGAAATGTAGTTTATTCAGAATATAACTTTGGGCAATACAGCCCATCAGTTTACAAAATTACAAATAGTACATAAAACATATAATACAATGACTCTCAATGAGTCTAAACTGGGGGGGGGGGGTGAAACCCTAGGTCAAGTGTTCTTCAGTCCCACAGTTCCACTCATATGATAGTATATAATTATAATAATTTTGAATATAACAGTACATAATTATTCAAAGTCATTATACAATATACAACAATGCTGTTTTGATATACAAACATCTGACAATGACACGGATAGAAATTACATGTAGGTCAACCTGACAAATTTTCATTACGTAATAGTAGGGCATGTTGGATATATTTCCCTAGACCAACCAAAGTAGATCTGCGGTATGTAACTAACAACTGGATTAATTTAAATGTTTTTTCTTAGATATAGATATCTAGGGCATTGTAGAATAAAATGAAATTCACCTTCTGTTTGATGACTATCACAAACATCGCATATTCTATCATCTCTATCATCTCTGCGCTTGCCTTGGTACCTTCCGCATTCTATGTTGAGATAGTGTGACAAAAGTCTGATGCGGGAAATAAACTTTTCAAAATTACTTTGAAAAGGTTTTGTTAAAATAGGATTGCATTTTACAGAAATCAGATTGGACAATGTGCTTATAATATAAGAAACATTTTTACGAATTATCCATAAATTCATTGCAATCTTGGAGGTGTATATCTAGGATTTTGCTTTTATATATACATGTACTGTATACAGGGTTATTTTCGCCCCGTCTTATTTTCGCCCTTTCACACTTTCAAACAATTTTGCCCCGTTTTAAATTCGCCCAGTCATAGATTTGTTTAAGTAATTATACTGTACCTTTTTAAAGCCCCGTTTTAAATTCGCCCAAATGATAGTAGGGCGAAGGGGGCGAAAATGAAACGGGGGCGAAAATTTCCCTGTATACAGTATGCATTAAATGAGCAAAGTTTATTACTTGCTGGTTCATCCAAAATTCTCCCAGACCCAACCTAAATAATTCAAGTTTTTCGTCACGCGCCCAATTTATACGAGCTTCTTCCCGATCCATTATCGTAGGTATTCGTATCAAGATTTTAATAACATATAGATAGATATTTCAGCTGTGAAGTTAATTGAGCGTAACCTTACCGAAAAGTGTAAAAGTGATTATATTATTTGTAGTACTGATATTAGCAAGGTAGCAAAAGACATTTGTAATATTTTACTAGATCAGCCAAAGAAACTTAAAAAAAACAAAAAAAACAAACAAAAACAACAACAACAAAAAAAACAAACCTTAGTTTAATAGAGAGTGCAAAACAGCCAGAAGAAAATTTCACTTGCCTAAAAAATTGTATAATAACTTGTGTAAGTCAGAAGAAAACAAGCAAAATCTTAGAGAGATGAGTAGATTCAGTAGAAGTTTAAAGAAAGTTATGGATAACAGTATTAGAAAACATAAGGCTGACCTAACTCGTAAACTTATGCAGTTACGCACTACAGACACTATTGATTGATTGTATATTGATTAATGTCCCTTTCGAATTTTTCACTCATATGGAGACGCCACCACTTGCCGTTGGAGAGCTGCAAATTTTGTCCTATACTCTGCACTGACGGCAATTGAGCAGGGAGCGATCATTTTCGTGCATGCACCTACTGCGACATGGGACCTCGGTTTATACGGTCTCATCCAAAGGATCGGTCTTTGCGTCCCCGATGGGATTCGAACCCGCGACGTAAGGATCTACTCCTTACCTTGCGACCTTAGACCAGACGCTTTAACTACTGCGCCACGTGGGCGACCTACAGATACCAAAGCTTATTGGAGAATATTCAATTCTACTAAAAATGAGGCAAAAAGTACTGTAGATATCCGACTTTCCCAGAAAATTATCGCCCTATAACTTTATTGAGCTGCTTTTATAGATTTCAAGCACGCGATTAACACTGTTTGGAGAAATGGTCTCTGAAGTAAACTTTAAAATTACTGAATTAAAGGCAAATGCTTCAAGTATATTACAAATATGTATCAAGGAAATTAAATTACTAATAAAGATGATCGGCACGACAACCGAATTTTTTTCTTTCTTGATGTCGAAGTCCGGCAGGGGGGAAACTTTCCTCCTTTTTTTTTTTTATATTTTCCGTGTACATTAATGACCTAGAAAATTATCTTGTTGATAAAAATATAATTGGTTTACAAAGCCTTACTACAATAGAAAATAAATTATGTGTTTATTTGAAACTTTTTATTCTTTTATATGCTGATGATACTGTCATTTTAGCAAGACAAGACAAGACAAGACTTTATTCTCATAAACTGTACCAAACAGTATAGAGAGGATATTACATAAAATATTTACAATTAATTAATTAAGCATGCGTGAGACAAAGAAAAAGGAAAAAATGACAATGTCACAAACCAAGAGAGCAGAAACCCCTGATGATCTAAACAAAAATGCTTTGAATGAATTTGATTGCTACTGTTCAGAGTGGAAATTGCAAATTAATTTTGACGAGACCAAAATATTTTTTTTTTCAAAAGGTCCTTTAAACAAAGGAGTATTTTAAATATCTTGGTATCATTTTTTCAAGTTCTGGCTCCTTTTTAATAGCCAAGAAACAACCTTGTGGCCAAGCCCAATAAGCAATGTTTGGTGTTATCAGAAAAACAGACAATCGACAATCGGATTAATAAGAACCATTAAATTTTGTTGTTTTCAAACAATTCAGTACATCACTATTTTGTAATACAGATCTTCAGAATGTATGAATGTGTTATATAATAATTAAGAATACACTAGAAACTCGCAGAATTATTTTTATATAAAAAATACATAGCATATAGAGATCTAGAGAGGGTAAATGACTGTCAGGGATGCCTTCTCAACCCCTCCCCCACCAAACAAACACAGTGACTTCAATTCTAAACATTTTGACAATTTTTTCTTCCCTTTTACTTTATTTACTCCTCAGATAAAGAGGGTGTTGCAGTTCTTTTGTTATTTTCCCTAAATGTGTAGCAGTTTAAAAGAATAATTTTTATGTTGCAGAAACTCATATTAGTTTTTTTCAAATGCAACAATATAGAAAGCACAATGAGAAACAATATTTGAAAGCTGCGTATTGACTTCCAATATGTCATTAAATGATGTGAAAATTAGTCTCACGGCAAAATATATCAGATTTTCCTTTTTTTACATATGGAATCCCCATCTTTCTGAAAAAGTGCCTCCTTGAAACAAAATACTAGTAATTTTGATATATACACAAAGAGGCAGGAATTTTCTTTAAAGCTGCTATTTCCGAATTTTGTTTCAAAGAGGAACATTTTTGCAAAACGCAAAAATTGAATAAAAATTATTCTTTAAACGAAATGCAAAATGTGTACATTAAATAACAGTATGAATATTCGTGTCCGAAATGGTCTAGTGGATATGCTGGTGGGCTTTCGATTAATACCTCTTACTGAGAATGGGTTCGTATCCTGGATTGAATTATTATTTGTTTTAATTTTTTTTCATATGTTATAGTATTGTAATGAAATTATAAATATTTTGAAAGAGAGAGGGGAGAGAGAGAATGTCAAGAAGTTAATTGAGTAATAACTATATATTAGAAATGCAGGATTAAATTGTTTTCCTTGAATGACATGCTGTACGTGATTAAAAACTAATGCTTTATTTAGTTTTGTCTTGGAAAATAAAGTTACTGTATTGTTTAAATAATTTATTTTTTACATACTGTAGTTATTGCAACTTTGAATAATTCTGGTCTCTTAGATATTAGCCAAGGTTTGATTTGAAACAAATAAAATGTCTTGAATGTAGCACCAACAGAGTGATTTTGGGACACAGTTTTATTTTATGAAAAATATTTTCGTACGATGTCTACAGTAAATCTTTCAAAATGCTGCTATAGCCATTGTGCTTTTTGTTGTACCGACCTTTTTCGTGCAAAATGACCAAATAAGTGTTTTGCTGTATCAAGCAGGAAATACCCGCCGTAAACATAGTCCTCTACGTAGCTGTATCTATATTTAGACATAACGAGGGTATTTAACAGTTGTTTATTCCTTACACTCGTCGTTGTTAACAAGGAATTGAATTAGCACTTAACACAATACATGTACAGTGGGCACAACACATGTAGATATACGGGCGTTTCAGTATCTGGAGAATTTTTCATCGGAACGGAATTTTTCCGGACGCTTCACATATCCAGACAATTTGACCAGGAACCAAAACGTCCGGATAAATTAGGCTCCACTGTACATGTAATGTTTCGATTCATTCTGTCAATTTACGCTGGAAAATGAAAAAGAAGCTTAATTTAATTTTGATAAAGGAGATAACATCGTAGTGGAGTGTTGTTAACTTCGGATTGAAAAAGGAAAAATATTAAAATGATTTTTTTTTAAATACATTTAAATAAAAATCTAGCAAGTTAATTCTTTTGTAGCAGCATTACCTATTTTGTTCAATAAAAAGGTGGGTTCGATATGACTCTCTAGACATGCTAGATTTATTAATTTTCAAGGTACATTGTAACTTAACGAAAAATGACTTCAGAATCCCTTCTTGTCACACCCCCTCCCCTCCCCAAATCTCCAAAAACTACGGACCCGTATAAAATTTGGTACGAGTGCTTTTATTAAATTGACCACTGAAAGTTTATTGTGGCCAGGAAAGTCTTATTTTTATTTTTACTTTTTTTTTATCTCGTTTACACATTATTTTCTTTTCCTATCCTGTGCAGAATTATTTTTTAAAATTTACGGGGGAGCCAGAAGAAGAAGACCAGGACAAAATTTAACAAGGAAAATAGGTACTGCATTACATATGTAGGTCCGACTTAATTTCACCACCCCAATTTTTAGTGCAATGATAATGTTACACGATTTAACTAAGCAACAAAAAAGTGGGTACCAGTCTTTCGATAGACATTTTCAATTGTAAAATGTTAGTGGGGGTATACCAACCTACCCTCTCGATAAATCGTTTTTTGTGCTAACGAAATTAACAAATTATTTGAATGTGATCATTATTTCCAACAAACGTGAATATTTTATGCGAATGAGATAATAATATTGCGCAAACCAAATAATTTTCTCGTGCAAATGAGATAATAAGTCGTGCAAATGAGATAAGCTGTACGAATGAGATTATTAGCTCGCGCTCGTGCAATCGACATTATATTTTCCAACATAAGAAGAAAAATATTTTGATGTCCTTAATATACCAATGTTCCTTATACCACTGTATATAACACATGATCTTAAAACATGCTTTTTTGCTTTGGATAAACTGTAAATTTATACGCTTTAAAAAAACATTTAAGTATTATCCTGAACAGCGACAACCTGTAGCCCAAAACTACAGTACCCTTAAACAGAAAACTATGTTATCTTCCATCTTATTTTCTCTAAGATTTTGCCATGCATGCCAATCTCTCTCACAACTTGAACCTTCTTGACATTAGGATGCTTCCATATCAATATCACCGTGTGAAATTGACTGTTTTACTTTTAATTCATTTTGGACTCTAAATGTTTATATCTAATTTTTGTTTTAATATATATTATTTCTAATCTGAAATTATTTTCTTTCACAAGTTGGATTTTTCCTATCTTTCTTAGCTAAGTTACTAATTGATTATTTAATTACTGGGTGACACTTGTTGGCTACCAAAGGTGTTTATGCCCAAGGACTCTTTAATCACTCTTACAAACAATATACTTATTCAATTATCGGCCTTCTTTATGTCCATGTCATCAAAGCATTTAAGGACATACGCAACGTACCTTACCTGCTGATAGATTTCAAAGGTATTCCAAATTTAAACTTACAATATAATTACATGTTCATAGACAAAAAATCAGCATGCCTTACCAGAGGTTTTGAAAAGATATCGAATTTTGAAAATTTTTGCATAATTCAAATAAAAATGTACAAAAATTATAAAAATACAAATTCCAGATTTTAATTCATTAAAAATTGTTTTAGAAGAGGTGCACAAATCCATTAATAGACATTAAAAGTATTGCACACAGATCTTTCATTTAGTGGAACTCTTCAACTCCAGAGAAGAATCCCAAAAAGTTCAAACTACGTTGCGTATGACCTTAATTATTTGTCTACTGTATCACTTTAACTCATTGTCTACACCTGTCATTTTTAACTCATTGTTCATTTTCCCATAAATACCATTGTCAAATTTTACTTATCAGTTCGGAGGCCCGACGCATTACTGGCCACTTCCGTCTGTATTCCCCGCTTGTATTTCTTGAATGTTAAGATTGTTGTTCATCATTTAATTACATGCATTTATTAATAAACTCGGAAACCAGATTACTCGTTACTTTGGACCTTTTATATGTGTTATCGGGAAGAGTCCTTGGAATACGGCTCTACTACTCCGGCCAACGACGCCACTCACTTCCCCTGCCAACATTCCCTCTTGCCCGATCAACGACACATCTTTTAGACCCAAACTACGTGGTTATATCAATATAACTTCAAGACACCCTCCGCGATAGTTGGGGGATTGATTCCACATCAATCAAAATATAATTGTCAGAATTTTTTGACATTTAAAAATAAAAAAAGGCGTAAACCAAAAACAAAAAATAACATGCCTGAAGTTCAGTCTGAGAAATCTTTGTCGTAAGGGTGATCAAAGTACTTTCCTTCAATTTTTCTTCAGATAAAAGGGGTGTTTCTAAGGTAATTTCAGATAAATAGGGGGTGTTTCTAAGGTAATTTCTCGATCCGTTATTCTGCATGGAAATTCATTAACTACGCGAAAAAACCAAGACCAATACTTTCCTTTCGTGTCATATATTTTCAACCTATTTTTTAAATTTTGTATATTTCTTATAAAAAAAAATATTTTTAACATTCTTGTTGCGTTTACTCTTGTAAAACAATGCATTCATTTATTACATTCGTTTTAGTTGATGTAGAAACAGGTGTTTTCAGATAAAAATTTTTGACGTGAGCGTGCTATCGGCAAGGAAGATTCAATGTAAAGCTCCTTTATTAAGATCGATTGATTGATTATTACTGTTTAACTACAAGTCGGCAATATTTCATGAACAAGTACATATTAATATTTTCTCTTTTACATATACAAAATGCAGATTTTTGGACAAAGATGCTGAGCTGTACATCTTCACTTTAAATGTGAAAAATATCGGACAGATTTGACATTTATCATCTATAGCTGATTGCGATATCACATCTATCAATGATTTCTTATTTTCCTTATACCCCCCCCCCCAAAAAAAAAAGAAAGAAAACTAAAAAAGATTTTATAATGAGACATTTTTGTGTGCAAAAGCTTTTAATTAGAAATTGTCAACTGATTAACGCACGTGGAATATCGCCAAAACCAACGAATTATCGATTTCCTAAATAGGTATGCCAAATTCGTTCCGAGTTTTAGCATCACTACATCGTAGTGAGTTAAGTTTCACTTTCGATGCTTTTCACAAGAGAAGAATCTATATGTACTCAAGTATGTCATGATTTCTCACAAAATTCTTTGTCAAATAGAATATTTAGTATTAGATGTAAAATAAATAAAGATTTTTTTCTCTCTTTTATTTTCTTCACGGGGAACCAATAATCTGATACTGTTTGAGAATTTTATTTTTTACACCTATTATTAAGTAAAAAAAAATGCTGGAAAACCCAGAGAAAAACGTGCGTTTTTTATGACATCAATTCATTGTTTTACCAATGCCGCATTTGGGCCCAAAGTCTTATGACTCGTCTACCATGTCTACCCCTCTAGTTTATATAAATATCAAATCTTCATTTCTTTTCTCAATTAATTACAAACTTTGTATAAATTTATATTCATTCATTTTAAATTGTGGACCTTTCTGTTATAATTGGTGAGTACTTGTCAGGGCTAACGAGCTTGCTTACAGCTTTGATGCTTTTTATCAATGTTAGCACACAAAGAAAATATCAAGTATTTAAAATAAAACATTACACATCTTTTCAATTTTATTACCACAACAGTTAATTCTAAATTAATCATAATACTGCTATACAAACAGTATTTTATATTTAATTAGGTGTTTATATAAGTTTCCATTTCGCATTAATTCACCTCAGAGGTTACTAAGGCGAAATGGGAATGCTAAATTTTACAGTTAAGGCGAGATGGGAACAAACCTTTAAAATCAACAAACTAATGTTGGCTCTCGCCTGGGACCTATTACCGAATTACTTTAAGGGTTTCTTAGGTCAGTGGGGCTGTTCGTCATCAGCAGGTACTGTAATTCATTGAAAGAAAATAATTGCAGGTAAATTGACAATCCAGCAGCATTCCGCCGTATTATCGCGTTTATTGACATTTCCCAGAAATCCAGCTGATCACGGCGTAACTGATTTTAACATTTCTTTAAAGAAATCTGTGAATTCTCTGAACCCAAAATTATTTACCAGAGACAATTTTGAACTTTTATATGAATTCGTCTATCTCGTGTATCTTTGATAGTGGGAACTAGTGTAATAATAAGTAAGACTATATTTTTTTTACAAAGGAATATATCAGAAATGAAGCTTAATTCATCCATACAGACGAAACGAGGTACTTCTTTAAAAATTGTGCACGTATCAAATTAATGGATTCTTTATGTAAAATTTCAGTCCTGATGATTTTCTTCAACCATATTTGAAATTTCTGTCTATTTAATCAATGAAGTAAAAGTACTCTACATTCCAAAAATCTTAAGTTTTAAAAATTGGATTTTCGGCTATGAAAAGTTCATCAATAGCACTCCTCCTCTTCTAACAAATGGCGGCAATATTAATTTCGTTTCTTGTATTTCTAATAAACATATAAATTACATGTACTCACTATTTCGGGGTTATGAGGTGTATGTTAAACTGATTATTTGATATTAAACCGGTTATTTGATATGAAAGTCGTGCGTTTCTGCGTAGTTATTAAAACACTTTTATTTAAATAAAAATATTGAACATTAATATAATAGAATATTAATACAGAATGTTTAAATGTTAACAAAATACGCACAATACAGACACGTAGCATCGTTTTTGAAAGTGGGGGGTCAACCAGACAATTGGGGAGAAAGGGGGGGGGATGGCCAAATTTTTCAAAGCTAAGTTACTTTCACTTCCAATTTTTATCCTACATTTTCCTACAATTCCTTGAAATCACTATACTATGGTAAAAAGTGGGAGGGGGGAACCATCCTTTCAATGAACATTTTTCTATAGCAGAGGTAATGGGGGAAAGTGGGAGGGGGCACCCCACCCCCCGTTGATACGTCCCTGCAATAATCATAGAATTAAAATTCTGTAAACATGGGGTAAATGTTTCATCCAATCCTGATTGACAAACTCTAACATAACCGAGGCGCTGCATTTCATTTCCGGAAATAAGGATAGCATTTCCGACATTTTTTTTATTTCATTTCCGGCATTTTTTGTTTTCATTTCCTACATAACTTTTTTTTCTTTTCCTGAATTTACCTGTGCGGCAATTCAATGTTTTCTAAGTAAAAGAAACTGGAATTTTAAATGTATTTTTTAACAAAATAATTGAATATAACTAAATAGTTAAGTAATAAAAATATTTATACATATATGCAGACATGTACATTTAGCACTAAGTCTATAGGTAAAAGAGTTCAAAGAGCATAAAACTTTTTCACCACATTTCATGTGCACTAAATTAAGGCGGAATGCCACACCAACTTTTTATTTTAAAGATCTCTGAGTCAACCTTTTTAAACCATGGTTTCAACTTATTTGGATATAAATAGATTATTTCACTTTCTTTGAAAAAATAAAAAAAATTCATATAAAATAATTAAGAGCTGATATCGGCCTTTCAATGCTGAAAGTAAAACTAGGAGTAGCACAACGGCACTATGAAACCAAGAAATTGTGAAAGTCTCAATAAATTTCATTCAGTGGTATATGAGGAGTTGCGGATAAGAGAAAGGTACCCCAAAGTGTAACAGAAGGACGGACGGATGTACACACTGACGGGACATCCCGATCACTATATACCCTCCAACTTTTCAAGCGGGGGGGGGGGGGGAGAGATAATAAAAACCCAAAATCGAAACCAAATGAACGATAAAGAAAAGGCCGTGAACGGTCTCTATGCGTCTACATTGCACTTTGTAGCCGCTATACATCTTGGAAGCAGCTCAGGGTTGTTGTTGTTGTGTTTTTTATTAATTCACTACCCACCAAGTTGCCGAAAGTACATGGACAATTAAAACAATTGAATTAACTGGCGTACATTCTATGAATATTGATTTCTGCTACTTTTTTCTACTTTGAAATTTGACTAATGATAAATTCCCTAAAAATGGAATAAGCTATTACATTTTGATAGACGATTTAATTACAGATACGTAGCATCATTTCAGAGAGAGAGAGAGAGAGAGAATGAGAGCTTTCAAATTTTATTTTAAAAATTTGGTGAGCAATTACAAATAAATAAAAATTCACCTTTTTCGTCTAGAAAAGTTTGCCAAATATCAAAATAACAAGATTTTTCTGCTGCAACAAAAATGCTGTCTTTTTGTGTGCGTTTAATATGCGGAAAAAGGAATAGGTGTTTTTTTTGGGGGGGGGGGGGCGATTACGTGCCTTGATTATATGATGAAAGTTCTTTTGTTCGGAACCGGAAAGGGGGGGGGCTAGCCCCACCCCTAACTTTTTTGCAAAGATAGACATAATGTAGGCATTGAACATGGAGGCGTAGGTTTAGCCCCCCTCCCCCACTTTCAACAGACACGTTATAGTTTAGGTTAAAAAAAGTAAGTGGTAGTGCTTGGGACAAAAATTTGGTACTGAAAAAAGTTTGATCCTAATCCTATTTTTTTTTCTCCTTCACTTAGCCCCCCCCCCCCCCGACAAAAATTTGGTACTGAAAAAAGTTTGATCCTAATCCTATTTTTTTTTCTCCTTCACTTACCCCCCCCCCCCCCACTTTTAATTTGTTTCCTACGCCAATTCATGTATGGGGAAAAATATGTTTGCCTTCTTGGGTGCGTGTATGCTATTTCAGGACATATATATCAATCTTTGTGAAATATTGGCAAATTGTTGAGATTTTCCATAAAGTATACGCACGTGCTCTAGATGAAAACACGTCAGCGGGTTATGTAATTTTTTTTCTGCAACAGCTGCGACCGTTAATTCCAGTAACAACAAACAAAACGCATTTTATTGTTTAAATAATCGCCACGCGGAAAAATATCTCCACGCCGCTGCTTTTTTGTCGCTCACTTCAGGTATTATTTCTTGTAGTAAATGCTTACCTTCGCTTTGAGAATGGTATCCAATAATTAATCATGCATTTTACTCTAATTATTGATTCTTTCTTTACCTTTCAACGGTCCGAAACAGTCCTTCGTGGTTTTTGGAATGTCGATTTAAAAGATTCCCATTTCTACGTCCATAACAACAAACAGTCCTTCTTGAACCGTTGAAAGGTAAATTTATAAATTAAGAATAGGAGGAAACATATAAGGTTAATTATCGGATTTCATTTTTAAAGCTGGGGAAAGCCTAAAATATAAGAAATAATACCTCAAGTGAGCGACAAAAAAGCGGCGGCGTTAATCGAAGGTTTTTACAATCCTTGGATCTGTACATATAGCTCTTTGCTTTGTCTGTCTGAATTTTTCAAGCAGAGAGCTACAGTTCTCCAGCTATATTACGGGATGTGTTGTTTGAGCCTAAAGGGGACTAAAAGTAACTACTACCTGAAAAAAAACAAAATTAAATTTTTTTTTAGAAAAATATTTGTATGATGAAACGAACTATATCAAAAAACGGCACAAAGATCACGAACGTTGCATACCCTCTTGCATGACCTCTATCAAAATATGGAAGGAAAATCACAAATGTTCCGTACTCTAAATCAATTGGTAAAGTTTTAGGCTGAGTCTTCAGGGAAAGAAATTAAGCACTGAACAAAGATTTTAAATCTAGAACTTTGTTCATGGTTACTGCACATCCAGTGACCATTTGCACTCTGTGAGTGAAGTACGAGCCACATTGGAGCAAGGGTAGAGAAGATATGCTTCGGACAAGGATTTTTCATATAATTATGTTATGACCTTAACCTTAGAAACATGGTTCAAGGTCACTGCAAACCCTTTACCTAAAGCCATCGTGTTGAAGTATGAGTCAGAGTGGGCCAAGGAGTGAGAAAAGAATTTAAACAGATGAAACACATGGAGATAACGAACAGTATTCAATATCAAAAGTCCATAAAACAATTTAAAAAAAAACAGGACCAGAGCAAACACGGACCTCAAAAACACCAGAGGTGGGATCAGGTGCCATGGAGGAGTGAGCATCCCCTGCTGACCGGTCATACCCGCCGTGTGCTCCTTATCATGATCAGGAAATAACGGAAAAATCCGTCGTCAATTCAGTGTATAATTAATGGACTAACAATTAGTATGAAAAACGTCAGACATCATTAGACTCAATGATAAAATGCATTTGCTGACAAGGTCATTGTATCGACCATAGAACTTACGAAATGATGACTTTTAACGAGACTGCTGATATTGTTTCATCAACTTGTTTGTCAGTTATTTACCTCATTTTAGAAATTGTTCATACGTAGAGCATGCTCTTGCGTATCGAACCAACAGAGATATATAAACTCCGAATGCAGGTGATGAAGGTATATTGCTGCATAGTAAGGGAAGTTGACGATAGAAAAGTAAAAGTCATCACATTCATGATAGAGCTTGGTTGTTACTATTTTTTACCTTGATCTAGAAACTTGGTTCAAGGTCACTACACATCCATTGACCATTGGCAATCTGTGTGAGGTATGAGACCCACTGGACAAAGGGAGTGAGACCATATACTCTGGACAAGGATTTTTGATATCTGTATGACCTTAACCTTAAACTAGAAACCATGGTTCAAGTTCACTGCAAACCCTTTAACCCAAAGACACTCTGAGGGTAAAGTATGAGCCAGATGGTGCCCAAGAAGAGAGAAGATATGCTCCAGACAAGAGATCTTAGACGGACAGACAGACTGATCACTGCAGGGAGGGGCCCTAATAAATTTTATACAAAAGATAAATTGCAAATACATGTACAGTACTTCATCTTTTATTTCATCCATATATAATTTTCTCTTTAGTATAATTATTGAGCATACATTACAATAGAAAAATACTGTATCATAACAAATATGACATTACAAATTCATTTTTAGCATATAATTTAATTTGAACAGTAAACTTTCAATGTTACGTTCCATAATTGTATCATACATCATAACAAATACTAGAACTGTCAAAAATGGACAAATACTAATCAAAGATCAATTCCAAACATTGTTTGTTGGGGTTATAACATCATGTGAAAATACATATCATGTTACATGTAATGCAAGTAATTTTCTTAACCAATACACAGTAGATTTCATTTGAAGGCTTGCACATACTATATACATGAAATAAAAAGTGAGTAAGCTTACATAGCCAATGCTCCCCTGAAACTTGACAATGCGTGACATGGTGCACTTTAAATACACAGTATAATACATTTAAAAAGGGGCATAATTTGCAAAAAAATCATCATATCAAAACTTCTTGCATATAACAACATTCAAAGCTTTCTTTGTAACAAATTAAACTGGGCTGACATTTCTAGATTAATAAGGCCTAATGGAATCAAAATTTCTCGGTAATATACAAATCTACACATTATGTATGAGATACCTACAAAGTTTCAGAAAATTCAGTGCACCAAAAACTTTAACCTTTAAGTTTAGTCCTTAAAATGGTACTTCTATAGAATTGTGCACAAAGTTCTTTACATCCTTCCACGTTCTCCTGGAAAGTTCTTTTCTCTTTTTATCACACTCCAGCTTGCCAGGAACCTTTAGTTTACTTATAAAGTGTCCAAGCTCAGACTTCACAGCTTTTTTTTCTCCGTGTCTGTCCATGGAACTCGTTTTGGTTTTGCTTTCAGCGATTTCTCTAAAATAAAATAAACAATGTTGAGATATCATTCAAAAGTTAACTACAATGTGAAATTAATATAATGACTGACATTTGTAGTTCATATGATGTTTCAGAACAGCTAATAAATGCAATTTTGAAGCCTTTCATACAAGTGGGAAAATAACCTCAAATGTGTTCCATTGTGGCTAGTTGTGTTCCAATCATCGATTATAATCGAAAAATCAGTAGATTGCTTGCATAATCCAAGTGCTCGATTGCATTTTTAAAATTCTGATTAATCGGTTTACTAATTTATTTTATAAGCATAATACCCTGGTAATCTTTAGCCAAATTTTCCAGCCACCACACAATAGCCATTAACTATGTAGTGAAAGGTAACGGTGCAGATAAACACGAAATTGCATTTATACCAGGATAAAAAAGCATTTTCCCGGGTATGGGCATACTCTGGGTTTACTCCAAAATGAATGGAGAACCAGCTGAACCACCATACTAGAAAGTAGTCATTTATGGGTACGTGTTTTAACCCCAAGGTACCACAAGGAACCCCAAGGAACCACAAAGACACCACAAGGAACCACAAGGACACCATATATAACATTAATTACTCTAAATATGGTTTATATGCACTTGTAAATTACAAAAAAAGTTTATTAAGGGCAATTAAGCCGTGAATTGTCTTAAAAAGGTAGCACTACTCAGCCAATTAATTAATAAGATAAAAAACTAAAAAATCTAAATTGAAATCACTTATTTCAGAAAAATTATGCAGGTATAGTTCAGAGTGAGATGTATAAAATTTTTATGTATTATTCAACTACACTGTGTATTTCAATACACAAATCAAAAGTCAATACCCATTACCAAAGAAAAAACCCCTGTACCACTAGGATAAGCCAGGGTACCTACAGAATATCAGAATGAGAATGACATTTCATTCAACTTTTAAAAATTCTAAACATAGTTTAAATGCATTTGTTAGTTACAGTTGATAACTATTTATTAGCTCACCTGTGCCAAAGACTCCAGTAAACTTTTCAGATCACATATTAAGGCCACATATTTTTGATTTCTTGGTTTATGGATTTTTTTTTATCCAAACTTTGGGCGGTTGGGAGAAATAATAAAAATAAAATTAAATGAAGCTTTTGTGAGTTCATGAAAGAAATGCAAGTCAGAGTCATGTAAGAGTATGTGCGTTATATTTTTTAGGCATAAAGTTTTGTTAGTTAAATCACCATACATCATGATACATACAGGTGCCCTGATACATACTGCTTTTAGGATGATTTACTGTTGAATTAGGCAATAAATAGATTATGAACAATGTACATGTAGTTAAGAAATGCACATAAACTATCTTTGTTTATTAACAACGAACTGGATGTCATTGAGGTTTCAGATTTATTGGGATACTTAAGGGTATTATTTGGATACCTAGGGTTTCCTTTGGGGTTCTTGTTATCGTTTTGTTTGTGTATTAAAATATGCAATGAACAGTTGCAATGTTACAGTTACAAAAGTATATAAACCATTTTTAGATTTATAAAGGTCAAATTGTGTGTCATTCGAGTAATTTGGAATACTTTTTAGGGTACATTTCAGGCCAAATGATTTGGATGTCCTTGTGGTAACATTAGTCATTCTTTGGTTAAATGTGCTGGCCTGGTATCATTTTGTTTTGTGTATTGCACAATATGCAATAATCAGTTACTATATATGTCATTTATAAATGCAAGTATAAACCATATATATTTACATGTAAATTTATTAAAGTTAAATAAGAAGTCATTGAGATTTTCTAGAGAACCGTAGGGTATTTTTTTGGTACCTTTAAAGCCTAGTTTATTTTATGTAGGTAGGTTTTATTGGTTCTGTGTATTGAAATAGTTACAGGATTATTTTTTTACACCATATAATATTATCAAATTTCCACCCTAAAAAATATACACACATAATTCACATGATTGAACTTAATTGTATACTAAGTATATACTACTAGTACTTTTAAAATTTTTAACTTGGATACTGCTCTGTTCAATTCAATTAAGATGATTAAAGCTTTAATTTGCCCCTCAAAACATTTTTTGTAATTTACAAGAGCAAATAAACCATATTTAGTGTAATGAATGTTATATATGGTGTCCTTGTGGTGTCTTTGTGGTTCCTTGGGGTTTCTTGTGGTTCCTTGGGGTTAAAAGATGTACCCATCATTTATCCATTCCTACCTTTACTTGTTTTAAAATGATAAGACTTTTTAAATAACCAATTATAATTGATAATTAGTTAGTTACAGCAACCCAATCATCGATTATGAAATTCTTACTGATTCCCATCACTAATTATAATTCATTTCTGAATGTTAATGCCTTATACAGACAAATATGGTGATTACATTAGGCCAAGATAAATAGTGTGTTTTCTATTCCAGCTGAGAAAAATAGGGTAGGTAGGTTGGGACAACATTTTATTTCATTTAAACATTTTATTGGCAAGCATGCTGCCATTTCCCCCCTGGAAAGTCCTATATTAAGGGGTTGGTCTGTGAACCAGAAACACACAATTTATTTATCTAGGCCTAAACAGCCCCTAGCCTTATTGTGTGGATTGAAAATTACCTGCTCTTTGTTGAATTGGACAAACAACACTTTCATCTGGGCTATCTTCATGATCAAAGCTATCAACAAGACTCTCATCATCATCCTCCATTCTCAAATCTTTACTTTCTGAATCCACATCTTCATCCTCTTCAACAACTTTATATAAAAAAGTCAAATTTATACATAATAAATCATTTTGAAAGAGCACAATTGATTTTATCATAACCAACAGACACAAACTAACAGAAACTGGACCAACAAGAGGCCCAGGGGCCACATGGCTCACAAAAGCAACTAAGCTAAGTAAAAGCAAAAATTAGTTGAGCATTGAAAAGTTTAAATATAAAAGTGGGGGAGGGGGGTTATTTGAAGAAACTTAATTCTATACATTGGCCAGATAAATTTATCTATAGATTCTCATCCCTGCCCGCCCCTCTTAAAGTATCCCGCCCTAATGTTTTTTATTTTGATTTTTGGCTGTTAAAAGTATTTTCATGTATTTTTATTCAGCAAGAACTTGGGTCAAAGTTTAAGAGTTATCTCCAGTCTGTATTAAAAGTCGTGTGCCTCTACTTATAGCAAAAGAGCCATGTGAAGAATGGAGAAAATCGGCGAGAAAAGCAGCATTAATATGTAAGATCAAAAGCCTGAAAGGCTTCAATGGTGTTGAACAAGAAAAACAATTTTTAAAGATCTGCTGATAGGTCATGCGAGTGTCTCCGGTAACATAATAATAAAATTAAACAATAGTCTTGACACAAATACAGTATAAGGTCTTATGTCCTGGTCCAGATGAGGCAGGGTTTGAATTGACCAAACATTACCAGAAATGTTCATGCTCAATATCATGCTTAATCTAATTTCTTTTCAGTCAATCGAGGACCTATAAAGGGTTTCATAAATTATTCTAATTAATTGTTATTGTCAGAGCATTGTTCTGTTGTATAGTGATTGCATTTAAACTACAACCATGACTCTACTGTTACAAGTACGATCAACTTACGATAGGGCGCAGTAAACAAACGGAGGAAATGGATAAGTATACAGTAATGCTGGCATTACTAGTCAATATCATCGGTTGTTCGGATAAAATTGGATTGAAGATAGTAAATGTAAAGCTAAGATTAAGAAAGTCAATCTTTATGATCTTGTTGTATGAAATTCATGTTTATTTTGTTATTATTTTACCGTCTTTAAGATTGTTTGTTTACAGTAATCTATCCCAAAATGTGATTCGACATGTCATTCAACGCACCCTCTCTGTAGAAATTCATCCGCAACAACCATAACATCTTTCTTGCGTAAAAATTAAACATAATATCGTTGTTTTCTAGTAGAATTAATTGGAGATACAATTGATTAAAGAATCTGGCTGGATTAGGCGAGTCCTATGCCTACGCAAGGGCAGGTAAAATATTGATTAAAAAATTCTTGCAAATTCAACTTTTTGTTAAAGGAGTATTCCACTTAAGTATAGTAGCGTGGTCCCTATTTACACCCTTGGTTTACTGGGTATATAGTAGCAATGGGTATTTTGTTTGATTTCATTGTGTATAACAAAGTATTTCTAATAAAATCATAATGATTTCAAAATGAATTATTAAAGATATCAAAAAGTACAAGCCGATTTTTAACACCCTTTGATCTAAAAAATACCGGAACTTTTCCCCTCCATCAGACTAAGGTTTTTTTGTTACATGTTAATGGGCGGAGACATTTAGATTAGATACTATAAAAAGAATATCCGTGATCTATAATATTCCTTTCAAAGACGAATTATATGTTCAAGATTCACAATCAACAACAAATTTAATTTTCTATTCACAAAACTCTAGCAATGTGCATGAACCACTGTAACAATTAAGATCAACCAAACAAGTCCAAATGCTGACCGATACAGGATCTGAGTACATTTCAACAGAGTGCTTGCTAGCACGTTTACTGAGGGCATTTACCTGTAACGACACGATTCCACGTGGCTTGTTGTGATTCGAAACAGGTCATATAGAGGTTAATTGCATGTAAATGAAGACAGCGACAAAGTTCAAAATCACAATACTTTTAATTAGAAAACATAGAGCACACAGTTGTTCAACAAAGATATTTTTACTCAACCTTTAAAAATATAATATACACAATATATATCAAACTCGACTCTGAACAAATCTGTGCTCGGTGTTTTGAACGGCCTTCGTAATGTCTATAGCAGGATTCTCTTGTTTTATTTAGCTTTCGGGAAATTGGGGGTACAATTTGAAGCAAACACAACCAGCCACAGAGTTTGCTGACTTGTTTTAAACATTGCTTATAATTGTTTACACGGCTGACTATCAATACTCATCATCGAGTCTACTAGTTTATAAATTAGTAATCTAACAGACAAAACAATGTATTCTACATATATGAAAATAACGTCCTAAAGGTTTCGATTTTCATGTTGAACTTTTTTTGAGTATCTGTTTTTAATTTATTTTCAATACATAAAACATACAAAAATCATTGCTTCTTGGAAAATTGTCCATTTTACTTTCATTATTCTTGGAACTGATCTAACTTTGATGACATATCATGTAACAGGCCTAACATATTCGGATTGCATCGTAATGGGCTCATATATAATTATTTAAATCTGTAAACTCAAGTATATCTTCGAAATTAACGTCAATAACAGGGTAAAGCATTGAAACTAGTCACTTTATTCAGTTATTGGTTGTTTTAGAGAATAGCACCTATACATCAATTGTCTCTAATGACATCATGAAAAAGAGTGATAACTCTATCGCCCATGTTGATAACATTTCGAATGTATAAATAACGATATTTGAACAGGTATTTTGCGTCTATATCTGGATTTTTTTTAAAAGAAAAACAACCATACACTTTCATTTAATGCTTTTAATGAATTATAAACATTATTTAATATATAAGATCTATTTTTACCGTACTTGACCTTTAAGTATTTTACCCTGAAAATCTTGAATCCCCAGATCTCTCTTTTTTCAGTCTTATTGAGTCCCAAATAACGAGGTTTAACTGTATATTCCTTTGCAATCAAAGAAAATTTGACTTGTTATATATAACTAAAACATAATAAAAACATTAAAATTGTAAAAATAAAATGAAATAAAATCATAATCATGAATGAGTCGCAAGGCCAAGCTTAAAAATTCTTTGTTTGCAGTTGCTGACCTATAATTTTTAGACTGGGTAGGTTATAAGGAGGCATTCTTTTTTTTTTTTTTGAAAAAAATTCAGATTTTTGTTAGATAACAAATGTTAGAACTTTTCCATGTTTTCTTAAGGCCTAAGAAACATGAGTAAGCTCCATTATTGTTATAAACCACTGATTGATAAGAACAAAAGTCAATGATTGAAAATGAAACAGCTTCAATATTCTGAAAAATTGAAGAAAAAAAAATAAAATTACAAAATAGTTAAAAAAAAGTTTGGGTCAGGTGCATTTTCAGTGTTTTTTTTTCCCCCCCAATTTTTTTTATTTTATTTTAAGCCTAATTGCATATATTGACTAATTGTGGGCTACTACAAGTACTGTGTTGAATGTAAAAGGCAACTTGAATTGTCCCTTGGAAATTTATTTTCAATTCTTTTTTGAGATTTATGGAAGAAATATATAAAATGTAGGGATGTCAACGAATATTCGAGTACTCGACTATCGTTCGATCATACCGACTATCGACTAAAATTTCTTTAGTCGGTTATTCGTTAAAAAATTGTTTCATGAAAGTAATTTTGAATTTAAGGCAATAAACTTATATTTGCCCATTTCATTTATTTACAGATCAATATTTTCATATGTAAAATTAAGGGTATAGTTTAACTGTTCAAAGGAAATTATTTGTAGGTCGATGTATGTTCGGCAAACATGTCAATTTAGAAGAATTATATTAATTACTGGTAAACAGCTATTACAAAATCGTAAACACATGTAAATCGGGGTCAGTTTATATGAGAGTAATTCAACCGTGTTTTCTTTTTCTGATATTAATTTCATACAATCATTGATTGTTTGCTCAAAATTTCATAATTTAAATTTATCCCAAGCTCTCGCTCTTTCTTTGTCTTTATAAGAGACCCTCTTTAATTGTTTACATGTCAAAGATCATTGACGGACACGTAATAATTGGCTTCGATTATGGGGTACATGTACTACCGTTATGTAAAGAAAGGACAAATACGGGCGTTTGATATCCTGCATTTAGATAAAACAGGCAGCTAATACAGATGTATATGAAATTAAATGCATTGGATACATATTGATGTACAGTTACTTTTTATTACACTAAGTACATGTTTACAATTCAGAAATTTGTTGTACTAGTATAATTGTGATAGCGTAGGTTAAATATTGTAAACTAGTCTAAAAAAGACAAACAGTGAAACTGATACGAAAAAATAATTAAATTAAACGAATATTTGACTATCGTTCGACTAAAGCATCCAACTATTCGACTAAACTGTCCGAGTAAAATTGACATTTTTATTAAAATGATGTATAATCTTTCATTTCTATGCTCACATTAACAAAATTTGCTTTATGAAGGCTTATATATCAACTTATAATACATCAGCCTAAACCATTGTTCCAAGAGACATACATGAAGTTGCTATCGTATCGATAAAGCATCGAGTTTTTTTCTCACGTGATATACATAGTTTTAGACAGCATTAAACGGTGCGCTATTATTACTTAACCCCTATATATTATCGAAAAGTTTTTAATGTACATGCAAACATCAAAGCATTTGCACATTATTCGAACTTTCGAAGCAACTATTAATGATATTATAAATAATAAAACAACTCCAATATTAAATGTGAGCATGGAGCAATGTCTTGGGCATGTAATCTTTCAATTTTGGACTTAAAAAATGACAAAGAAGCTCTACGGTTTTTCCAGTGACAAAGTGAATATTATGCAGAAACCAACGAAAACCATGTGTCTCCATTGAATCGTAAATACATAGGACTGAAACGATACAGCGTTTTTTTTTCCTTATAAACTGGTACCGATAAACGGCACCGTTCCCAATGCCAAAAAAATGTTCGTTTTTCCCTATTCTGTGGCTAAATATTCCCAATTCAACTGTGAAGCAAAAGATTACGACGACATCGTATTTATTGTTAAATGAAACTTTGTACAAGTTGACTAATTGTTTCACTTCCGCTTAAATCGAAAGTAGAGGAAGTTGTTATTTGGCAGGAGCAGTGGGTTAGACAGCGTAGTGTCATACATTTTGACAAATTGAAAGCATGACAATGTGAAAACAAGGGACGTTGATATAAAAAATAATAAGTACTTGTTGTTTATTCTTTAAAACAAGCAGTAATATGTAATTAAGTTGGAATAAACGCAAAATACGTTGCATTTGCATGAAGAAGAGAAAATTCTCCCTTGTTTTTCTTCGATGTTATTTTTCCCAATTGAACCGATACTGGACCCTTTCCAAATGGGTGGAAAAAAATCGCTGCGATACGCCCCCTCCATGATACGATACGTATTGCAATACTTGTGTCACAATTCAATTTTTTCAATACGATACAATTTAAGAAAGAAACTATTTATAAGGTTAAAGAAAACATATTCAGATTTCAAAAAAGTAAAAGGTGGTGATACAATAGAGAGAAATACTACCAGGGGTATGTAATATAATGTACAAGTACTAGCCCATGGGCTAGTGGCAGCATTACAGTTACTAGCCCCAAGTAAGAAGTTACTAGCCCAAATATAGGGACAAAAATTAGAATAAAACTATAATGTTGAAAAAAATTAATTGTAGAAAAAGTCAGCGTTCTAAGGTCATTCTTTTTTCATAATAAAGTTTAATTCTCATCATTAAAATTAAATCTTATAAAATTGATGATAATGAAAGAAAATAAAAAAGAATAAAAAAAAAATATCTGATGATCTTTCCTTTTCTTATCATTTGCACTAGCTAATTTAGAATGAAATTAAATTCCTTTTGTTTTCATATTAAATTATTAGATACACTAGAAATGTATTTTTTGTGAATCACAAAGCACTCTTTCAGTTGATTGGGTGATCGTCAGATCGTAAATAATTCAATGAGATATATGCCTTTATTTACAATAAACGGGGGAATGGAAGAAATTCGGATTACAAAAAAATGATCGTTTTTGGAAGTAAACAAGTCAAATATTACTGCAAAATGGAGAAAATTATTGAGATTTATTGACAGTAGGAGCATGTTACCTGGAAAATATTCACTGGTTGGGATTTTGATAGCAAAAAAAGGGAAAATACCGGTTGTGCTTTTCATGTATTACATGCAAAGTTATCACTTTTAATAGCCTGAATTTACAAATTTGTTAATTGCACATCTGTAACTACTTGTGGTTCTGTTGATTAAGAGCACTTTATTCGTATCATTAATAGTAGTGACAGCCTGCTCTGAAACTTTACCATCCCATTTTTCTCCCTTGTGTGTGTCAAACTATTAAAATAAGGTCGAACCCGACCTACTTCAAAGAGTTAACCAAACCCGACTATAAAAAACGTATCGAACTGAAAATCAAGATGGTGAATCGAACATTGAACCGAGCAATTATATCGAACAATATCTATATTTCGGTGAATCGTTTCAGCCTTATAAACACGTAGAAGAGTGTCATGCTTTCGGACTCATTAATTTGATTGGTGAACGGGTGTGACGAAGATATTGTCACGTGTCGATAGTTGCCTTCTATATAAGGTAGTAAGTGGTCTCAACCTGATAAAGCTATGTAGGTAATCTGGTAAATCAAAGATTAATCTATTGTACTAGACCTGAAAAGTCCAGTGTTAGTGCAGTGAGCGTTGTGAAGCGATGCTCGTCACTGCGAGCTCTAATGACAAGGCCTGGGTGAAGAGAAAATCCGGAATACTGCACATTCATTTCATAGAATTTTTTCCGCAGTAATTTGGACATCACTTCGACAAAAAAAGCTTATTAAAGCAACGTTCTCACAAGAGTAAGAGCAAAAGTTAAGCGAATTATAAACTTGCATGATTGAATGACATTGTTGCAGAAAAATAGTCAATAAAATGGTTCTTCATTAAACTCAGCCCTGTTCAGGCTTCAGTTTGGTAAGCAACATGTATATGACTTTATATGACCTCAGAGTCTTAGACGCACCGAACGTCACATGCGGTTTGACAAGCCCAATCTAAATGAAAACTGGATAAGTATCTGTGCTCGTCCTAACAGTTGCACCGTCAACATATTAGAATATCCTAAATGAAATATAGAGATAACAAACTGGAAGAGAATCCAATCCTGTTATGTTTATATACATAATAAAATATTGCTTAAATTAAGCTGATGATGCAGTCATTATGACATATTCAATTTGTCCCTTAAACATCCTTAATTATTGTATAATTAAAACCAGAGTTGTGTCAGACCCACAGAATGAAGTTAAATGTCATTTTCAAAATTCTCAAAGTCATCAATACAGGGTTTGAAATTTTAAACATATACTGTAATACAAGCACAATTAAAACAATAAACAAGCTTCATATATCAATACTACTTACAGCTAGCTTTCCCCTAAACAGAGACTCCAGTCCGAGAATGTCTACCATGCAACACCGTTGTAAATAATGCAAACCATGTCCTAAATTGAAAATTGTACAGACTATGAAGTCCAATAACTCATGATCAAGTGTCATAGTTATAATCCTTTTCAAAATACTGTATACAGTGGTATTTTCACACCGTGTTATTTTCGCTCTTCTGAACTTGTTGACAATTTTGCCCCATTTTTAATTCGCCCAAGAGCCATAGTTCTGTATAAGAAATTTTGAGGTGTAATTTAAATTTGCCCTTTTGAATTTGAATTTTAAATTCACCCAATCAAGGAGAGGGCGAAAGAGGCAGAAATAAAAAGGGGGCGAAAATTTCCTTGTATACAGTAGGCACTGCCACCACCAAGCTAGATCTGTCTTCACGCCTTTCTCAGTCAACTGGTTCTCTTTTCTCAAGACCAAATTATAAATTTGAGAGAAGGCTAATTTAAGCTACATACGGCAAAAGACATTTAATTAAAAAGTTAGAGTATAATAGGCTTTTGACGTGTCTGTTCAGAAATTGTCAGCATAAATTTATGACAATATGAAAAATTCATCATATCCCAATCAGATCTAATATTTCATTAGCAAATTAGTAGATGGAATGTAAGATAATTTTTTTTGTTAATATGTAATGTAATATTGTCCTGGTTTTAGACTTCGCTAATGAAAGGATGACGAAAGCAAGACTAAACATTTTTTTTAATTAGTTGATCAATATTGATACGTTCAGTGATTAGTCGTGAAAAAAAGTATCTGTCATATATGTGCAAGTTTTGAAATGAAATGAAAATGTCTTTTAAAGTTTAAATTGACAAAACTATAAAAAGACCACGACTTTAGCATTACACTATTAGTGTGGTTAGTGTTACTGATTTAGTGCCATTTACCACCCTGTGACCTGAAAGTACAAGTCCTGTTGAGGGGGGGGGGGGGGTTG
>PRKT01000129.1:485503-500813 GCA_003671525.1 Saccostrea glomerata | reverse complement strand
GGGGGGGGGGGGGGGGATTGATTAACATTGTTTAACATCCCTCTCGAGAACTTTTCACTCAGGTGGAGAGCTGCAAATTTTGTACTTTACTTGGCACTCGGGGCCATTGAGCAGGGATGCCATGGATCTTTTTCGTGTCAGCACCTACTGCGACACGGGACCTCGGTCTATACGGTCACATACATCCGAAGGACCCGTCTCCACGTCCCACAGTGGAACAGTTTGAATTGTATTTCATGTACTTCTGTTTCTTTTAAATTATTTGTTAACTCTCTCCTTTTCTCAAACACAATTTTTTCCACTAGTGTTCATTAATCAAAATAACGTATTACGTAAATATTATATGAATACTTACATGCTCATGATGCTGAGCAAAGACCTTTCATGATTTCCGGCATGCCGATGCGCGCGCATTAAAAAAATTCCATTCGGATGCGCGCGCACCCACCCGCGTCGGAAATATGCAGAGTGTGTTATGGCAGAGGGATAAAATTGTGTGACGACGTAACACATATTCACATGTTACTAACCTTCAGAGGACTTTCACCAAACTTCACCACGTGATTTAGTTCGACATTTTCTAACGAAATAGAGAATTTTTTACCGAGGACGTAAAAAAGTCCTCGGAAGAAATTTACGTCCTCGGAGAAAAGGTGTTTTTTCATACCATAGTCCTCGGAGGATAGGTGAAACAAACACACCCACCCACACACACACACACACACACACATATATATTTTGCACCTTCACTGTCAACTGGACAGATTGAAGCACATCAACGGATGCAGAATCCAATCCATATTTGCCGCTGAGCAAAAAGACTAAGTATAAAAAATTGTGAATTTGATTGGAAGTTCAATGCTGCAGAGATTCAAATCATGCATAAGTACAAAAAGAGGAGATCAAATCTCATATTCGAGCAAAATAAGCTTAGATGAATATTCTTCCTACAAGAATTTAGTTATTCTTGCTGGAGGAAATGATGTCGAGCACGATCGCGACATGGAGGACATTGAAAATGATTTTGTTGAAGCTATTATAGATATCAAGTTTGTGAATCTAATGTATAAGTGCTTATTCATTAAGTTCCAATGTGTATGATATCAAAAATGTGGTTTGATAGGTTTGTGAGGAGTACGAAACTACAGTGAAATCAACAACATAGGTGATTAAGAAAGAGAGAGTAATTGCACTGGAAGGAGGTCATCCATCTCTCTGACAAATTGTCGAAAATAATTGAAAAACATGTCCCTCTGAAGTTGACATCAAAAAGGTTGCTTGAATTTCTGATAAACAATATCTACGTGGTTTTTGGATTCACCAGGTCTTCCAACAGTCTATTGGAATTCAATTGAGACCCGTTATTAACAAGCTTTTCTATGCATTTGAAGCAGAATTTGTCCTAAATCTTATTCGTAAAAAGAAGAAAACACTTGTAGTGACCTTGAACTCGACATTTAGATATATCGACGACATATCGTCAATCAATAATGGTAATTCGATTCTTATGTCGATACAATATATCCTGGTGAGATTGAGATAGAAAATACCTAAGCGTCTGACACATCTCTTTCACGTTTGGATATTTATCTTGAAAAAAGACGTTAATGGTAATCTAACAACTCAGTTCTATAATAAACGTGATGACTTTAACTTTACACTCGTCAACTCTCCCTTCTTATGCAGCAATATACCATTATCATCTGCATACGATGTTTATATACTATAAACAAACTTTTATTTCCGACGACTTTATTTCACGATTTACTGGAATAAAAACAAGTTCGTAAAATTAAATTTCGCGATCAAACCTTTTTCAAATATGTTCTTAATAGACACAGAGACTTTAAGGACTGGTTCGTGGCGAGAAATATTCTCGATGATGAGGCTCTCGCGAACTTCGCATAAATTTCTAGCAAGCGAATAAAAGTTGGTTTACAGTATCTCAGTTGGTTTGATATGCAAGAGCATGTTTTGTGTATTAACAATTTCTAAAATGAGATATATTATTGTCAATATCTATTTAGGTGAATTATTGACAAATAAGTTGATGAAACAAGAAAATAAGCAGTTTACTTTAAATTCATTATTTCGTAAGTTAAATGGTCGATACAATGAGCAAATACAATTTAACCAATTCAATTTATCATTGAATCAAATGCTTACTAACGGACATGTTATTTATACTGATTGATAGGCCTTTATTTATACACGGCGATTTTCCGTTACTTCCCAATCATGAGCACACGGCGGATGTAACCGGTCCTCAGGGGATGCTCCATGACACGTGACCCCGAGGTTATAATACTTTCAAATTTGTACTCAAATGCAAGCTACGTACTCCAAAGTTGAATTTATAAAAGTTATCATACTCATACTCAAACTCCAACGGAGTACAAACTTTGCTCCAAACAAACTACAAACTCAGTCTCAAGTGTCGTCTATCTACCGCCCGGTTTGCTTGATCCATTTGTGCAGAGTCCTTTCTTTATAATTCTTGTTCGTCATACGGATTGCCCCGTCGTAAACATTTCATTTCTTCATAATCATTGGATTTAAGTCAATTCTTTTTTATTTATCTAAGTAACATAAATGATCTTATATGTAATGTTAACTATTTAGTACAGTTGTTTAACAAGTTCCGAACCGTAGGCACCTGACGAATGGATGATGTAAACTTCCCTCCCCAGCTTCTAAGAATTTTTAACACAAAAATTTATCTGAAAAACATGACCTTTTCATATACTCTATAGGTCTAATCTCTAAATCTTAACAAACAATTCTTTATGTCAAATAAAATTCCTTAGAAGCTAGAGTGATGGTGGTGGTGGCTGTTGAGGGTGGGGGAGTGGGGGGTGGGGATAGAGTACACCATCAATTGTTGGGTGCTTGTGTTCCAAACAGTGAACCGATTCGGCGGTGCAATAAATATACCATATAAGTAAAATTTAAGCGAGGATTTAATTTTGGCATTATTAGGGAGGGTGCCGACATCGCTAAAATTGAATATCGCTAAAAATTAATTGTGTGTTATTTGTAATAGCTTCTTTTGTTAGCATTTTAAAATCCCTAAAATTACTTCTCGCTAAAAATAGAATAACAGTTCTTAGGTAGAAATCGCTAAAATTGCGTCTCGCTAAAATTTCCACTTATACGGTATGACGGCATTAGATTTATTTATCATTGATTTATTGAGATTAAAATTCGATATGTATGAGAATTGGAATGATTTTAATTTCATATATTCATGTATTCATTTTAATGTGAATTATATTAATAAAAACAAGATAAGTAAATGAATATTTAAATGAAACTAATAATTGTCCATTGTAGAAAAAATACTGGTCTGTACGCTTACTTTTCAATGAAAGAGCATTTTAAATAATAATATATACAAAAAATATATACAAAAGATATGAAAATACTTCGTGTTTTATAACCTCAAATTTAGATACGTACTCAGCGGAGTTCATAATCGGAGTTTGAGTTGGATTCTGGGTATAACCTCGGGGCGTGTTTCCACGTTGCTTTGGAGGTCCGTGTTTGCTTTGTCCTATTTTGTATTGTTTAATGATTCTTTGAGTTTGAAAACTGTTCGTCATCTCTATATTTATCACTTTTACATTTATGCACAAGTTAATATTTGGGTCTGTTCATATTTAAACATGCAATCATTTCCGGGTAGGCGAAGCAGATATTGAATTAATTTGAAGTACCTCACAATAAAGCAATGATTTTTCAACATTAAGAAGGTTATATTGCATAAAACAACTTTTGCTGATGTAGTTAAGTATTGGGTATCTTATTGCTTATTACACTTAGCTGAGAAGAACCATTTCTTTGTGGGGATGAACGTAGATACAATTACACTTAAATTAAAAGTAGAAGAATGAATGTTCTCCTTAACTTTTTTCGACAATTTCCTTACTTATGTAGCATCTATTATGTAATAAAATGCTTGAAAGGAGATCGATTGTTTAACGTCCCTCTCGAAAATTTTCCACTGATATTGAGACGTCACCACTTGCCGGTAGAGAGCTACAAATTCTGATCTATACTCAGCACTCAGGGCCATTATATATAAGCAGTGAGGGATCTTTTTTGTGCCAACACCTACTTCGATATGGACTTATGTTCATACGGTCTCATCTGAAGGACCGACTTCCACGTCACACAGCGTGATTCCAACCCGCGACTTAAGGATCAACTCCTTACTATGTGCCTCTTTGAGCAAACACTCTAACCACTGCGCTGCGTAGGCTACAAAAGAGAAAAGAAGACTGAGATGTATATGTACAAAATTTCTGATAAAGATACGTTTTTTTAACAAAATGACTATAGAATAAAATTTATTCTAGCACATGTTTATGGGCTTGACCACACTACAAAAATTTATAATAAATCCAACATTTTCTCATCATGACATAAGGAAATACATGTACAAAACTTTAAGTGAAGTTAGCTTACGTTTTGATGACCATATTTTCCTGTAAAGTGGAATGACGTGACACCCCTAACAAATAGAACACCCTGTGTGAGATGTTATGAATCAGTGTTTTTCTTGTTAAAGTGATCCGAGAGGCTAGAAGCTGGATAGTAAGTATCAGGTTTAATAAAGGGTTCTAAGTGTTAGGAAAGATAAGTGGGCAATTAATTCAGTGGCTCGAATAGAGCCGAAGCTGCTTTAGTTGTCCGCCTATCTTTTTATTATCCTGAGTGGTCGTCCACTGTGACTGACCATAGCATTGACATATTACATGTAAGTCAGGGAAAATAGCTAGTGCTAGGGAAAGTGGCCCGAATAGAGCCGACCTGTCTCTAGTACTAGTCTACTTAATTAGGACACATAACACTTACTTATTGAAGGTCTTCCATTTATTTTTGATTCACGTTTTGATTTAACCCAAGGTAGGGACATTCAAATATATATTGTAATGGGTAGCGTATAGTCAAATCAGAGGGGATATTGGAAAGTGGACTCTTCCAATGGGCTGTTCACCCCTCTGAGTAAATAGAATGATCCGTAGGTATATAAAGGAGACGCTAGCAGCTGCCAGGCATTATTCTGACGGAATGAGACTGAATCAGTTGTTCAGATAGGAAGATAGAAGAAGAAAGCGCAAGGTAATAAAGTCATTACTTGAAATAAAGAAATAAAGCAAAGGTTAGCAGCGCATTAGTGGAAAGTGAACAGTCTAGAGGAATTGTGGTGAGGTACCAGGGCGAAGTAATTCTGCATAAGAGTGAAAGAACCTGGTACTTCACTTAACAATAGGAACTCTGACTATTCCAGGAACACAGTGCAGGTTACCTTGCTCAGGAACCACGGCCTACCATTGAAATTAATTGTACATAGTTCTAATCAATAATAACTCAGATAGAGTAAGAGGAAAAACATATATATATTAATAAAGAACCCTTGTCCCTTGTAGAACCCAGTAGGTTTACACGTTACAATATTATAAATCTAATCAGTAATTGAGGAAAAGTATCAGTTAGTTAGGCAAACAGGTTCTTACGAACTCATAATATAGATTGACGGCAATATGGTGCCGTTGCATAATTTTGGTGGCAGCGGTGTACTTCTTTGCCTCTTTATATTTGGTTATAAATTTTTGTAAGCAATGGGTAGCAATATAGAAAATGTGATAACATTGCTTGAGGACGAAATTAGGAGGTAAGAAATGAAAATGACTAGACATAGACATTCAACACCAATTGTTACACGTCATGCCAGTAATTTAACTGTGGCAGGCAATAAATCTGGCCACCCTGGAACGTACAGACAACTGGCAGACCATAATACGACAGGCCAGTTGGCAGACCATTATATGACAGGCAAGTCGGCAGACGACAGTATGACAGGACAGTTGGCAGACCATAGTATGGCAAGGCAGAGAGTTGATCTTTCAATGACTGACCAGTTGACAAACCATAGTTTGACACGTCAGATGGCAAACCACATGACAAGCCATAGTGGGAGGGCTAGTCATTTGGCAGACCAAGGGAGAGTGGCGAGTCATATGGCAGACCAAAGGGGTATGGTTAGTCAAAAAAACAATTATGGGGGAATGGCAACGAATTTTGATACATATGCCTTAAATTCAAGAAAGACGTCTATGTTAGGTCAGACTTAAACCGCGACAGATTGCAATACTGGCATAGCTAGGAATAAGGTACAGTGAAACAGAGTATACAATGCTACAGGTTCACAAGTTGAAGACCAGAAGCATCATTTCATTAAACCTGCAACATTTGATGGCAGTACATCCAGGAGTGATTTTAAATTGCACTTCAAAGTTTGTGCTGAATTAAATTGCTGGTCAGCCTAAGAAAAAGGAATGCATTTAGCAGTATCTTTAAAGGGTAGTGCACAAGGCATTTTGTGTAACATGCCGGCATCAGATCAACGTGATTACAATGCATTATGTACAGCACTTGGTCAGCGGTTTGCACCAACAAACTAGACTGAATTGTACAAAGCTCAATCGCGTGAAAGAAAACAAAAAGCCGTAGAGTCAATGCTAGAGTTAGGCCAGGATATTAGGAGACTTACGAATTTGGCCTACCCAACAGCTACAGTAGACCTTAAAGAGATACTCGCAAAAGAACAATTCATAGATGCTATAAGGGACTCTGTACAAAGCTCAATTGAAGAAAACATCAATCTGAGGCACCGAGCAATGCTAATATGTTTAAGTGTTATTACTGTGGTAGACCTGGCCACATGAAGAGTAAGTGCAGACGCTATCTTGCTTCACAGGCTAATCACAGACTGACACACGTGAGCAATACAAGAGTAAACTAAACATCAGGGACAAATAGTAAAACTCCAGATAGTGGCAATGTTTCAAAACTGAGTTGTGGAGCATCAGAGGTTATCAATAAAACTGGTGAATCAGGTATGTTTCTAAAAATAGATGTGAATGATAAATCATTAGACTTTCTGGTGGATTCAGGTACAACGGTTACTTTAATATCTAGGAGAGCGACTGAAGACATTTGGCCAACCGACATACAATTAAAGAAATTGAAGTCTGACATTTTGGTAGCAGATGGTACGCCATTACATTGCAGTTCAATTTCAGGGAAGGTATTTCAATCACAAAGTTATAGTGGCAGACCTGAGTGTATATGGAATTCTTGGTTTAGATTTCATGAAGATGAATAACTGTGCTTTACATTTTTTAAAGTGTACGCTGATAATTGGACAAGAGGAAGTACCAATTTCCTGTCGATACAAGGGTAAAATTGGCTGTTTCAGAGTTTCTCTTGGAGAGGACATAACAATTCCATCTATGAGTGAGATGTTGACGCAATGCATTTTAACCAGTCTGGATATACATTGTGTTATTCCTGCAGAGGGCATTGTCGAGCTATGCAAGCCATTTGAAAACTTTGATAGAGCATTAGTGGCAAGAGCACTAGAGAAGCATTGCACGGAAAACAAAGTTCCTGTGCATTTAATGAATGTTCACAATGAAATTAAACAACTGAAGAAGGGAACATTTATTGCTGAGTTGAATCAAATTCAAAAGTTCATGTCTGCATCTGTATGCAAAAGCACGACAGGGAACGAGGAAATTTCAAAATTGCTTTCGGTGCTATCTGAGAGACGTTACTGTGTAACGAGAAAAGAGCTACTGTCTGTGACATATTTTGTAAAATATTTTAAGCACTATTAGTATGGCGAAGAGTTCCTTGTTAGAACTGATCACAGTTCCTTATGTTGGCTTATGCAGTTTCAAAATCCTGAAGGACAATTCGCGCGCTGGATTGATGTGTTGTCCACATATAACTTTCGAATTCAGCACCATCCCAGTCGATTGCATGACAATGCCGATGCCATGAGTAGGTTACCTTGTAAACAATGTGGGTATGATGATAACTGGAGAGAAGAGTCTACTAACCCTATCGTTAGACAAATAGGTACCACTGAGGCATTGCAGTCTTCACAGAAAGCTGATGCCGACTTACAAAACCTACGTTTATGGGTAGAACTTGGTTCAATTCCAAGTTAGGTTTCTGTTTCAGGTGAAAGGTTTTACCTGAAGTCCCTGGTTTCTCAGTTGAACAGACTCTGCATAAAAGATGACCTCATTTGTCGAAAATGGTAGGACATGTCCACAAATAAGATATTTTATCAATATCTAGTGTCTGAGCGTCGGGGTGTCCTTCGCAAATACATTGCTGGTTGCGAACTATGTGCAAAAAGAAAGAGTTACAATGTTACAAAAAGTGCGCCTATGAAAATAGTACATACAGGATATCCTATGGAAAGGATAGCTATGGACATTTTGGGCGAGCTTCCACTTACAAAAAATGGCAATAAATACATCTTAGTGTATGCTGATTATTTTACGAAATGGACGGAGAGTTTTGCCATGCCAAACATGGAATCGCGCACAGTTGCAAGAATCTTGGTAGAAGAGGTGATTTCTCGATTTGGGGTTAAGGCAGTCTTACACTCCGATCAAGGAAGGCAATTTGAGAACAAGTTGTTAATGGAAATGTGTTCTTTGTTGGGTATAAGGAAAACACATACAACACCATACCATCCACAATCTAATGGTATGGTGGAGCGATTCAATCGTACATTGACAACGATGCTTAGTAATTTTGTATATGAAAACCACAACGATTGAGACCAACATTTGCAATATGTCATAATGGCATATCTTTCTACTATACATGAAACCACTGGGTTTTCACCTAATGCGTTGATGCGGGGAGAGAAGTCTGTACTCCCTTGGACATCTTATATAAAGTAACCTCATCAATAAAACCAAAACCCCAGATTACGTGGGTTTTGGGAACTTCAAGAGAGAATTGAGAACGCACACAAAATTGTCCTTGTCAATACAAACCAAGAAATGGTACGCCAGAAGCATTACCACGACAAAAAGTTGAACTGGGGAAAGTTTGATAAAGACGATGAAGTCTTTGTTTATTTTCCGAAAAGAAAATCGGGGCAGTTACCTAAATTTACTAGCTATTGGCGTGGTCCTTACAAAGTAATCAAGAAAATGTCTGAGGTGACATACATGGTTGACTGTGGTCCATACGGTTTAAATCAAGTAAATTAATTCAGGTAGACAGAATGAGACTGAAACGCAGTCAAACTTTTATAGGAGAGAGCAAAAATATTGCTGAAAGCATACCAAGGATTGTCACTAATGAACAACTTCCAGACAATGAAACAAGGAATGATGACAATGACAGTATACGTGAAGATTTTCAAATAAAAGACGGAAGTCAGTTGTAAATAACCGATGAAAGTCAGGTGTCAGATAAAGAGGCCGATTTGCCTACAAGACAATTCAGAAGTAGACGACCACATGTTTGGTTAAAGGATTATTAAGTACAGTTATAGTTTCTTGTATATAATGTTTGTTCATTATTTTAGATCCAATCATTGTGAAGACAAAGCTGACAAAGCGTATCTATTCAAGAAAATGTCCAATGTGTTCTGTACTCTGTCATGAAGATGTAAAATTCACCAATCATGTAGTGCAGTGTGCACAGCTGGAGCATGCATGTACCTTTTGTGAATTTACTTCACAGAAGGAATGTAACGTCAAACACCATATGAAAAGAGCTAATAAGGGATTGCTAGAAGATCCAATACACTTGGAAGGGGCGGCTGATAAAATTGGTCAAAAAGGAGAAGAGGACAATTTGAATAGTGAAACTGTAGATAACACAGATGACCATGTTTCTGATTCAGGTGATGAGGACTGGATGAGTCAGGATCCAGGTGAATTACTGGAGGAGAGTCCATGAGATGCCTTCTACAGTAGAAGAAAATCCCCTTAAGAAAGATGGTGAAGTTTTGGATGCGCCAAAAGAAAGTGGCTTACTTGCAGGTCGGGTTTTCAGAAAGAAAAAAAAGCCATCTCTGCCAGGAAAACGTGTCCATCCTCAAGATGAACATTTCCTTGTGACTTCACAAACAGTGGATGAAACGGCAAAGATGTCCACAATGACTCCGACACCAGGTTGTTTCCTTGATGATAAACTTAAGGCGGATGTTGGTACACAAACTGATTTTGCGAAGGAAATATCCGAGAAAACAGTTAAGAAATTCAGACAGGGTAAAATCGACATAGAGGAAATTACGGAGGAAAAATTCATTTTGTATTGACTTAAATAGCTAAAGGGTATTGTTTGAAATAGTTAAAACAGATAGTGTTTAATTTGTACATAAAATTAAAAAAAAAAGAAAAGTAAAATGTTGTTATCATTCGGGACGAATGTACCCAGAGGCGTGGGTAAAATGATGTTTTTTGTATTGAATCAAACGTTTTGATGACCATATTTTCCTGTAAAGTGGAATGACGTGACACCCCTAACAAATAGAACACCCTGTGTGTATATAAACCCGAGATGTTATGAATCTGTGTTTTTCTTGTTAAAGTGATCTGAGAGGCTAGAAGCTGGATAGTAAGTATCAGGTTTAATAAAGGGTTCTAAGTGTTAGGAAAGATAAGTGGGCAATTAATTCAGTGACTCGAATAGAGCCGAAGCTGCTTTAGTTGTCCGCCTATCTTTTTAGCTCACCTGAGCCGAAGGCTCAAGTGAGCTTTTCTGATCAAAATTTGTCCGTTGTCTGTCGTCGTTGTCGTTGTCGTTGTTGTTGTCGTTGTCGTCGTAAACTTTTCACATTTTCATCTTCTTCTCAAGAACCACTGGGCCAATTTCAACCAAACTAGGTACAAAGTATCCTTGGGTAAAGGGGAATCAAGTTTGTTCAAATGAAGGGCGTGTCATTCCAAGGGGAGATAATTATGAATTTGTGAAAAATTAATGGCATTTTTAAAAAATCTTCTTCTCCAGAACCGCTGGGCCAGGAAAAATGAAACTCATGTGGAAGCATCTTCAGGTAGTGTAGATTAAAGTTTGTTCAAATCATGACCCCCGGGGCAAGGGTGGGGCCAAAATGGCCGACCCAAATTTTACATAGGAATATATAGGAAAAATCTTTAAAAATCTTCTTCTCCAGTACCACTGGGACAGGAAAGATGAAACTCATGTGGAATCATCCTCAGGTAGTGTGGATTCAAGTTTGTTCAAATCATGACCCCCGGGGCAAGGGTGGGGCCAAAATGGCCGACCCAAGTTTTACATAGGAATATATAGGAAAAATCTTTAAAAATCTTCTTCTTCAGAACCACTGGGCCAGGAAGATGAAACTCATGTGGAATCATCCTCAGGTAGTGTAGATTCAAGTTTGTTCAAATCATGACCCCCGGGGCTAGGATGGGGCCAATATGGCGGACCCAAGTTTTACATAGGGATATATAGGGAAACCTTTTGAAATCTTCTTCTCAAGTTCTTCAAAGCTATGATTAGTGATACATGTTTTTATATGGAATCATCCTTAGGTAGTGTAGATTCTAATTTGTTCAAATGATGAACGCCTGGAGGGGGGGGATAAATTCAAGCCCGATTTGCTCAGGTGAGCGCTGTGGCCCCTGGGCCTCTTGTTATTATCCTGAGTGGTCGTCCACTGTGACTGACCATAGCATTGACATATTACATGTAAGTCAGGGAAAATAGCTAGTGCTAGGGAAAGTGGCCCGAATAGAGCCGACCTGTCTCTAGTACTAGTCTATTTAATTAGGAAAAATAACACTTACTTGTTGAAGGTCTTCTATTTGTTTTTGATTCACGTTTTGATTTAACCCAAGGTAGTGACATCCAAATATATAATATAAATCTAATCAGTAATTGAGGAAAAGTATTATTTAGTTAGGCAAAGAGGTTCTTACGAACTCATAAAATAGATTGCCGGTGTAAAGACGAATAAAGACCCCCATCGAATAATGACCGGGGGTCATTTTTCGACAGCGAAAAATGACCCCTGGTCATTATTCGACGTAGAAAAATGACCCTTTTGCCCGTAGAAAAAGTGTCACTTCCTTAAAAATTTGCAGAACCCACGTGAAGAAAAATGACCCCCGTAGAAAAATGACCCCCTGTAGATTAAAGCTAAAATTTTTAGGGGGGCAAAAAAAAATTTAGATAAAGAAGCATATTGGCCAAAATGCTCACCTGAGCTTATTAGGAATATGGGATATGTTGATCTCATAACATTATACAATTATAGCTATGTTTTAAGGTCAATGCAATGATTCAGAATCTAAAGGAGTAAAAGATTTATCAAGCCTTGAGGGTTAGGTAAACATCGTTTTTTGATGGTGGAAATCATCGAACTGACAGAAAAAATCAGCAGTATTATATGTTATTATATCCTCCGCTTAAAAAGCGGGAGGGTGTATAGTGATCGGAATGTCCGTCCGTCTGTTACGCTTTGAGGTATCCATTTCTTATCCGCAAATCCTCATATATAAAAAGATGTGTTTGTGAAACAGCTATGCCCCTGTATGGCAACATAGCGAAGATTAAACTTTTCTTAAATGCAATTTAAATATATTGTTACCCAAATTAGGGTCTTCTCACAAGAAACACAACTGCAAAATAGGAAAGCCCTAGCACCACTTGTTCATAAGTAATGGCTAAGGATAAGTTTTTGATAGGTAGGTCAAACTCAAAGGTCAAAGTTGATGATTTCTTAAGAAAATGTTTAATGTAACAAGGATTACATATATGAAGTATGAATACCCTAGCCCTTACCTTTCAAAAGTTATGACCAAGGTAAAAAAAATCAGAAGTACGGAAATCTCCAAGGTCAAAACGTCAAAGTTTTTAGTATCCAATGAAAAGTAATGCCAAAAAACTACATATTTGAAGTATGAGAGTACTAGTATCTACCGTTTGAAAGTTATGGCCAAAGTAAAAATTTGGCATTTTTCTGTAAAATGGGACAAACTCCAAGGTAAAGGTCAAAAAGTCAAATTTGGTGGTACCCAAAGTAAGATCTTGTCACAAGGAATACACATATTAAATATGAAAGTCATAGCTCTAATAAATGAAAAGTTATGGTCAAGGTTAAGGGTTTTTGTGGACAAACAAACCGATAGATAGACAGATGGACATACAGACGGACATGATAAAACTATATACCCCCGAATCTTCGATTACGGGGACATAAAAAGAAATGGTCTTCAATTAACTTTTCATATTATGATACATTATAAAGAAGACGTTACAAGAATGAAAATGTTTGTTCTGATTTTCAAATTAAATTCTCTGAAATATATACTCAGAACTGAATAAAAGAGTGGAGTAAATCAAGAATTAAGGTAGAACCTATGTCGGGAAAGTCTTTGTCACAAGATTTTCAAACTTTTCAACATGATAAATTAGTACTTGCTTATCAATCAGTTAAAATACCATGATATGTTTCCTTGTTAATCTAGAACAGGCTGTGAAACTTGGTATGGTATTTACATACTGCGACTTCACATTTTCAAATATTTTTAGGGGTACTTGTCATAAAGGGAATATGAAAAATCACAAAAATACTTCTTCAAACGTCGTCGTTTAAAAACTTTATTAACTGAATAATATTAAACAATTTTTAATCAAGAATAATTTCTTTTTTATTCAATTAAGATAAAAGATAAGTCCACCATTAAAAAAAATAGTCAAATGAACTCTATTATTTTTAGTCAATTATGCACCCTGCATTTGTAAATATTTTTTAGAAGTCTTTGTCACAATGTTTCAATCTTTAATATGATGAAGAACATAGCCAAATGATTACAAAAAGTGATCAAAATATATACCTTTCCCCTCTAACTAATGAAAAATAGGCTATTTACCGATACTCATATTCTTGACCTTTTTGCACTTACACGGGATTTAATAATTAAATGACTGTTTGGGGTTTCTTTCAGATTAAATTTTTATCAGAAATTGTACTTTTACTTTATAAAGATCATATTTAATAGAAAAATTGTAATCAAACACCAAGAATATGAATAGGTAACAAATAATTGTTAAACGGAATGCACATCATTTCATTATAGATATCACAAAAATGTACACACGATCAAATGATCTACAACACGTACATCTTTGACTTAGACACATTTCATCAAGATATTACACTATATAGCTGGCAACTAAAGATTTCTTACGATTTATGCATTCCTTCAAAATGGTTACAAACCATTCAAATTATTACGAAAGTTGTATGTACATTGTAATTTCATTACACTAGATAGTCTTGGGTTTGTCAACTTCAAGTCTAGATCTAGTAAATAAAAGGTGCCTTCATATTTTTTCTTATTCCAGAAATATATTGCCATTAAGCATTACAAACCAAAAAATATATGAATTGAATTAAGATTATGTTGGCATGATTGAATTCTGTGAATTTCAAAATGCAGTATTTTCTACCATTTCTATTGAAGTGTCAAGTACGGGAAAAAGTGGCATTGAATTAATTATGACGTCATAATGGATCTAGCATAGGTTAAACACATTTACCAGTTATGATGTCATACGAAGTACGTATTATTATACAGTAAAAAGAAAAGGTTACAAAAACGAAAATGTTTTTTCTGATTTTCATATTAAATTCTCTGAAAAATATACTCAGAACTGAGTAAAAGAGTAGAGTAAAACAAGAATTAAGAAATGTAATGAATACTGTGTGCTAAATCAAAAGGTTATGTCTAAATGTATAGTTTTTGCATTAGAATGTGTATTTTACACTAGCCCATAGCTTTACAGAGCATATTTTTAGGTGTCATACCCACCCGACCCCCTTACTTATTTAGGAGGAAGTCGATTATCAACGAAAGCAACAAAAAACTAACCTACATTTATTTTTCTATAAGGAGGGACTAAAAATAATACCACTTATACGAGCCTGTCTCGGATAAGTGAGTTTATTTCAGTAACCCTATGTCCTTCCATTCCAGATATCTCAAGCCCTTACAGATATTTAATTATATGTACCTTTAGTCCCAATCTATCAATCCGGAAAATTTAGGTCCATATATGTACTAGTCTAATACTTAGTTGTTTCCTCCTCTTCCTTTCTTGATAAATCGATAAAACGATAAGGTCATGGAAAATTTTGTGAAGTTGAATTGTTGCAATATTTTAATTTTCGTAATGAAATAAGTTTAATTTCATGAGTAACTATCATGGTTTGTGATTTCTAGCCAAGTTAGACGTGCCGATGGTGTAATTTTACTTTGGATTTTGCAAGATATTTTTTTGTCAAGATCAAACGTCGGCTAATTGGTTGAATTTACACTATATGGTATAATTTGAATGATAGATAACAGCAATATGAAACATGGAAGTCAAGGAACGGTTTAACTTAAGTAATTATTTTTAGGAGTAAAATGTAATTAATTTCCGATTCGCTTATGGGTTGGGGGGGGGGGGG
>PRKT01000129.1:458959-485398 GCA_003671525.1 Saccostrea glomerata | reverse complement strand
GGGAGTACCTCAAAATGAGGATACTCAATGGTTAACCATGGAAATTGTTGTTGTCCACCTGGTCAACAGCTATAAAAAATACAATTTTAAGGGTAACTAAGGTTCTACATATTGTAGACAAGAAAGATGTAGAATTTGGCTTCATAAACCGTAGCATAAAGCAGCAATAATCAATCATTCATATGCCTTAGAATAGATATGCTGGGTTCAGCCACAAACAAGGAGCAAATTATATTAGTACAAGGCGTAAGAGTCGCACAAGGGTAAGACGCTGTTACTTTTATCTCAGCATGTCTCGAGATTCATACTGGTCCTTTAAAAATGAAATTAAACTTAACATAAATCATTCTGCTCAGATTGAGTTTTCAATAACTTGATAGGATTGACTGGAATGCAAATTAAAGCTTGTAAATAAGCATTTAAATAAAATTTTTTAATAATTTCAATCTTTAATAGGACTAAATTCTCTACCCTTAAATGTCGTAATACTCTGACATATTAAAGCATTTTATAGTCAAGCAAGCATTGCCCAGAAGAAACAAAATTGAGTAACTTAGCAGTACTTAATTAACAAAGATTGCATTGGGGGAAAGTGATCTTTAAACAAATAAAAATTAAAATAATAGAATATTATAATTATATGCTGGGGTGAAAAGATGTATGAAAACAGTAGAAATAGAATGGCAATTAGAAAATGAATAAATTAGAAAATAAAAAAATAAATAAAAAAAAAAAAATTAAATTAAATCAAATTAAATATCTTAAATTAATTCTTTTAATTAATTAAATGAAGGGAAATAATTCTTACCAAAATTTAAGGTCATAAATTAGGACACATTCCACCCTTACATGCTAAGCCTAATGGTAATAAATGAGAGTTATGTCGAAATAAATTGAGTATTTAACAATAATACATCTTTAATGTATTCAATGTCACAGACCTACAGCATACTCCAGACTCTATATTCTCAGATATTTAAATAATTTTATCATTCAAAATTGTTGTACATTGACCAATCCATTTTCATTTACATATAGGTATGTCCATTGCCCACCAACTTATCTGAACTATTTTGCATGTGTGACTGATCGTATAAGAAGCATTGTTTAAGGAAGTTCGCAAGTAACATAAACCAATGAAAAAGCCATAAAAGACATAGGTGCTTGCTTATTGTCATACATTACAACTTGTTTCAGAGTACATAACCCTCAAAATTCAATTGCCAAAATTTAATGTAGAATATTTTATATTGTAGTTTTGCACCAATACACAAAATCAACAGATTGATCTTCAGTCTGCATCACAAAATACCTTAATTTTTTATAATCATAATGACTCTCAAATGATTTTATTATGCCATTTTGTATTGGATAGGATAATATCTATGGTAACTTAATTGATAATGCACATGTTTTATCATGATTGATCAAAATAAGTTTTACAAAGCAGTCTTTGGGACAGGTATACCCCAATTTTAGTAATATCAAGTTTATCAAAATTATTGGCAAAATTTTAAAAATAAAATACAAAGAATCATGCTCTCTTGAAATGGATTATACATCTAAAGTAAATTTGTACATAAATAAAAACAATTCCTTTTTACTGTTAAGGCAACTAAGAATTGGGTGTATCATTCTGTGTGTCAGCATACAATGACCTAGCTTAAGTTAATCAAACTTGCAGATGACAAATATTAATTTTTGCATGAATATAACGATATACCAAATTCCATATGCTCAACAATCTCAAGTAAACATAACAAAGGCATGTATAAAATAATTTAAACCAGATTTGTATAAGTTAGGATTTTCCTTAATTACCAAATATGCATTTCAAGGTTTAAAGTTAAGGAAGTAAACTTGATATAAATTACTATTACAATCATTTCTGAGAGGAAACTATTCTCTTCGAACAATATTTTTTGGTCAACATTCTTACAATTCTTGTTTTGTTTTTACTGAGTTAAATTGCCCGGTTGACAAGATGCAATATAAATTTAAAATATACGGTTCCTTTAATCGAAGCTTTATATGAGAGGTTGAATGGGACGTTTGGCTCAACCCCCTTTTTAACAGAAATTGCGGTCGGGTTTAGACAGTATTGGATAGTTTATAAAATATATTTGTAATTTTTGTATGATAAATATTAAATCTCGCTCACTTCAATTACTGAAGCAAATACTACACATTTCCCATCAGAATGCTACAGGGAGGACAAGGTTATTATAATTTTGAAAATTGCTGCTTTTCAAAAGCATATTGTTTAAACATTAATAAATGCACAGTGGATCCCGTTTAATCCAATAGTAAGTTTGTCAGCCTTCTGGTATCAGAATAGCCGAATATTCGAATAGCGGGTTGCTCCATTTCGAGTCCAAATATTAGGCCTACCATGTGTTCACCTATTTTTACACTCTTTACTGGTCTTCTATTTTTTCCCTATTACTAATCGATAGTTGGTTCATAAATTGTGAAGTACTAAAGAAGGGTCTTAATTTATATAGATAGGTATATAAAGGATCGGTTTGGGGGGGGGGGGGGTATTCTGACACATTGTTATTGTTAAAAGTAGCTTAGTACCTTAAGCGAAGAGGTCAAACTGTGACAGTATCTTGTCCTGTTCCAATTTTGGTTTGTTTCAGTACAAAATCCTTTAAGACAACTATAAACAACACTTGCAAAGATTAGTTATATTTTTCTAATTTCTATATTGCTTTGTCACTCAAGGAAACTTGGTAAGAGGTGTTTTAATGATTTAAAAGCCATTAAAGAGTTACAGCCTTTAAGGTAATTTAAAGTAAAGTAACCAATGGAAAAATACAGTGTCGGTAAGTATCAACAATGTTAGAGGAAATGGTAGTTGTTTTATACGGACAAGTCCTTGGCTCCTTTTGTAAAACTTGTGTAATCACTTATTCTGTAAATTTTTATTGGTGAATGAGAAGGCCCTGGTCGACGGTGACCATTTGCGTTGAGGTACTGCCGCCGTCACCATGGTTCTTGGCACCCCATTGGTGGCGGTTGCAGTTCCATGATTACTCGTAGTAGACACGAGTAGTCATGGCCCTTGCAAGTGGCGTATTCCGTCGCACCTCAACGCAATTGGACGAGTGCAACACATATTCTTACGCTCATTCCATTGTTTATTGACTTGATTGATATTTGAATTGATTGATTGATTAATAATTGATTGATTGACAAGTAATTGACTTGATTGATATTTGAATTGATTGATTGACTGATTGATTAATAATTGATTGATTGAATTTGATTGATTATTGCATTGGTGACGTTCATGCACTTGTGACCTACCCAGTGCATGATCCGCCCGATTTGGGTCGTCACATTTGTTGTATTGATTGTTGATTGTGGGGCAGCCCTGTGGTAGCCCCAGCAAATTGATCACCGCGGCCAGAAGCGCCATATTAAACAAGCAAAATAACATCCATATTGTTTGTTTGATTTATAGGGAATCTGAAATAATACCACTTATACGAGCCTGTCTCGGATAAGTGAGTTTATTTCAGTAACCCTATGTCCTTCCATTCCGGATATCTTAAGCCCTTACAGATATATAATTAAATGTACCTTTAGTCCCAATCTATCAATCCGGAAAATTTAGGTCCATTTACATGTACTAGTCTAATACTTAGTTGTTTCCTCCTCTTCCTTTCTTGATAAATCGAGAAAACGGTAAGGTCATGGAAAATTTTGTGAAGTTGAATTGTTGCAATATTTTAATTTTCCCCACCCACCCTCCTCTTGTTTTAGAACAAATACTGCTGTTCTTATTATGTCATTGTAGCTGAAGACTTCCTGCTTGGCCTGTGTCCACAACATCCCATGTCGCAGTGATAATCGTGTGCTCCAATATTCCTCAATTGTGCCCTGTTTGGTCCAGTGTCTTCATCAACTTGTGTTGCATTAGTGAATTCTGTATGATTGCGTATTCTTCAAAGACTGCCTGTTGGGTACAGCGTTCGCATCAACCAATGTCGCAGTGATGAAGTCTCTGTTTTACCTATACCGTAATGACTGGCTGTTTGGGATACCGTCCACTTCAGCCTTGTCTTGGTTGGAATTCCTAGTGTTTGCGTATTCCGTCGCACCTCAACGCAATTGGACGAGTGCAACACATATTCTTACGCTCATTCCATTGTTTATTGACTTGATTGATATTTGAATTGATTGATTGATTAATAATTGATTGATTGACAAGTAATTGACTTGACTGATATTTGAATTGATTGATTGACTGATTGATTAATAATTAATTGATTGAATTTGATTGATTATTGCATTGGTGACGTTCATGCACTTGTGACCTACCCAGTGCATGATCCGCCCGATTTGGGTCGTCACATTTGTTGTATTGATTGTTGATTGTGGGGCAGCCCTGTGGTAGCCCCAGCAAATTGATCACCGCGGCCAGAAGCGCCATATTAAACAAGCAAAATAACATCCATATTGTTTGTTTGATTTATAGGGAATCTGAAATAAACTTAAAATAATCGACTATTCTACTAATTTTCAACTGTTACTTTACCACAATACTTTCAAGTATGCCCCCACCAACATTTAAAGTATGCTTTAATCATGGCGAATTAAATTATGATATGATAGTACTTGTGTGAAGGTTTAACTTCATTTCAATATTTTATCTAGAGCCTTTTTCAGTATTATTGAAAGGTATAAAGTTTTATTTATGTTTTTGCTTTTCATTTATTATTTTTTGTTGTTTTGATTTAACGTAATGTTTTTTTTGGGGGGGGGGGGATAAAAAGAATATGTATTTGCAAAGATTTACAATATCTTTTATCATATAGTGATAGTCTACATATATAGGATGGAACATATAAAAAATATAAAGCATCGAGGCGTCCTGTCATCCATTTCTATTTTTACTCACTCATCCGAATGAAACCTTATTAATTCGAACAAATTACTTATTTGTACGCACCGATATTATTTCGTCTGCTAAAAATTTCTACTTTTTCCCAACAAATATTTTTTTTCTGCAAAAAAAAACGAATCAATGGAGTCAGTAAAGAAAAAAAAAATTATAAATTTCATCTCCTGCGTGCGTTGGATCCATTTACATGTGCCATCTTTGATTTTCTAGGTTTGCTCCTTTATCAGAGAAATGAAGATTAATTGAATGATTGTGAATAGCTCAAAACTAATCTGTCAATATTTCGCCAGAGAGAAATGAGGAACTTTATTACACCTATGTGCTAAGAAGAACAGAGATCAAATCATAGAGCTAAATCGCTTTAGGTCTATGATCAAATCTATTCGAATAAATGCATGAATAATTTACAGCATATTTTTCCCTTTCATCTGTTAGAAATTTTGTATCGCTTTAAAGGGGGTCATTTTTCAATGGGGGTCAATTTTTTATAGCACTAACAAATAAAAAAATGACCTCTAGGACTCTTTTTCTACAAAAAATGATTTTTTTCTACGGATGGGGGTCATTTTTTGTCGTTGAAAAACGACCCCCCGGTCATTATTCTTTTTTTTTTTTTAATTCACTCAACATACAGCATTATATACATATTTCAAAAGAAATAGAATGATGTGTTTTTTATTTTAAGAAAGATAGAAGCAATAGAGAGAATGATAGAGGGGAGAGCAGAGAGAGAGAGAGAGAGAAGAGAAAGAGAGTGTGTAAAGAGTCAAGTTAAGAGAATAGCAGATTCCATCTGTTCCACTGGGTATCAAACTTTTCCTTTTTACCATTCTTATAAGAGATAATTTTTTGTGTTTCATAATGAAATTTCATTTATGATATTGCATTTTGTAAATTAATAGGTTTCTTTGTGCACCTGGCAGTATAAATATAGTATTTAGCCAAAGTAGAATAGCATTTTGAATATCAGTATTTTCCTCAATAAATCCTAAAACCCCGGTCATTATTCGATGGGGGTCATTATTCGTCTTTACACCGGCGTGAAGCGTTATAGTTCATATACCTCATTAATCTTCAAAAAATTAAATTCATTTCTTATATTTACATTATTTCTCTGATGACTTGCCATAAATTTATGCCGTTCAACTGTCATTTTTAAAACAAAACAAAACAGTGTGCACTATAATTTTTTTTTTTTACTTTTTGACGTCAAGAGCGGTATTATGACGTAACAATGGAGATATTCATGCTTATTCGTGATACATACCTAATGTAGTTCATGAGAAAATATACTGCATTTTATTTTGTAAAGAATCATAGGGGAAATTTATTGGAAATGTAAATATTATAAATTATATATATAAAATTATAGGCTATAAACTCATATCAATATAAATTTCAACCAACATGTATTTGGGATCGAATTGACATTATTTGTCCTTTGGATCATACATTCACACTTTGCTTTTGAAATCAGCTCAAGTGGATTGAAAATGAATTTCAAAATAGAATATCAATCCAATGTTTTCTCGGTCGGCCGCGTCGAATTGTACCCGCCCATTTCATTGTCTATCATTAAATGTTTTGATTGTAACAGATTGAAATGACGTAAGCTGCATACTTCCAATCCTGCCAGATAATTTATAATGTTCTGCGGTCTTACAATAATAAATTTTAGTTGAAAAGTTTTTTTTAAAGAGCTCATAAACAAATATTTACATTCCGTGTATTTTTCACTATGAAATTCATTAGAAATCCACGACATTCAAATTTCTATAACACACGCGAAACCTTGTCACCGCGCGTTAGAATACACAGTAGGAACTATATGTCTTTTCTATAATCTAGGAACACCAAAATGTACAATGTTTTTACTCAATTTAATTAAAGACTATTATTCTGTTAAATTACCGTAAAAATACTACAAATGTGCGTTTAAAATTAATTTGTCACTTTTTTCCTCGCAATGTTTGTTTGCGTTATGTAACTTTGCAACGTCATCTGACGTCACAAACGGCTCTTACGTCTATTAACCACGTCAGTTTTAAAGGGCGCTAAATTCACATTAAAGATTAACGAAATAAGCAATTATGAAGAAGGAAAATTAGAGAATGTAAATATAAGCATTGAATTCATATTTTTGGCTGTCTTCGGTCCTATAACACACCTGGCTGTGCCGACAAATTTATCATACCGCGCTAATGCGCGGTATTCAATTTGTCGGCACGGCCAGGTGTGTTATAGGACCGAAGACAGCCAAAAATATGAATTCAATGCTTAAAGAAACTCCAATGATTTTCATATTATCGTGGGGAAAAATCAGTTTTAAAGTAAGCATGGTCACTTCACTAAGCTAAAAACTATTTATAAATGATCTCTTCCAAGAGATATAAATAAGAGCGTATATGAAAACTTTTTAAAGAGAAGATTGGTTTGGGACTAATAGAGAGAAACTGACACCCCTTCAGTTGTCCGCAAAATTGGGAGTTAGTGAACTTTATGAATTTATTATAAATCTTCAAGATGTTTATTGCTTTCCAAATCCCAAAATTGGTCATTTTGACGCAAAAGATAATAATGTTACTGAAATTGATCCGCAGATAAATTATTTTATCAATGTTCCAAGAAAAGGTTGGGGCACACCTAAGGTGTTAGATATGATTTCTTGTTTTCATTATAATAGAAATGAAGCTTTTAAAATGTTGAATCAACAACCTGTTAGGTATATTATACAATATAAGTGGTAATCCTACAAGTTTCCATTTTCAATATGGATGATGCTCCACATTCTGTACATGGTATTTTTGACAGTGTTTAGCATACTCAAAATGGAAAGTTATTTGTGTTAACAAGATGCAAACCCCTGCAAACGCAGAGAAGTAATCTTTATATAGCAAGCAGTGTAAATGTGATTGTTGGTGTTCTAAATCTCACGGCTTTTATCTTAGCTATGTCAAGTAGGTACAATAGGTGTCACCAGACCGCAGATATAGGTTTACTGACACACAACTTTGTATATATTTTGCTTTTATTAGTATTATAATTGTCAACAATATTTGATGCATTTTTAACATTTTTAAAAGTACATGTATCATCATTGCACTAATTTGTGGATGGAATTTTACGATATTCTTTTTTTACTCCGTTCAAATACTTTGGAAGTTTCACATACATGATGAGAAAGGCTTTGCTTGATGACCTTGTTCCCTTTGCTGGAATAATCACAGTTGAACTGATAGCGTTTACAGTAGTGATGCACATATGTTTTATCGGGTCTGAAAGCAGACCAGAGGAATTTCAAACATATCTGGGATCTCTTCTGACAATGTTCAGATTGGGTATCGGTTTGGACGACGTTGGCGTTTTAAATGAAGCTTTGATACCTTGGTTGGCTTATACAGTGTATGTTCTATATACTGTTATATCGTATATCCTTCTGATTAATGCCCTCATAGCAATCATGTCACAAACATTTTCTTTTGTCTTGAACGAAAAAGGCTATCAGAAAACTTACCAAAAGATGTCTGCAATTGCTTTGTTTGAAGACATTTTCTGTATACCTTCAATTTGTTTTTCATGTCCATTTTTTAAGAAAACACAACAATCAGAAAAGAATGTCAAAGATCAACAAAGTTGCTCTGAAATGCGGATCCGGAATGCAATTTCTTTCATAAAAAAGGCAAAGCACTGGAAAGAAGATGTTAGCAACGGTGTCGATAAAGTGGGTAAAAGGTGTTTGTGTTCTATAAAATTACTAGAGGACAAGTCTTACAGTGACGAAGACAGGGAGCATATGAAGAAAGATGCAATGCCTGATTTAAGGACAATAATTCAAATATTTAATGGAGAATATTTCTACTGCCGACCTAAGAAATCAAGACTTCATCATGTTAAAAGAGAATCAACATCATCAGAAACGCAAACAGATATAACAATTATTCAGGTGATGTCTGCTAAAGAACAAAACGACAATGTAACTTGACTCATGAAATTTTAAAGCAGGCTCATGTGATTATATCAAAATATCATGCGTAATCATGAATATTGATATCATTCGTTTCGTTCAAGAAACATTTGTTTAAAAAAACACTATTGCCCGATGAATAATGAAGCCACGCCATCCAGTGAAGCATACGTTAATATTGTTTGACAACGATCGATATTCATAAAAAGATATTAACAATGCATAATTTATGCCTGCAAGGTTCACTATAGGATTAAACGTTCTTTTTTCAGAATTTATCGATGTGTAAACTCTGCCTTTTTACTCACAAACTGAATAAAAGTGCGAAGCACTTTTATGTAAAGTTTGTGAGTAAAAAGGCAGAGTTTACACATCGATAAATTCTGAAAAAAAAGAACGTTTAATTCTTATAATTCCAATTACGATTTTTTTTTTAAATTATTAAAATTATTTCCCTTTGAGGCCGCCATACAATCCGTTATTTTGTATGGCGTAGGAATACTCTATGCTGTAAAGAAACGTATACAAGATGAATATCGATAAAATCCAACTTAAATTGTCAAAACAATCAATGAATAAACTTATAAAAACTCATTGAATGTTGTTTAAGTCAACAAATATCCTAAATACGCGTATTCTCCAGAATAATTCGTCCTTGACCATGGCCATGTTGACATTAGAGATCGACAACGTCATAGTTGCAGACCGACAACGTCCTCGATTTGCTGTGGTTCGTTCGTTCAAAGATTTTGGGAGAATATGGGATCTGTAGGATGTAAACATATGAATTTAATTTTGAAAAGGCAAGAGTCTGAGGTGCGTTTCTTTTCCCTATCACAACGATATACCAACTGATCTCGAGAAAATGACAGCATGATCAGCGATTTTTTTTTTTTTAAATTCACACTCGTGATCCGACAGTGACATAAACATAATATTCCCGTCTGTCAATGCTGTTTATCTCCTTTTCATTCATTCAATCATTTTTGATTTCCAGTTTCTTGTAATCATTATTTAGCTAAAACGGACTAGAAGTATCTGTTTTCATTGTTTTAATTACGACAGTCAAGAAAGTAGTTCTGATTGAAGAATTCATCGATGTGTAAACTTTTTCTTGAATTTGTTCTCGTCCAATCAAAACACAGGGAATCAATAAATAAAATTAAGATTGGAATTATTGTAGTATGTATTTGTATAAAACATTTAGTTTGATATAATCTATTATACCAAATGAATCGTTATTTTATCATTATTAATGAATATCAAAAATTGTTCTTTGAAGCTAGTATTGCAAATTCTTTTGATCGATACAATGTTTTTATTCACAAATAATTTTATTATTAACTTCAATATTTTTGAATTTTTAAAATTAATTGAAAGGTATTTTTCAAATTGAATTTCAACTGATTTTTTCAAGTTCTTTATCATGATAAGAAGTACAGTTCTGTTAAGCGGACAACAGAGGATGCTTAATCCTTCATGGCGTCTGATACCACTGCTGACGTTTTAAAGGTCTCTGTGTACTCTGCTTCCAATTTTCATATTGTTAAAATGAACCTTTGAGATTGAGTGCGATATGATTAAACCATATTTCTTTGAAATGCACCATTATATTCTTGTATAGACATTCGCAGTTGGTGCTGGCACGAAAAATATTCCTTACTGCATGCTTAATGGCCGTAAGTGTCGAGCAAAGGACAAAATTACTAGCATTCCATTGGCAAGTGGTGGCGTCTCTATATCAGTGAAAAATTCTCGAGAGCAACGTTAAACAATAAACTAACGTTTGAGTTAAATTGCATTTCCCTGCAAAATCATTGCGTTCGGAGAGCGTTTAGTTCAACCTCGTGCTCGAACCAACCATAAGATTTCAAGACAGAAAACTGTGCTTCTTTCACATGACCACTATAAAATGCCCTTTTTAGATTGACTTGATTACTTCTTGTTAAAGTTATTTGCATTTTTATAAATATGCATCGTAATTTATTTTTTGCTGATTATATGATATGTTTGATAAATGGTTTACTTAGCTTCAAGTTTAACGATAAACCGATAGCCCAGTTTTGATTTTTGTCATTACATTTAGACAAAAATACTGTAGAAGGGCTTTTTTCCGCGTGGTATTACTTTACGCTATGTACGCGGTCACAAATTTTCCGCGGAAATTTGTCCAAGCGTACTTAATATAAATGTAAGGCATATAGTGACAACCTAAAAAATCGGCGTAATTTTCTACTTGCGGATTAAACAAAAATTGTGATTCCGCAGAATTATGACCCCGTGAAAAAAAGTACGTTTACAGTAACTTACAATTACTTGTCTATCTGCTGAAATATTTTTTTTAATTGTTGTTAAACGTCTATTGAGAATTTTTCACCCATATTAAAACTCCACCATTTGCCCGTGGAGACTTTCAAATTTTAACTTAGGCCTATATGCTTTGCACTGAGCCATTGAGCAGTGAGAGATCTTTTTCGTTCCAGCACCTACTGCCACACCAATCTCTACCCAGAGATATCGGTCCACTTATACCTCTGTCAACGTCTAAAAAGTGGTACGGAAGCGGTGGGACGTGATTTTTTTTTGCAAATGTTGTTTTAAATGGTCTACAAGAAGATTAACACCAGTTACATTCTATATGTGTGTCAATACTGCAAGTTATTTGTCTATTTAAACTAAACCATGTTGATTTTTATCGGAAATGCCTTTTAAATTTTCCACGTTCCTAATATCCTGCCGAGAAATATGGTGAAAAAGCGATATTTGATTTTAATTCTCATAAAAAAAAAACTTTCATTAAACATGCTAAGCAAGAACATAGAAGTTTTAAATTTATAGTTTATGATGCTGTAGGTAAAAATAAGTTTTGTCAAGAATCTTGGCATTTAGACGTTGACGGAGGTGTTGTAGCGAAGCGAACGATAACTCTGGGTAGAGATTGCTGCGACAGGGGATCTCTGTTAATACAGTCTCATCCAAATTTAAAGGACCGGTGTCCACGTCCCACAGTGGGATTTGATCTGCGACGTTAGTACCAAATCCTTACTCTGCAACTCTAGAGTAGACGCTTTTACCAATGCGCCATGCGGACGACTATCTGCTGTAATACCATTGATTCTATATTTAAAATAAAAGGTTTTTTTAATAGCTTGGCATTTAAGTCCTATCTGAAAACACTTGTTTCGTAACATTGTCGTTCATTTAAAGTTTTCCGCAAGGTCATCTTATGCAAGAAATGAATGTGTCTCAAATATGTTATCTTCGGTTAAAACCCTGACTCGGATCCAGAATTTTTTCTCAGGGGGTCCACCCCAGTTAAATATTGTATTCCAACTATCCCTTTTTTGACAAGCACAAAAAATTAAAAATATAAACTTCTTTTCCTAAACGTAAAAAAATCTATTCGTGGTGGTGGTGGTTATTTTCATTGACTTTTTAAGCTTCATATACCTATGAATGTTTTTATTCAGGATGGATCTACTTTTGTAGGGTGGCTCAAGGTTAACTTCACTTGGTTAAGTATGTACAATCTAAAAAAGTCAAAGCGGGGGTAACCACACCCTCGACCCCCTATAGATCCGCACATCAAGAGACAAATTTTGGGGAGAATGTTTTTAAAGATCATTCATATTTCAAAGTATTTATAATTCATTCAAGACGAAAAAATAAAGCTGTCGATAACTTCTACGTTAATTGAGATAAACTAAAAATATTTCATCTGCCATCCCATATCCAATTTCATACTCACAACAAGGTTAAATGTATTCAATACAAAAGTGTTTTACATAGTATATTTTATACAACTCGTGTAAGAAATGTTAAAAATAATTATTTTCAAAATTAAAAAAATTGAAGGTGCTACATACATCAATATTTTTGCATAAAAATGCATGGTTGTATATTATTTCTGGTCATTATCGTCATATTTCATTAAATTACATGTATGAGTGTGTTACATGTATATATCACTGCCTTGGAAAGTGGAGAAAAAAAGAACCATTAAATATAGTATTTATTACAATTCATGTAATCATGCTTTCCAAAAAATTTAACACGTTTAATACTATTTAATTCTTTAAATCAACACTTAGTGGTCATGCATTATAAATTTAGAGAAAGGAACAGAGAGGAAAACAAAAATATAGATATATATATATTTAACGAACATAGCTGGCAATTCATTTTGTCCTCTTGCATGTAAATTCCGCTAGATTTTTGATATCATTATTTGTTAAGCAACAGCAAAAATAATACAAAGAGCTGATAAATGTCTAAAAATCTTTCTTAAAGGCACTTTCAAGGTAGTTAATAATTAAGGCTTAGAAATTCAATCCACCACTTTTATTCACTACTCCAGACTTTTGCGGTGTAAGTGGAAATACAGAATCCCTTCTGTACTTCTTCAAGTATTCCTCTTCTTCTTCTTTATCATCGTCGTCGTCGTCCTTGTTATCGATGACCCCACACGCCTGGCAACACTTCAAACAGACACATCCAGCCACCATCAGGCCAATGAGGGACGTCACTGACAAAACGGCGTATTCTAAATATGGCAGCCATTTGGGAAGAAGAATTTCAGATGCTTCGTCTGTGGTCAACACTAAAAATTTAATGTTTATGAAGAGTGAAAAGAATAGACACAAAGCCGCCGACTCGGGTTCATTATAAGTAAAATTTTATGAATGTTTTTAAAAAATGTTATCTTATATAAAGCAATTTTAAAAATGTCCTTTTAAAACTGAAATGAATACCGGTACTTCTTGCACGTAATCCTCCCTTAAAAGTATAATACGTAGCTCGTGTAAAACCAGAAGTCTCTGTCGAGACTGAAGCTCTACTGGTTTGTACTTATAGCAAAGGAAGAGAAAAGTACTTAATAAGCAGTTGGAAATTGAAACTTTTCAACAGCAATAAATAGAATAATGATCCTTGATTAAGTCTCTTTATGTTCTTAGTGCACTCTACTTGCATGCCACATTGATATCATAATCAGACTAAAATTGTATTTGGTGTACATTTTGAAAGAATTTCACAGAAATTTCTATTTTTAGTAACCACGGCACCACCGTTCATCGAAATCAAAATCCGATACACAGAATTATGTATCTAATTGTAGTCTACTTGTGTGCCAAGTTATATTGAAATCAGACTAAATCTGTAGGAGGAGTAGCATTTTGAAAGAATTTCACAGAAATTTCTATTTTTAGTAACCACGGCAACACCGTTCATCGAAATCAAAAACCGATAAAGAGAATTATGTATCTTAGTGTAGTCTACTTGTGTGCCAAGTTATATTGAAATCAGACCAAAACTGTAGGAGGAGTAGCATTTTGAAAGAATTTCACAGAAATTTCTATTTTTAGTAACCACGGCAACACCGTTCATCGAAATCAAAAACCGATACACAGAATTATGTATCTTAGTGTAGTCTACTTGTGTGCCAAGTTATATTGAAATCAGACTAAAACTGTAGGAGGAGAAGGAGCATTTTGAAAGAATTTCACAGAAATTTCTATTTTTAGTAACCACGGCAACACCGATCATCGAAATCAAAAACCGATATACAGAATTATGTATCTTAGTGTAGTCTACTTGTGTGCCAAGTTATATTGAAATCAGACCAAAACTGTAGGAGGAGTAGCTTTTTTAAAAATTGTTTACAGACAGACAGACGGACAGACAGACAGCTAGACAGACGGACGGACGACGGACGCATTACTATCGCATAAGCTCTTCTGGTCTCTGACCAGTAGAGCTAAAAAACGACAAAATGACTATTCTCTTAAAAAAATAAATTTGCCTACATGGTAATGCTTTTCTTGGATATAATACATGTATATTATATTTTTTATGGATTTAATGAGTCTTCGTTATGTGCTATACTAGTCTTATCGATTCAGATGTTACTCTTACATGTGTCACACGTCACTCCAGTGTACGACTCATCACAAGAACAGACAAACCCAGATGCGGAATCCTTACAAGTCCCGTGTATACAGGGAGAGGAGGCGCAAGTTCTCACTGTATAAAGAAAGTATGTAATGTTAATAGATCTTTTTACATACACTTAAATATAAAATATTCTTTATAAATATCCTAGCATACACTCAAAACATTATTATCTGATCCATAAAATGACCACTGAGGGTAACAGTGTTAAAATTGGAACAAACTAAGAAAAGAATGTGACCATTGCCGTACATTTGTAAGGTAATATATTAAGGATTTCATAAACCTCATTTGAGCTTTACATTAAAAATCGTCGTGTTATAAATCTATTATTTCCGTTGACATAAGATATGGAAATACCGAGCAGTATTTAACGAGGCCCAATCTAGTTGGATATTACGAAAACGGAATGATAAAAAAATTTGATTCTTGGAAATAAATTTGTATGTATTATGCTAAGAAAAATTAGAATGAAATTTTGTTGCCTTGCCTTTATTGTAGTCAAATGGGGGCACTTTCAAGATATGGACCATTTTTCGTGTTTTTATACACAATTACATACTAAAACTCCTCAATAAACAAAGAAATTGACAAATTAAAAAAAATAAATGATGAAATGTTTTAATTTTCACATATATCATGCAATTCACATCCCTCTTTTAAAAACTGAAAAGAAAATCGGAGGTAGCCTTTATTGCAGTGAAAAGGGGGCATACCAAAACACAAAAATAGGACTTATTTTATCCAACTATAGCTAGTATTTTATAAAATGCAATATGTTAACTTTACTTAACATCAACAAACGATTGTAATACTGTATAAGTTTCTAAAAATTAAATCATTTTACATTATGGCATAATTTTGTCTTTATGTTCAATAAAAATGGTGAGTATAAACACTTTAATGTTCGAGAAGAAAGACTAAAATCGTTACTTTTGGTTGCAGTTGGATTATTTTCTAACTCACAGATTGAAATAAAACAAGATAAAATTAATGAATCTGTTCCAAAAAATTGATACCTCAAAATAAATTATGTTTCAAAGTTGTTGATAATTTAAAAGTAATAAAAAAAGCCAGAATGAGCCAGCTTTCAACAAGCAGTCTATAGAGCAAGATCCGCGAAATATTTTAGCTCAATTTGACGTCATTTTAATTGTGACGTTATTGTGTTCAATTGTGACGGCAGTCCAGGGTACTGTGACGTGCCTGGTTCGACGCTGCGTTAAACGTATGCGCAGATCAACTAGATCGGGCCTCGTTAAGCTCAAAACATTACAATGGAACAATACAAATCTACAGCAGAGAAACCACGGGCCTCGTAAACATTAGAGGTGGGATCAGAGGCCATGGACATTATTAGTTACATAGTCTTTTGGTGACAGGGTGTGGGATGATGCCTGGTTAGTAAATTTCATACCTGGCGAGGCGGAGCCGACATTTACGTTTTATCTGTGGTTTATAAATGGTTTTCTCTGCTAAATGCTTCATCACGCTTATACTGTGCCTATTATGACGTCACGTTTGTGTTTGTGACGTAATACATCGACCGGGTATAGATTTTACTGACCGGGTATGGATTTACAACTGACCGGGTGTAAGTAATCCACTGCCTTCACGTGACAGACTTCAACCAATCGTAAGCCAGGATTTCACGGAAAAATCAACAGAGGTGGGGTAAGTAGGCATCCCCTGTCTACCTGTCTTACCTGCCGTGTTTTCCTTGTCATGATCGGGCAAAGGAAAAAAAAACATAGACAATTATGAAAGTAAATATCAGTCTTCCTAGTATGAAAGACTTCCGTCATAGTTCGACTTAATGAGAGATTGCACTCACTGACAAGTTCACTATATCGACCATAGAATATGCAATATGATGATATAAACTGAATCTGTTGATATATTTTTACATCAAGTTGTTTGTTATTAACCTGTCTCGTTTAAGAGTATGCTGATTCTCATAAAATGAACCGTTAGAAATAAATTCCAGGGTATGTTGCTACGCAAGTAAGGAGAGTAAACATTTGAAAAGGTTGAAATCACTTCCTTTGTCACCATTTTAACGTCTTTTTTGGAATACTAAATTTATTTGTTTTATAAAACTGATAAATAAATAGGGCCAACTATTAATGTGATGATCGGTCGACAGAAGATAGGTTTATTTTAAAATTAATTGGCTAAATGGGTTGATAAAAAACATATTATTTTAATGCATACAATTTGATATCCATACATTAAAGATTGGAATCCGTATGTTCCACGAACTAAGGGTTGAATGCACATTAAATCACTAATTCGAAATAAAATTATTGATACAGGTACGAATAACTCAAATAAAATAAAAAGATAAATTAGCTTTGAAAGCAAAAATTGTTTTAAAAATTTATCTTCCGTGAATTGCTCTTACATGTATCGCATTTTGAGCCGGTATATTTGACGTCACAGGTGCATCTGTACCCTGTAGGTGTATCGGTACAGGTTCCGTGTTGACAAGGCAAAGAGGAACAAAGTAATGCTGAAAAAGACGTTATGCATTCATATCAATTGTAATTTACTTTTATCATTATTTATATTGTTTTAATGGTCTTTTGAGCATAGATTTGATTCTATTTTATTGTATTCAAACGGAACATTATTTGCTTTAATTATTCCATTGTCAAATTGTAATTTTTTTTACATGTCTAATATCTGATGTATGAAATAATGTCTGATACACACATCAGTAAAAATAAACCAGTCACTCACGTGCATCACACTTTTTCCCTGTTTATTTCTCATCACAATTGTAGTCATAATATGCTCAATAAAAATAAATCAATCACTCACGTGCATCATAATTTTCCCCTGTGTAATTCTCATCACAATGACAGTTATAGATTGCTCAATATAAATAAACCAATCAGTCACCTGCATCACACTTTTCCCCCGTGTATTTCTCATTACAATGATCATAGTTATAGTATGCTCAGTAAAAATAAACCAATCACTCACGTGTATCACACTTTTTCCCTGTATACTTCTCATCACAATGACAGTTACACATGCTCCGTAAAAATAAACTAATCACTCACGTGTATCACACTTTTTCCCTACACACTTCTCATCACAATGACAGTTTAAGTATGCTCAGTAAAAATAAATAAATCACTTACGTGTATCACACTTTTTCCTTGTATATTTCTCATCACAATGATATATATAGTTATAGTATGCTCAATATAAATAAACCAATCAGTCACCTGCATCACACTTTTCCCCCGTGTATTTCTCATTACAATGATCATAGTTATAGTATGCTCAGTACAAATAAACCAATCACTCACGTGTATCACACTTTTTCCCTGTATATTTCTCATCACAATGACAGTTATAGCCTGATGGTGAGGTGGAGCAAGTGCCGTGAACGCAAGGATTCGGAGAACACTGGATGGCTATAAGTACAATTAAACGCATAAGCACTCTTAATAATTCTAATACGTCAAATTAAGTTTTATTTTATCTTTTTTTGGGGGGGAGGGCAAAGTTATACATATGGAGTGAAGAACATTTTGTTTTCATCAGCATAATAAATATGAAACTGAATTACAAGAGAACGAAAAGGCTTTGCTGTATCTGTACGAATGCAATATGTGAGAACATCAGATGAAAAGACTCACGTGTGTTACAAACAGTTCCAGTGAATTTTAGATCACATGAACAGGTAAATCCTGAACCGGTATCGGTACATGATCCGTGTACACAAGGAGTATCAACGCATTTTATTACTATAGTAAAAAAAAATATCGAACTATAAACTTGTCCCATTAGAAATTCCTTATTTTAATATGTTTAAAAGTAAAAATAATATTTCAAATTAGAAAAGGGTAATTTGACAGTTTACGAATAATTTTTTTAATTGAAAAGAATGATAAGAGTGTTAGTCCTGATTAATATATAATATGTTTTACGGTGTGACCGTTGGGGCGAGCGCAGTTGTACCATCAAAACACTTGAGATCAGCCACTTCGAACGTCAAGCCGCACGAGATATCTCGACTAGCTGTGACGTCATACGACGTCACAAAGCTCGTCGGAGCTTACGGAGACAGCCGAGCGTCTGTTTGATACTGTAGTACTAGTGCAATTTTTGTCGAAAAACATTGCAGAGTTATTTCTTGTTTCTTTGAAAGATTTCTACAAACTGAAAGTCTGATATATGCTTTACGTTATTATTTATTTATTTATTCGGTATTATTCGCGCAAAGGACATTGGGTAGTGCAGGAATTCTGGGAATGTTGCACAGAGAAATTTGGCTGACGTATGTACAGATTTCAATCCGAATTTTCTCTGTTCTTACACGTTAGTCTATTGAGCTCGCTTCGCGAGCGTCGCTTCGCGACGCTCGCTGCGCTCGCTATTAAAGAAATTATACCTATTTGACAAATAATTCCCTTATGCGTGTCTGGGCATGTGCAGGTAAATCCAGTAGGGTTGTTATTTATACAATGCCCCCCATTTTGACAAGGGGAATCTGCACAAGTTTTTACTGAAATGCAGAAGCATAAAGTATGACTTCGACATTATTATTGTTAAGGTAGAGAATATGTGGTTAGAAATCATTGCATTCCATTTCAAGGCATGTCCTCTTTACGCCAATACAATATAAATAAGTGAATGCTTGTTAACTGTTATGGTTGATGCATACCATCAACGGGTTTGATAAATATACACAAGCATAAGATGATAATTTATTTTTAAGTTTGATCAGCAAAAAATATTGTGTGTTTAAGTTTTTGTAAAAAGCCAAATATGTTAGGTATTGCAACGCGGATAACATTTCCTCCTCTGTTTTTAATTTTACAACACGAAAGAAAATATTTGATAATATATACCTATATCACATATTTGTCCTTTGTAGATGCTCGGACATGTACACTGGAAGCTTGTTCCTTTTGGAGCGCACGTTCCTCCGTGTAAACAGGGCGCGTCACTGCACGTTACAGCTGTATTGAAAAATGGAACAATATAATATTTATTTGTTACCAATAATTTAGCAAACAGATACCTTACAATTGTTTTAATGAGCAACTTTATACACTTTATATAAAAGACAGAGGATTCATCATTGCTGTTATAGTTTAAAGGAATTTTTTGTAATTAGGATTTTTTCACCTGTTTTACAAGTTAGTCCCTTGTACGTTGCTGGGCATGCGCAACTAAATCCAGGAGATGTATCAGTACAAACTCCGCCGTTCTGACAGGGGCTGTCTGCGCATGTCTTAACTTGAAAGGAAATTTTGAAATTGTTATTGATAATTTTTATTGACGACAATATAATTTTGAAAAACTTATCATACCTGTTTCACAGGTGTCTCCCTTGTGTGTATCAGGACATTTACATGTAAAACTCCCTCCTTGATTTGTGCATGTTCCAGCGTTCTTACAGGGATTGTCACTGCAGGTTAAGGCTATTCCACATAAATTTAATTTTCAGATGTTATTATTTAATAAAAAAGAATGAAAATTCAAGCCTAACTTTGTGTAGTAGAAAAATGGTCAAATTGTCATAAACAGTATAAAAATAAGTCGAAACAAAACAATATAAATTCAGTGTCGAAGAAGATTTGACAAAACACTCTCTGTTATGATTTGGATGCCAGTGCTCAATCTGCATATATAGGTAATAATTTTCATGATCTAACATTTCTTTGCTTAAATATATTTGTTAACGAGTCACTGTTAGTTAGAATTCCAACTGAAGAAAATTTGTATATTAAATCTTACAATGTTATACCTTTTTGACAGAATTCGCCGCCATATTTGCTGCGACATTGACATTTAAATCCATTTGTGACGTCTCGGCATGTTCCTCCATTATCGCAAGTCACTCCATCGGAACATTTCTTACCTGAATTCAAATAAAATATTACTTTCTACAAGTTTTCTTTTTAAAGAACTTTATTCGGTAATAACCAATAGTTGCCCTCCAAATCAAACTTTGATGGAGATATATTTAATTAAGTTCTTAAACAGGGGAGTATGTGCTGACTTCAAAGCACTGAGTATTTTCATAAGTAATGACGCCATATGTACGTAATGACGTCACAAACATGGCGTAAATTTCATTTTTTATGAATTTTACAGAAAAATGTACATATTTCGTCGATATTTTGAGTAAAAGTCACCGAGCGCATGTGTGTTCAGGATCAATATTTTGATATAATGTGTAGAATGATAATATCAATGAAATATGTCAATATTGTTCCAGAACAAACTTGCGCTCTATAAGTTTTAATGCTAAAATTGTTATAATTTTGTCCATTTTGTCCTCTTTCTGAAAAAGGATATAAAATCGGACTAGTTTGTGACGCCATAAAACAAAAATTGTGAATACACTGCTTTGACACTATAATATATATTTTCTGTTAATTTATATTTCTCCTACAATTCAGGAAGTTTTCAAATTTTGACTTTTGTGGGGGCAAATATATGCAATATACCGCATATAGTTCTTTCAAAATATTTTTTATATTCTGCATAATTTTGTAAAAGCACTTTTTGAACCGACTTTTCAAATAAGACAAAAACTGTTGATAATTACGTGTGTCGCAGTCTACCCCTTTATATCCCCTGTCACAGTTACAGACAAAAGTGGCATTAGTGTTTGAACAGGTTCCATGTTTACAGGGATGATCCTGGCACGTCACCAAATCTACAATTAGAAAAATACAATATATCACCTGATATACAATTAAACAAAAACACAGGCACTTCACCAAATCAAACTTAGAAAAACGACATGCCACGTAATTAGTTACGATAAATTAACAAAAAGGCACGTTAGCAGGTCTAAACAAAGAATGACCGCGTTTGCTCTGCTCCTATTTTCTTTATTGTGTTATAGAATTATGAGCTTTGATATTGCTCGTTAGATTTATATTCAGCAAAATACAGTCATATCGCCAAGTCTATAATCAATAATATGTATATCGATATTTCACAAGATTCATTATCAGCAAAATACAGATACATGTATGTTCCAAATAATAGTAAGATGTAACAGGTCTTTAATCAATAAACAACAAATACATATATATCACCAGATCTATAATCAATAAGATAAAAATGACACCGGATATCTCAATAAAATAGAGATATAGCACCAAATCTACAATCAGTAATATACAATTTGACACAAGGTCTCATTAAGATCAACCTATTTTAAGTAGCTTTCAAAATTTAAAAATGGTTGGTTGTAAGAAAAAGAAGTTTTAAATAGCATATTCCAATTTTTACAAATTGCCATTTTATAAAATTATTTTTATTGACAGAATATACTTAAGTTTTATTTACGGTTTGTTTCATCCCAGCAGGAACACAACATTGAATAAACTTTGAATCAACGTTCTTTTTCCATGTTGATTCAACATTGATTTTATGTTAGATTTTGAAAATTTGTATCAACGTTGAAGTCTTAACATTGAATCAACATTTATAATCAACGTTGATTATATGTTGAAAAACAGTTGATTCAACATTTATTCAATTATTTATTTTGGAAAGGAGGGTGTCATATAGTAATAATATACTTACTTAAAATTTCGACCGTTTTATTGCACGGTTGCTAAGATGCCTTAATAAATGTTGAACGGATAGCGACCCTCTGATAAGACAGATAACTTTCACGTACAAAATAGTAATACAACTCAGTTTTCTAAATCAGTTTCCTGAGACCTCTGTGTAGTCAATTTGATGAGCTCAAATATATAATGGAAACATTACTTCCTATTTCTTTTGCAAATTTCTTTGTAGTTGTTTTATTATATTCAACAATAAAACATTTAAATCCAACATCAAATGCTTTACAAATTGAATAAGTTGTACATTTTAAAAATAGTTTAATATTTCAAGTACTAAATACAGTGTTTTAATAAGATATTTTTTTCACATGAAGAAATATTTAGAAGAAAGATAACTCCTCATCACAGATATATTTTTTTCTTACAACCACATACAAGATTGTGATTTTCTGACCTACGAAACATCGCTCAATGATGTTTTCTAACATGATTTAAATAGGTATGATAGTTAAAGTATTATTTTCATATGCACCTCATATATCATATTTAATGTTGTGGTAATAAATCGTCACTCTTTCTATTCTCTGTGTTCAATTTCTTCATTTCATGATCTGCACATAAAAATCATTTCTGAGAAAATAAGCAGCGCTTTATACTTCAAACTATTTTCATGTGGCTCTAATGTTATTGTTGTTTATGAAAATCAATATTACAAATTTAAAACTTTCTAAGGTGAAATTTATAGTAGAGGGTCGGGACCCCTTAAATGAAAACATACAGTATATATCACTATGTGAAAAAAAAATTATATATTGTTAACAGTAAGTGTTTAATTTCCTATCAATAGTTAATTGTGTTACAATAATTTTCACCAAAATACATTTTATAAATTAATCATGTTACAAAACCCGAGCATTTACAAACGTTTTGTATAAATTTTCACATGTGGTCATGAAAAAGTCCAGAACATGAAACCATTCCAAGGTAAGATGCAAATCTTATACGGTTTCACTTTTGATGCACCAGATATGCATTTCGACAAATTATGTCTCTTCAATGATACTAGTACTCTGACATGCCGAAATGTTTTCTTTAAAGAGCATTTTTTTTATTTAAATCTTAGTGTTGAGACCTGGGGGTTGTGTTATGCTGTCTTTTTGAATATTTTCCGGATGTCCCACTGCGTATGCTCTTAATTCGTACTTTGGCAAATTCGTTCTGAATTCATATTTATCATTGAATGTGTAAAATTCCTATATTTACCATCCTTGTTAGTTATAATAGTTAGTAATGATATACGGTAGTGCGACTTTGTCAAGTCCGACCTCGTTATGGTCCGACAGTGTTATAGTCCGACACTTTCATAGTCCAAATTATCTATCAGCGAAAAATAGGATTGGCCCGCTCAGCAAAGATCCGACGTTGAATCAATGTTGGCAATTCAACTCAATTTGAATTCAATGTTGATTCAACGTTAAATTTTCAACGTTGAATCAATATTGTATTTAGATAGAAAAACCTAGCGACTTCTAAGCATAATTATGTTCCCCAAACGGAGTTTGGGAACATATTGTTTTTACTCGGTTTCTTATTATTATTATTATTATTTTTTTTCTTATTTGTTCTCCGGTACTTTTTTGTCCGCGAGTGTTCTCAGAAACTGTTCACCCAACTGAGCTAAAACCTTTTTAGGGTTAATAGCTGTGTAGTGTAGGTGTGCGGAACGAAGGTCATTTTGCGCGCATACGCCTGCACGTGCGTGCGCGTGAAATGAGTGAATTGACTGATATACTTAATATAGCTATAACTTTTACATTTTTTGATGAAATGCTTTGAAACTCATTACATAAGGATATATAAATAGTGTTAATGATATGACACTGTCAAATTAGCACGAACTCACGCGCATGCACGTGCGCTTTGCTCTGATTGGCTGAAACAAAAATCTCAATATCTCTTTTGTTTTCTCATGAAATGCTTTGAAATTTTTAACATTGTCATGAATTAGGATATCCTACAATATAATATTGAAAAATTTTCATGAAATCACGTGCATGCACGTGCGCTGCAATCTGATTGGCTGAAACTCGTGACCTCCTCCGTAGCGTTCTGTCACAAAAGTTGAAAGATTTTTCCGAGTTTTACATTTCTTTCCATGTGAGTTAATTTTTATGACAAGAACAGTTCATTTCATTTTGTAAGAAATGGTCATATCTCGGCAACAGAATGGGTGGATAATAATATCCTTTCCAAAAATAAGCATGGCGACCATTAAAACACAAATCTTCTGTCTCAGGAGAGACCTTTATTCAAGGTGGATAGAGAATTGGTGCATCCTTTTTATCATATCTAATATGTTTAAAATCTAAAGTAAACGATATCTTAGGTATTTAATACTTATATCATTGTTCAAATATTCAACTATTTTTCAAAGTGCTAATTGGAGGTCTTTAATCGGAAATTGCTTAATTAAAAATACATATCTTTTCAAACTTGCTTTCACTGGGCAAGATGACAAGACGTATCGTTTTTAACCATCAGCCTTCCTTCACTAAAACAATTAATCCAATCATTAATTGTATTTATAGGAACTCATTTATCTCAATAAACTGTGTACAAATTATTAAATGATACTGTAGAGGGATTTCTAAGATATACAATAAATTGTACAGTCGTTTGTTGAACGAGTTCGACTGAAATGGTTTTTCGTCACAAGTGACCTAACTAGTGACGTCATTTTCACATTGTGACGTCATAAACAAGGAGAGAAACTTTATTCAGCATATAGAACTTGTGTATGGCCATGTGTGTACCGAATTTCATTCTAATCTGAATTGTGGTTTTCTAGATATAAAGACAGTTTGCGAACTTTTTGCTCACCCCTCGTACCTTACGCTATTAATAGCAATGTAAGAATCCACATACATGTAGAAATTAAGTGATAATAATGAAAACTCAATTATGTTGAAAAAGCAACATCATAGATGTAAAAAAGAAAACATTTAAATGGTTCAATGTTTTCCCTTTGTCTTGGGTTTAACATGCATTTCCTTTTTGTTTTACTATTTTTCTTGCTGTTTAACGTTCCATCGAGAGTTTTACACTCATATCTATATTTGGCGACACTACTTTCCAATGGAGGGACAGATTAGGAACCTTTCGCATTCAGCGACTACGATACAGGGCCTCGGATTATACCAAGGAAGGAATAGGAACAGAGCAAGCATGAAACTCCAAAACATCAGATATGGGAACAGGTGCCATGGAGGAGTGAGAATCCCTTACCGACCGTTCGCACACGCCGTGTGCTCCTTCTCATGATCATGAAATAACGGGAAAATTCCGGGGACAACTCACTGTATAAATGATGGCCTTATAATCAGAATGAAAAAAAAGTCAGTCAGCATCTTCAAAGTATTTAAAATACTCGTCAACATTTTATAAAAGAAATTTAAGAATAACATGATGCACCAGTTTGCTTATATTTTGATTTATATCTGCCTTGACAAGGAGACAAGGGTTTTTGAAGCATGTTTTCCAGTTACTTCCCGATCATGAAGAGGAGCACACGACGGGTGTGACCGATCGGCAATCTGCAGGGAATGCTTGCTCCTCCATGGCACCTGATCCCACCTACGAGGTTTTTGAGGACGTTGTTTGCTTTGTTCCTATTTTGTATTGTTTTGTGTGTTTTTGATCTTGAATATCTCCATATGTTATCTCCATAGTTTCATTTTCAATACAATATCCTTGAATGAATTTATCTTAGCTTTCAAATTTTTCTTCTATTGGCGTAACATTTTCTCTTCTTTTCAATTAATCAAAGGGCGGTTAAAATTTGGTCAGCTTATCTGGTATCCTTGGGAAATTAAATCATCAAATGCCTTCAAAAAGCTTAAGCGTGAAGGAAATCGTTTTTGATTTGCAATTTAATCAAGCTTGAAGGAAACTGTTTTTAATTCGTAATTGATTCAAAGCTTGAAAAAAAATTGCTTTTGATTTGCAATCTCTTCAAATATTATCCTCTTTTTTATACACAAGGATGAGAATAACCATGG
>PRKT01000129.1:367449-456575 GCA_003671525.1 Saccostrea glomerata | reverse complement strand
TGTAAAGGATGACCAGGAATAGGTAAAAATACAAGAACCTTATCACCTGGCTTAAACACCCTATTTCTGGCATCTTTGTCATACCACATTTTCATTTTCATCTGAGAATTCTTCAAATTGTCTTGTGCTAATTTACAAGCATTGTAAAGTTTTTCTTTGAAATCAGACACATAATCTAAAAGATTAAGATCAGTAGTCTCAGTCAGCCACTTTTCCTTCAACAATTTCAAAGGACCTCTAACTGTATGACCATAGTTTCATTTTCAATACAATATCCTTGAATGAATTTATCTTAGCTTCCAAATTTTTCTTCTATTGGCGTAACATTTTCTCTTCTTTTCAATTAATCAAAGGGCGGTTAAAATTTGGTCAGCTTATCTGGTATCCTTGGGAAATTAAATCATCAAATGCCTTCAAAAAGGTTAAGCGTGAAGGAAATCGTTTTTGATTTGCAATTTAATCAAGCTTGAAGGAAACTGTTTTTAATTCGTAATTGATTCAAAGCTTGAAAAAAAATTGCTTTTGATTTGCAATCTCTTCAAATATTATCCTCTTTTTTATACACAAGGATGAGAATAACCATGGTTACTCTTAGATAAGTTTCGAACAATAAAATATGTGAACTGGGCAAAAAATTCTCTGAACCTTTAGAAACAATACAATTGCGATTTAGTGTAAAGGAATACCACTCCCACATCGACAGGACAAACTGTATTGAAAGGTTTTAAAAGTAATCTATTAGCAATCCAAATTAGTCTGCAAGTAATGACCTATCTTCTGAAATTAATTTTTTTTACGAAGCAAAATATCAAGTTATAATTTGGAATATGAATCAGCGTACTTGTCTTTAATTACAACGTCTTAGATTTTTCTGGGATTTTTTGCGCAATTTCTTAGGGGACTACAGACATTATTTAGACATTGATTGTACATTACAAAATTTGACCTGCGCTGCATTCCCATTCTCGCAAAGTGCAAAGAAATGCGAAAATAATTTTTATTGTTATACATGTCATTTGAAGAACTTGTTGAAATATTTCTACCTGTACCAAGTGTGGATATAAAATGACGTCAAGTAAAAAAAGTAAAAAAAAAATTAAGACAATGGTTCATGAACTTCGAAAAATCCTCAGTTCAAATCACCTTAAATTTTTGTAACTTGGATGAACCAAATTATAATCAGCTGTTGCACGTGTAATATAATCAACAATAAACACAGATAATTAATAAATATAGGATGTATTTGTCTTTATAAAGTTTCTAACTTAATTTATAGCCTATTTTAAGATACCTATAAGTTTATGTGAACATAAATAGTATATGTACATAACAATGCTCCATAAGTGGATCTTCTTCAGGTATATCTTACCCTGACAACACTCTCCTGAATGATGCGGATCACAGATACACGATAAAGATGAAATATTAATAACCCCGCCATGTTTACACGTACGGCATGGCTGGCTAACATTCATCGGAAAAGTTATACTTCTATTACAGTATACCAAACAATTTTCCAAAGTATGAGGTTTTACATCCTGGGAGCAGCACATATGTCGGATTCTGTACTGTGATTGTGCACCACAGACACCAGTACATTTAGTCCAGGGTAGCCAGTCAAACAAATTGCAATCTGGTGCAACTGAACAGTCATCAATTGAGAATACATGATCGGCGCATAAGGTACAAATCAGCAACAACACCTTTAGGGATTTCATATTAATCTTTGAAAATCACATGTAAGGTGCACTATAATGTACCTAGTCGACTGATAAAAGAAATCAATTCCAATCAATCATTCTAATGTAAAGACTTCTAAATGTTAAGGTTTAAGTATAGTTTTTACATGCTCATTCGCACTCTGAAGGTTCCTAACTTTGCAAATGGAATGTACTAAGCTAGCACCATTCTAATGTTATTTGTCCATCAAAGACATCCGACTACTGATTCAAAAATTGGATTCCTTGTTTAAGTAAAATGAAAATTCAGTGTCATAATCGACATTGAAATTCCGACAAAGTTCAATAGGACACATGACGATAACATGAGTTAAAAGATCATTGGTCTAAAAGGACAATTGATAGTGAAAATTAAACAGAAGAATTTTGATGTCCGTCGCTTAAGTACATTGTACCTGGTCAACAACTTCCTTTAAAGCGACTTATATCTTGATGGTTTAGTTTATTACTGTTATGGGTCAGAATAACCCTAAATGCCAGCAAAGATCAATAACACAATTTAAACTTAACAATAATTTATTTACAGTAATATATAATAAGTATATGAAACATAAAGTACAAACTTAGCAAGAATCTAAAAATACATACATCAGAGTGTCCGTTGCTGCACACAATGTCCCAGTGAAAATATGTCCCAGTTGTAACTCAATGGTGCTCATACGACAAAAGTCTCTATGCATCGAATTGACAGGGTATTTATACAGTATTATAAATCTAGAATATTCTAGAAGTTGTAAGTACATGATATTACTGGAAAGTTCTGGACATACACAAAGTTCAGGAATGTTCTAGAAACAATGACCGAACATATTGACCACTCTGGAATGTTCAAGAAACTTAATGTTACTAATAATAGACATGATGAAACAATACAAATATAACACACCTCACAACACCTCCCCCCTTAAAAAGTTTGAATGTCAATGAAAAACATATGTACATTAATACAAAAATCTAATTTGTTTATGATACTCTGGACAAGGCATCTGCAATAACATTGTCTTTGCCTTTGATATGCTTAATTGTTATGTTGTATTCTTGTAACAACAAACTCCATCTAGTCAGTCTTTGATTCTTGTTTGACAATTTATGCAAAAATGTCAGGGGGTTGTGATCCGTATATACAAGAATTGGATGCAAAGTAACATTCAAATAAACATCAAAATGCTGTAAGGCTAACAACAAAGCAAGGCATTCCTTTTCAATGGTGGAATAGTTTTGCTGACATTTTGTAAGTTTCTTTGAAAAATAAGAAACAACTCTATCTACATTATCACTATGTTCTTGAAACAAAGCTGCCCCGATTCCAACATCACTAGCATCAACAGTAAGCTTAAATTGCTTAGAAAAATCTGGAGTTGACAGAACTGGATTGCTCATAAGGACAGATTTGATTTTATGAAACGATTTTTCACAGTCCTTTGTCCATTCAAAGTTAACCCTCTTTTGTAAAAGATTTGTAAGTGGACTAACTACTGAGGAAAAATTTGGACAAAATTTTCTGTAAAACCCAGCCATGCCCAAAAACCTCATTAACTCTTTCTTGTTTGTAGGAATCGGGAACTTTGCAATAGCTTCCACTTTAGCCATAATGGGTGTAACATAACCTTGACCTACTCTATGACCTAAATACTCTACATAAGCATGACAAAATTCGCTCTTCTCAAGGTTCACAGTTAAGTTTGCTTTAGCTAAAATGTCAAATAAAGCACGCATGATTCGGAGATGTTCGTCCCATGTGTCGCTGTATATGACGACATCATCAATGTAGGCCTCGCATCCCTCGAGGTCTTGAAGGAGGGAGTGAATCATCCTTTGGAATGTAGCCGGTGCGTTTTTCATGCCAAAAGGCATTACTTTATACTGGTAAAGTCCATCTGGTGTAGCAAAAGCAGATATTTCTTTTGCTCTTTCTGTTAACGGTACTTGCCAGTAGCCTTTCAACAGGTCAAATTTACTGACAAATTTGGCGTTTCCAATGCGGTCAATACAGTCATCGATTCTAGGTATTGGAAATGAATCAGTTTTGGTAACAGAATTCACCTTTCTATAGTCTGTACATAATCGGTACGAACCGTCCTGTTTTGGTACAAGAATACATGGTGAGCTCCAATCACTTTTACTAGGTTCAACAATGTCATTGTCCAACATGTACTGCACTTCCCTTCTTAGGTACTGCAATTTTATTGGATTCAGACGGTACGGATGTTGTTTGATAGGCAGAACGTCACTCACTATGACATCATGACAAGCTGCATTAGTTTTCTTTGGAACATCCGAAAAGATTTGATGATACTCATTCATCAAGTTTTTAACTTGTTCTTTTTGGTGAATGTTCAAATGTCCAAGTTTGGCATCCAAATTAGCCAAAACTTCTGAGTTTTTCAAACGAACACTCTGATTACAATCTTTCTCATTCATCTCTACACTCGTATCACTTTCAATACAATTTTGAACAGTCTTAGCATTGGCTAAAGTGGAAACTGGTTTTACAGAATTTCGGTCACACCTTTCAAAATACTCTTTTAACATGTTAATGTGACAAACCCGTTTCTCTTTACGTCGACCTGGTGTCTTAACTACATAGTTTACATCACTGATCTTGCTTTCAATTTCATAAGGGCCATAAAATCTGGCCTGTAAAGGATGACCAGGAATAGGTAAAAATACAAGAACCTTATCACCTGGCTTAAACACCCTATTTCTGGCATCTTTGTCATACCACATTTTCATTTTCATCTGAGAATTCTTCAAATTGTCTTGTGCTAATTTACAAGCATTGTAAAGTTTTTCTTTGAAATCAGACACATAATCTAAAAGATTAAGATCAGTAGTCTCAGTCAGCCACTTTTCCTTCAACAATTTCAAAGGACCTCTAACTGTATGACCGAACACCAATTCAAAAGGACTGAACCCAAGAGACTCCTGGACTGCTTCTCGTGCAGCAAATAGTACAAGATGAACCCCTTCATCCCAGTCTTTTTCATACTGGTAACAATAGGTCTTCAGCATTGTTTTTAGGGTTTGATGAAAACGTTCTAGCGCTCCCTGGGACTCAGGATGATAAGCAGTTGATCTATATTGCCTTATACCCAACTCATGCATGACTTGCTGGAACAACCCCGACATAAAATTTGAGCCTTGATCCGACTGAATTGCCTTGGGTGCTCCTACAAAACTGAAAAACTTGGTTAGGGCCTTAACTATGCTCTTTGCCTTTATATTCCTAAGAGGTATGGCTTCAGGGAATCGAGTGGATGTACACATAATGGTAAGTAAATACTGGTTCCCAGATCTGGTCCTAGGCAAAGGTCCTACACAATCCACCAACACTCGACTAAACGGTTCTTCAAAAGCTGGAATTGGTTGGAGAGGGGCGGATGGTATCTTCTGGTTCGGTTTACCTACCATCTGACAGACATGACACGACTTACAAAACTCAGAAACATCCTTCCTTAGCTTAGGCCAATAAAAATGACTCAAAATCCTATTATAAGTCTTATTGATACCTAAATGACCAGCCATAGGTGTATCGTGAGCTAAACTCATGACATCTCGACGATAAGCAGCTGGGACCACTATCTGGTGAACAACACGCCACACTTCATCTGGGGAAGCGTCAGGTGGTCGCCATTTTCGCATAAGGATGCCATCTTTCATATAGAAGCATTCTCCAACTTTAGTAGCCTCTTCTGGTGGAAGTGCCCTCTTACTAAGTTGAATGATATCTGGGTCTTTATGTTGTTCAGAGAGTAAACGTTCTCGGCTGAGGATGTCCTTGCCTTGGCTAACTAGTGGATGCAACTCATCATCCTCACCACCAAATTTTGGTAACAGTTCTTTCTTCTCTTGCTTCTTGATATTGTGTGGTTCCATGCTTGTTTGAGTGCCATCAAGGTCAGATAAGAAAGTGTCATTCAAATCAATATCAACAGAGGAATTCGTCTCGTCAAAGGCTTGAGTATGGTCTGCCTCCATTTCTCGTCTTCTGGCCATCGCTCTAGTAACAGCACAGGCTGGATAAATGTCATCATCTTCATCATCGCACATGACATCTGGAGTGATTTTCTCACAAACTATAGGATCTGGTACAACTTTTCCACCAGCTAAATCGTTGCCTAGCAACAAAGAAATGCCTGGAACGGGAAGAGTAGGTCGAACACCTACGATAACAGGTCCAGTAACTAAATCTGACTTCAAACTAATTCTATGCAGGGGAACATCAATGACGCCTAGCTCCACACCCTGTAATAAAACTGACCCACCAGTAGAAGTCTGCTCAGACAAAGGAAGCACGCCCTCTAACAATAACGTCTGTGCAGCACCAGTATCTCTCAAAATCTGGACAGGTTTTATTTCGCTAGAGTCACCGAGTGAAACAAATCCCTGAGACATAAAGGGCTTATAATCCTCCATAGAATCAATAGAACTGGACTGTGAACCCTGGACATCAGGAGTGTCAGAACAAATCGAAACTAAGGCTTCTCTATCACCTCTAACTGCCGCACAAGCATGTGGTTGAGTTTTATCAAAATCATTTTTTCTCTTAAGTTTAAAGCATTCACTGATCAGATGACCCTTTTTCTTACAATAACTACAAGTAGGAAGCGACCCTATTCCAGATGATCCTTCAAAACGTCCTGGACCGGACTTAGAACCACCTTGGGATGGAGACTGGGAACTTGTGAAAGACTGAGACCCTGAACCACTCTTTTTATATGTGTCTGAATTTGTAGAATTACTGCTAGTCTGAGATCTTGATACAAAATTCTTTTTATGAGACAAAGCATAAGTATCAGATATGACTGCTGCCTCTTCAAGAGTTTTCACATTCTTATCTTCTAGATGTGTTTTCAAATCTTGAGTAACACATTCCTTAAACTCTTCTACCAGGATGACTTGGCGCAAATTAGCAAAAGTTTTATCAAGTTTCTTAGATCTAAACCAGTGATCGAATAAATCTTCTTTCTCTCGTGAAAATTCAACAAATGTTTGATTATCAAACTTTCTATACTTTCTGAACTTTTGTCTATATGCTTCAGGTACTAATTCATATGCTTTTAATATTGCTGCTTTGACCTTCTCATAGTCTGAACTTTCAGCTACCCCTAGTGCAGAGTATACCTCAGCTGCTTTGCCAACCAGTACACTTTGTAACATTGTTGACCAAACGTGTTGTGGCCATTTAAGATTTTCTGCGACTTTCTCGAATTGGGGAAAATACTTGTCTACAGATTTTTCTTGAAATTTCGGAACTAACCTAATATTTTTTGCTGCATCAAATTCATTCTTGACTAATGAGGGTTCTGGTTTCTGCTGTAATCTTAATTTCTCTAATTCAAAGTTCATTTCACGCTCTCTTTCTCGCTCTTCTCTTTCTCTATCTAATTTGTCTAATTCAAATTTCCGTTCACGCTCTCGTTCTTCAAATCTCATTTTTTCCAACTCTACTTGATACTGAAATTCTGACATATTATAAGATTCTGATTTAAGTGTATAATCTGGAAGATCATATTTTCCAAAGATGTTTTCTTCAACTAGTTTGTTTGCAACCTTTATTCTAATGTCTTGCTTTCTCTGTGAAGATTTAACCTCTAACCCAAGATGCAAACCTAACGCGATCAAGTCATCCTTTTTTAACGTATCAAAAACCTGTACACTTGGTGAACTAAGAAAGTCTGTGACCGAAAATACCATGTTGATTTTTGCTGGCTTATAGTCAAATTTAACGGTTCAATAAACAAAATTTTGACAATAAACTGCAAAAGTGCAAGAAATTCTTTATCCCGGACGAGCCCCCAATTCTGTTATGGGTCAGAATAACCCTAAATGCCAGCAAAGATCAATAACACAATTTAAACTTAACAATAATTTATTTACAGTAATATATAATAAGTATATGAAACATAAAGTACAAACTTAGCAAGAATCTAAAAATACATACATCAGAGTGTCCGTTGCTGCACACAATGTCCCAGTGAAAATATGTCCCAGTTGTAACTCAATGGTGCTCATACGACAAAAGTCTCTATGCATCGAATTGACAGGGTATTTATACAGTATTATAAATCTAGAATATTCTAGAAGTTGTAAGTACATGATATTACTGGAAAGTTCTGGACATACACAAAGTTCAGGAATGTTCTAGAAACAATGACCGAACATATTGACCACTCTGGAATGTTCAAGAAACTTAATGTTACTAATAATAGACATGATGAAACAATACAAATATAACACACCTCACAACATTACTAATAACTGTTTAGTTAGGTTGTCAAACTTCATTCGGAAGATTTTCCTGTTTTGTTTCTCTCCATTATTGACATCACTCCCTTTACACACTGAACTGTTTTTGTTGTTTGGAAAAAAACCGACCGAATTTTATTAACTTTTTTGGGATTCATGTATCATTTCATAATTTCAGATATTTTAAATTTCTTGAAAATCATTCTTGTTTCTATTTTTGTAAAATTTTAAAATGTTAATTTCTTCACGCATTTTCTTATAAGGAACCAAGGATAGAATCACGGACTTGCCAGGGATTGTAGAACAAATTTTTGAGTTTAAGCTTCTGTGCCTTCTGTTGGACACCGATTTTTTTTTATTACCTCAAAGGTTTTAAATAAAGGTCATTAAAACTATTTTTTCTGTTATAAACCGGATTCAGTTGAAAAATAGTTTATTTCTCTCTCTTAAATCAGTAGAGAAAGTATAAGAAATTTTGTAATTGAATTTCAATTCAATTTCCCCCTTGCTTTTTTGTCATTTGTTACAACTAGACTTGACGCTCCAATGTCAAAAAAGTTCTAATCGAAACAAAAAGTATTCAAAAATGATTGAATGGTGTAAATTTGCCACGATATAAATATCATTTGAACTTTCTACTTTACTTCCGAAGTCTGATGAAAGACCTACTTGTTGCTTTGCAATGAATTCAAATCTAGTTTCCATTGAATCATGTTGATGACGTCCTTTTATTTATGAAATTATAGAATTATTTTCTGACTACAGTTACAGTGTAATTTTTCAATTCTAAGAGAACAAGCACAAACCTCGTATACATCAAAGAAAGGATCGGGTGTCATTGGGGAGCGAACCTCCCCTGTTGACCGATTACACGCGCCAAGTGTGCCTTATGTAATTGTAAATACACTGAATAAATCAAACATGTTGTCAAGAATATATCATTTTCTTTTTCCTTTACACTTAATTAAAATTTTACATGTGTAAAAGAATTTTTGATAAAATTACAGATGTAAACCAACATACAATCAAGCAAATATAAAAATTTAAATGATATTTGAGTTGGATAATTAAAAGAAACCTGTTTACTTATTGCTTACTAAAAGTTTATTCTGGATAAATTTTAATATCTACAATGAAGGATATGAAGATAACGAACAGTATTCAATATGAAAATCTACAAAACAATACAAAATAGGAGCAGAGAAAACACGGACCTTTAAAACATCAGTGGTGGGATCAGGTGCCATGCAGGATTTAGAGTCACCGAGTAAAAAAAAATAACATTAAGAAATTAAATGATGAGACTCGTCGTGTTCTAGATCTGCCATATATCTTTTTTAATCAAAACAATAATATAATACAGGGCAAAAAAACTAGATATTTCAAAAGTGGGATCATGTGCCAAGGTGGAGTAAGCATGCTCTCCAGACCAGACACATTCGCCGTTAGCCTCCATGTCTAGTGACGAGAAGTCAAATTAAGTGTATAAAAATAGGGCATAACAGTTGGGATGAAATTTGTTAAGATGCGTTCAATTGATAAATTTCCTAACTAAATCACTACAACGAACATGAAGTTTAAAAATGGCCGGTGACCAGTACTACATTGTAACAATGTTATTGCATCATTGAACACATGTCAAGTATTAACATATAAGATATCAACATAATTCATTTCACATATATATACAAAATTTCGTTTTACAAATACTTCAATATTTTCATAAACAAATTGATAGATAGTATTCATTATCCTATCTACAATAGTACTAAATATTTTTTAGGATGTAAAATCCCCCACTGAGGACATTTTAAATATTTGTAATGTATTTATGAGTTGGAATCGAAAATGTGTCATTTTTTAAGATAAACGACCTTTTTAATAGAACTCGAAGACAACAAGTATAAATTATAGATTTTTCTTTAAGATTTTCATCTAATAATGTTTACGTACGATTTCTACTTTCTTACCTCGACAACAAGCGCTTTCGTGATGCGTATAACAGCTACACAAAATAAAAAATGAAACATAAAGTATCCCGCCATTTTTACATGTACGACATGATTGACTCATTTTCATCGGAAAATTCAAGCTTCTATTAAAATGAATTAAACAAGTGTTAAGATTATGGGGTTTAACGTTAATGCTATGTTCCCACTATCACTATTGGCGCCACAATTGAAATCGGGGACTTGAACGTTGACAAATCGTAGTGATCGTATCAAACCGAAATAAATTTTGTGTTCACTCGTAGATATCGTGTTGATCGTGAAATTTTTTTTGACTGCCAAAAATTTTTCTACGATTAGCAAGATTTGATTTTAATCGTTATCATCGCATCAGACCACATTGCATCGTAACTAATCTCAGCTGCATCGTAAGTAAACGGATCCAATCTGGCTTTCATATCGTGATCATCGGGATCGATCTCGGACAGGACAAACATCCCGCTGAGTTGCGATTTGTTGCGATGTCTCACGTTCTGTCACTTTCTGTGACGACTTGCTTGGTCCTACTGATCACGAGCGGACACGGTATTTTCCCGCTCAGATACGATTTGATTCGGACAAATGAGAGTAAACGCCATTAGATACGAGTGTTAACGTTTTGTTGCGGACGCTCACGCTTTACTACGAGTACTTAAACTTGCAAAAGTAACGGGGAAAATTGAACGCGTTTCTTTCACCGATTGAAACAAGAAGATGTTTGGGTTTTGAAAAAAATATTCTAAAGATGCTCCCCAAGGAAAACAGAGACGAAAAATGCGGGAGATCCTATCTCCTTCTGAACCTGAACCTGCATATGTTCGATCAGAGTCTACATCAGAGATAAAATTCTATAAAAAGATAAGAAAACAGTTTCTGCGACTTTTCCTCTTCCTTGACAGCAATAACATATGTTCATATAGTAACACTACAAACACCATGTTCATTATGTTGTCATCAACCTCAACTTCTGCCATGCTTATAGATCGTTTGTTTATGTTTTGTTTACTTTTTAATAGATAAATATAATGGACTTAGTATACCCCGATTATTATATATCTATCGGGTTACAATCGTAGCTCAAAGCGTGTTTCATCTTGATCCTTATCGCGAGAGACATAACAATGCACGTGTTGTACTATCGCACTTTAGCGCAAGGGTGCCCGATGAACGTATTATATCGCAAGAATACCTATTAAAACGTAGAAGATCGTTTCTAATCGGGAACTCGGATCGTGATACTCTTGACAGATCGAGGTCCTTTTGTCAACTAAATCTTGAAAATCCGATTGGAACGTAATTCGTCTTATCTGAATGGTAGTCAGATCGTCAGAGAGAGATCGCATTACATGAAATTTATCCATCGTGACCATAGCGCAAATAAGCGCAACGAATCGTATAAAAACGCACCTATGCGCATCTCTTCGTATCTTGGCATAAAATGCAACAAAAACTCTGCGATAAACCACGATTGATCAATCGTGGCATTCGTTACTGACCGCACGACAGTGGGAACGTAGCATAACAGAGCAGCCTATATTTCGGAATCTGTACTGCTGCAGTGAACCACAGGCACCGTACAGGGAGTCCACGGTTCACCAATTGAACACGATGCAATCCGGCGCAACCGAACAGTTCTCTGATGAAAGAACATAATGATGTATAAGGTACTAATCATAAACTGGACCTTCACAAACATTGTATCTTTACAAAATATGAGTGAAATTATTCATTGTACAAATTTTGAACTATGATCGGCACTCAGGGCCATTGAATATTGAGTTATTTTTCGTGCCAACACCTTATGCGACACGAGACCTCAATTCATAAAGGTTTATCCGAAGGACCGGTCTCCACGTCCCACAGTGGGGTTTGAATCCGTGACGACAGGATTGACTCCTAACGGCGGCGCCACTCGAGCGACTTTTTAAGAATTGTTCGCTCGAAGAATATGATTTTACGTATTGAGTAAACTTTGATATATAAACCTCATATACAGATATACGATAATGGTATATTTCTACATAAATAACAAAATTTCACGAAAGAAAAGATAAAATCTGAATCAAGTTTAACATAAGTTTCATTGTACGTTTGCCATTGATATCTTTTAACTATGACGTAGATGTATCATATCTGTGCTGTCTTTTAACATTAATTCTTAACGAACTTTTATTTTTGGAATCTGCAGCTATATTTTGTGTATTTTAGAGTGATAAAAATGAATCATACAAGTAATGAACTCTTTCCAATTCTCACAACGGACCTCCATACCCGCTACCAAAATTAGACAAAATTATCTTTTCTACTATAAATTCGACAATACTAGTTCAATATGGATTGAAGGTTGTTTCAAGCATTAATTTATGCACACATATTAGAGAAATTAAGAATCAGACTTTTTTGAAGCTACCACAATCACTCGTTGCTATGTTAAAATGCAACGTCCGCTTTAAAAAGTGTGTTCGCATTATTAAGAGCATCGGCAGAAAAATAATTAAAATTCATAATATGTAAGAGTCCCATTTTGTGTCCATTTTTATACCCACCATAACTTGCGCTATAAACAGCAAGCATGATATCTGGTGAAATCGAGGACAAATGCGGCTGTAAATATAGCGGAAACTCGCTATAATGGGGATATACCACTATTATAGCGGAATTTACGTTTCCCCCCCAATCTGTTAAAAATGACCAGGTTGTTGTACTAGGGTTGATCCAAAAGTAATGTCACAACTTCGAAAAAATTGCTACTAGTCGACGTTAATCAACAAAATTGTACACTATCAATTATATTACGATATAATAATATATTAATTACAAATCTGTCCTGAAATTCAAAGTAGAATGATTTATATTTTTCAAAATGAAGAATTATATACAAAGTGAAATTATGGTGGTCGTCGCACCTAAAATTGCTACTAGTCGACGTAAATCAACAAAATTATATATGATCGAAGCTATGTTAATTACAAATCAGTCCTGAAAAATTTAGATTAAAGTGGTCTATACTTTTTTTAAAATGAAGAATTATGTTCAAAGGACAATTATGGTAGTCGCTGCACCTACATAACGTCAAGTGACAGATATGCGCCGTCATACTCTTAACCCCCCCCCCCCCCCTCCCTTCGTTTCATTAAAGGTCATACGAAACAATGTCCTAAGCATTTTGGGTTGTGTACGGAAAAGAGTTCATCTGAGCAACATTAATGAGCCTGATATAACATTTTGGATTTTTTACGCAAGTTGGAGGCAGCAGAGTCGATCAAAGTTACTTGACTGCGAAGATGAACTTCAACTAGCGCGGCTTATCTCCCTTAGCTTATGACGTCAATAAGACCCACTCGCTACATTCAGTACTAATATTTATATAGCCGATCATGTCTTATGCAGCGTAATTTTTAAGAAATAGCATTGTCTTGACTAAAACTTTGCATAATTATATGATTTTCAAACCAGATTGTGTTTATCTTTTAACATCCTGTTGCATGTTTGCAAGATTTTAGCATCAGTGTAATTTATTGTCATCCTTCTACATTCTAATATAATAAGAGAGAGAGAGAAACAAAAACGATGTTCAAAGAAAGCAGAACTTCTAAATATAGAGGCTGTCAAATAGCATTACAGTAGAATAATTTTTAACACAAAAATATGATTTGTAAATTTTCCGATAAAATTTTTAACAGAACGATCAGAATCAGCTCTGTCGACTACATGTATATATACTCGATCGGTAGCACGCGCATATAAGTAAAGCTGGATTCGATTGACAGCGGTGTATGAAAGTGAAACTAAACCTAGGGATAAATGATTTCATTTATTTATGCAAATGAAATAATTCTATCGCTTCCTGGCCTTCTCCTCTCTCAGTTATTCCTTACTCTTTCTTGGGCTATCCTCTTCTCATTGACTCTTTCTCATTCCGTATTTTTTTTTAAACCAAAGTCGGTATAACACATAACACTGTACTATGCGCCTTTTTAAATATCGTAATAATTCTAAAAAGTCAGCCTCGGAATTTAAAAGCAATTCTATCTATGTAATCCTACGTTTCTGTGTGTATTTACAAATCGAATTTTCTGTTTCAGTTTATTTCAACAAAGATTAAATTCTGCTTTTTAAACAAAGAATTTTTAACTGTAAAAATATTTGATTTTTAAAACTGTTAAGGTTCAGTCTCGCAAACAATGGGCATTGGGGGCATGGGTTTCTTTTTAACGGATCATCTTATGCACGCTCTGTATGAGTATTTTCAAACTGCAGATACTCAATCAAACTGATATTATAGAAGTGTCAGTACCGTAACATTACTGTACTTGTATATTCATGTGCAAACCTGTAATGCTGGTAAGTTTTTAAAATCACGTTTCTTGTGACAGCAAAATTACGATGATGCCGTCATAAACCTCGTATTTCTATAGATGATCATTTTCATGAGTTCTCGTGTTTCAGATTGCAGAAGTGTGCATTTAAATACACAGACTTTCTCAGTATAGATCAATGGTTATCATAAACTTCAATATCCCCGTGTTTATTTAGGGAAGGGGGGGGTACATCATGTATCATATACGTATCAATAAAACAAGGAGGTTGTTGTTTCTAAGGTATTAATTTAAAATAATTAATCTTGGTTGGAGTGAAAAATCTTGATTTCATCAGGGTTCTCATCAGGTTCATTTTACTATGAATAGCTCTCGTTTTCAGTTGCTGTGCCCAATTAACGATAAGTTCAAATAGAGTAAACTGTTTTTTTTTTAAATCAGGTAGAGCATTTAAAAACATAATCACATTTATATCCTCAAAAATGACTAAAATTAACTCAATAAAATACAGTAAAATTACACTAAATCTAATGCGTTGTTTACATCAATGGGTCGTTGTGACGTCATGCAAACACAAAATCAAGAACGATAAGCGGGTAACAAATTTATCAAGTGGGCAAGTTTAGGCCTTCATTTTTCCGTTAAGCGAAATTAATTTTTTTTACCAAACGTAATTTATCATTCTTTCACACCAATCTTTATGTTTAAAAAGTAAAATCCTAGAGTTATGAACTGTTTCGTATGAACTTTAAAAATATTTGAGATTCACGAACACATTCACACATTTCACTTTTTTAAAAGAATGACTGGCATCCATTGTATACTCACTCCATCTTTATATTATTTAGTCCTCTGTCCTCTGTCAAAATTCTTTGAACAGTACCATAAGACAAACTTAAAGTTTCTCATATCGTTCTAACAGTGACACGTCTCTTTTTCGGTCTTCCTGTCCTCTGCTGATCATTCATTGACCAATAACTCACCCAAAACCACTGAAACCATCTATAAACAAGTCTCTTATTCACTTTCTTTCCTCTGCTTAAACAACGTAACTGTTTATACTCGCTATTTCCCCATTTTGAAGCAAAAACGCATTAAAGTTTGTTTCAGCGGTTTATTTTTCTCTTTCGACATTTCCTTTGTTCAATACATCAGATTAAAACAACAATGTTTATGATCAAAAAGCCATGAAGTCATTTTATTTTCAGCTAAAGACTAGAAAATGTCGTAAAATATTGTCTTTAAAATATTGGGCGATTAGACACTTTTTAGATGCTTTTTAATGTGTCTGTCTTTTTTTTTTCATTCTAACAATACACACCTAAAAACGTTTGTGACGCGGCGACACCCCTTATGATTAATGTTTTAAACGTCTATCAAATTAATTCAATCTAACATTATTAAATGAATATTTGAATTTTGATATGATTTATTTTTATGCATCTTTTGGTACATAAGATATTATGCAAAATATTAAAGATATGAACACAGTGACATTACATTTGGATCAATCCTCGTATCAGTGAACGTCAGCTTATCTGTCAATATCTTGTTTGGTTTAGGAATCGATTTCACTTACAGCAAGATCTGCGAATTAAATAAGTTTTGAGATTTAATAAACAAATTGCAGGTGTTACTATATATATTTATAAGAAAGCTGACGAAAAAAGTTTGTTTGTGTGCTTATGAGATCTTACTTTATTTTTATTCATATCAATGCGTTTCAACTAGCCAGTAAAAGCTGCAAATTTCAGATATATACTACCGGAAATAGGCACTCGGGACCATTGATCAGTGAGTGATCATTTAAGTGCCAGCATCTTCTGCAAAACTGGACCTTGGTTTATACAACCGGTCTCCACGTCGTGCAGGGTGTTCGAACTATCGGCGTATGGATCAACTTCTAACATTGCAAATCTAAAGTGAACTCTTAACACACAGACGACTAGAAAATCAAGTTATATTTATATAAAGATTTTAATGTACCGTTATTTCATATTTCGAACATTTGAAATGACCCGCAAAGACATTTTTTGATTTCTTGAAAGTGCAATTGAAAAGGTATAAAAATGCTTAGTTTCTGGGAGGTTTACAATTTATTCTTGTTACTTTATTCCAGTTAAGCTTTCGAGATTTATGAAACGGAGAACGTGTATAGATATTAAATATCTCTTTACCTTCACCTATCGAGGGAATGAGAGAATAAAGTGATCTTTAAAATCTTTTCATTTTTCATAACTTGCATAACTTTACGCACCACAGTTGTAATTCAGACAAACTTGTTATAGAGATTAAATTCAAGATGGTTAATTGTCACTGCAGGTGCTAAAATAATGTATAGTGGATACTCATAGAAAATGATTTGAAAATATCCACATCCTTTAGTCAGTGAAGGGGACAAGTCTTGAAGATTAGTTTCGATAATATTTTCGTGTATGTTCCACAATTCTGCTAGTTATAAGATTTTTGTATCACCATCGAACAGTAAACAAGCTCAAAAGTTCTATAAAACAATAAAAAAAATTAGCAGAGCAATCACGTACCACTAAAATATCGGAGGTGGGATCAGATACCACAGAGGAGAGAGTCAATCGGTCTCACCGCAATGTTCTCCTTGTAATGATTGAGATTTAACGTAAAAATCCGTCGACATTTCAGTTTGTAAATAATTGACTAGCAACTAGTATAAAAAAACGTCAGTTAGCCTTTCACAAAATGATAAATAGTATTTGTAGACATAGCTATTTTATCGACTATAGAACTTGAAAAAGAAATAAAAAATGATATAGAAATAATGACTTTAAACGAGACTGCTAATATTCTTGTTTTATTAACCTTGTTTTTCAATAACTTACGTAGTTTTAGAGAAACGGCGATATAATTTAGGCAGAAACAAAAATTAAAACAACAACAACAAAAACAATCAAACTAACAACCAAAATGGTTGCATTGAATTGGATATATTTTTGGATATATTTCAATTGTAAATAATGCAAATAATAAAATAAATGACTTTTCCCCTTGATCTATACAACTTTTCGTTTTGTCACTTAAAATTCTATATATGTGTTTTGAAAAAAAAAACCATTAATATGTACGCAATGAAATATCTATTTAATTAACATAAACAATACTTTGTTTTACAATATACTAATACTAATAGTATTTTCTGCCCGCCCTTAACCAGGATGATTTTATCTGAATCTATAATTATGATTAAATATTTTTAACAATGTAGCAACGTTCAGTAAGGACAATTTACATTTTGTATTAATGGACTGTTATTTGACTTTAGAGTTTGAATACTATTTATTATCACCATATTTTCTGAGTTGGAACAGAAAATGTATCATTTTTTAAGATAAACGACCTTTGTAATACAATTTTATGACTGAGTGTATTATCATAAGTGTTTTTATTTGAAATCTTTTTCGTTTAAATTTCCATCTTATTATGTATATGTAAGATTACAATATCCTTACCTTGACAACACGCGCCTTTGTAATGTGGATCACATATACACGAAAAAGGTGAAACATGAAGTATCCCGCCATTTTTACATGTACGACATGATTGACTTATTTTCATCGGAAAATTCAAGCTTCTATTACAGTGAATTAAACAAGTGTTTAGATTATGCGGTTTTACGTTCACAGAACAGCACATATTTCGGAATCTGTACTGCTGCTGTGAACCACAGGCACCCGTACACGGAGTCCACGGCCCCCAATTAAACACGGTGCAATCCGGTGCCACAGAACAGTTCTCTGATGAAAGAACATAACTGATGTATAAGGTACTAATGAAAAACTTGATCTTCACAAACATTGTATCTTTACAAAATATGAGGGAACTGATTCATTGATATAATTTAACTTGTATGAAGTCTAAAAATGTGGGATCAGTAGCGACTTAATATTCTATTAAAATAATTGACAGTTGCGGCTAAGTAAACTTTGATAAGGACTCTCTCAGTTATAAATTCAAAATATTTTAAATCTTCTGGGCGGTTAGTTGTTAAAAACTATTTGCAATAAATTGGCTATTATTTGCCTAGAAAAATTTACACTCAGCATGTAGAAGTTTTAATAATGTTCTTGAAAAACACGTATAAGAAACAAAAGTATCATTATTTTCAAGTTCATTTTCTGAAAAAGAATCTAATGATACGCACAAGTAGTCATCATTTAGTAAGTTCTATAGTCGGTGCAATGACCTTACTTGACAGCATGCACAATCTATCATTTTGTTAAATGCTGTCTGACGTTTTTCATATTGATTGTTAGGCCATTATTTACATACTTAATGGTCGACATATTTTCCCTTTATTTCACGTTCATGACAAAGAGCACACGGTGGCTAAGACCGGTCGGCAGAGGATGCTCAATCCTACATGGCACCTGGTCTCACTTCTGATGTTTGGAGGTCCGTGTTTGCTCTGCTCCTATTTTGTAATGTTTTGTAATGGATCTTTGAGCTCAAATACTATTCGCTATCCATATATATTTCATCATACTTCAGTATTTCATCCTTTCATACAATTTTACCTTTCAATATTAAATTACAGTAAGCATCATATTGATAAAATTTGATACAATATAACATTAGAGTTTTTGGCTTCAGATTTCAAAAGAATTTTAGATACTGTTTATTATAAGGACATGATGAAAGTTGAATTACTTTAGAAAATAATGCATGTACTAATAAAATATAAAAATAATTATTGAAGAAAGAAATCGAGCCTACAATATTACAATGTGTTTTGTTACTATCAAAGAAAAAAGGGAGGCCATTCAATTTAGTTTTATCGCATATCAATACCTCTATCGCAAACAATCAGCAATTCTTGAACGTAAGTTTTAGAGAGAGAGAGAGAGAGACTGGACAATGCCTTGCAAAATAAAACTATTTTTCATGCTTTGAAAAGCTTAAATGATATACTTAAAATATTTTACTGATCTCTGTTTAATCACAACTCTGTTATTCGATAAACAGAACCAATACGAATTACCGATTTATCAAAACATTTTCATTTTTCTTCATGTTCATGTCGTACCATGTAAGCTTGAGAGATTTTACTGACATGAATTTCGATGCATCGAGTTATGTAAATAAATTTTCGACGTAAGTTTTAGCGGTGTCAATATTTTGGGCCAGTTTAATTTGAGTGACTACGATGACAAAATAAGTCTCACTAACTATTAGTATAAAAAGCACAGCAAATATGCATTTAAAAATGATGAAACGATTTAGAATCAAATAATATTATTTATAATGAAATTCATTAAATGGTGCAAGTTCAAGCACAATCTGGTAAATTATTATTATATTTTTTTGTTATTTAGGGTCCTGATTTCTTCTCAAATGCCCCTTTATATACCAAATGTTTTTCCCAGAGTTTTTGCGAACAAAGAAATCCAGAGAATATTTATTCACAGTCTCGGTCTTGTTGAATGAGATTCAATACATAGGGATCATTCCTTCTATGCATCAGGTTCTATAATCATAGAAAGGTCCTACTGATATTTTGGCTAGAATGTAAACAACAGTAAAAAGTTTCTACATGCTTTCTGTATAATATAAAAACCAAGTTAATCCTGTAATGAAATAGACTCTTAAGATATTTTCTTATTTCACTTCATGGAGAAAAAAGTTGTTTTTTACCCTCGGGTCTTGAAAGTCGGCAGCTTAATTAGTTATTTTGATTAAAAAAGCTCACAAAAATGTATCTGATTTCAAAAGTTATATGTATCTACCCATAGTATTTCTTCAAAGTTTATCATTAAAGTTTTTGTTTTCATAAAGAGAAAAGAATTACATTTTAGATGTATTTTCAGGAAATGGAAATAAAGACACGTTATGCATTTTGTATTGGAGATGTGCTCACAAAATTCTAGGATACAAAAATTATGTCGGTATTTTTCCCCAGGCATTTGGAGAAAATTCTGTGTTTGAAATACTTAGGGTATTTAAGTGGTCCTGTCCCCCCTGTTTTATGTAAATTTAAAATTTCTAATATCGATTTTCATGAACAACAATAGCAGTAGGGTCACATTGAAAATAGGTTGAAGTATAAAGCCCTGCTTATTTTTTCAGAAATGATTTTTATGTCAGATCATGATATGAGGAGATTTCATAACAAAGAGCAGAAAGAGTAACGATTAATTATCACAACATAAAATTTAAAATATGAAGTGTATATGAAGATAATACTTGATAATATCATACCTATTAAAATAATGTTAGAAAACATCATTAAGCGTTGTTTCTAAGTCAGAATATCACTATGCTGTATGTGTTATTTTTCGATTAAAAGGCATTTGATATTGGATTTAAATGGGTTTTTTTTATGAATATAATAAAACAATTCGGAAGAAATTGACAAAAGAAATAGAGGGTAATAATTTTATCGTACGTTAGATTCCACTTATGACTACTAAGAGGTCTCAGTTAGGAAACTCTGATAAAGAAAACCAATTTTTTTTTCATAGTTTGTACTTTGAAAGTTATTTGTCTTATCAGAGGGTCGGTAACCCTTAAAAAGTCTTTGTTCTACTCTAAATCTGTAGAGTCAAGGTAAAATTTTGAGCTTGAATACTGGTCAACTTATCCACTCTACAACTGTGATTATAATAAAATACATGGTGTAAAATTTGCAAGTTTATCTTTCGCTAATTAAAGTGGTTTCTAGCTACGGATAGGTTACAGGAAATTTGATTGTTTTTTCGAAAAATGTTTTAGGTTCATTTTTTGTTTAAATGCTTTTTCAAAGAGATCAAAGAACCTTGAATCATGTTAAATGCACAATATGAAATTTGGTGATTGTAAATGTTTAATTTTTAATCTTCCTTTCCAGATTTGATATTATTAAATATTGATTTTAAGAGTTGTCCTACCTGGTATCCTTAATATGACAATTCTTTTCTAGTACCTAAGTCAAATTAATATTTGGGTTTGATAAAGTAACCAAGAGAAGTATAACAAAGTGACAATAATGTTAATTGATATATTTAAATAAAACAATGAATCCCCGATTCCAAAATATACATTTATTCAAGAAGTAAACAAAGTGTGATTTGAAGGGTAAATAAAATCTTTGAATTCTTAGTGTCATAAATACGTAAATCCTAGGAGTTTTGTGGAAACAAATCCACTTATAAGCTTTTAATTGTTTCCATATAGAGGCAAAGATAACGAGCATTTATAGACCTTAAATCAATAAAGAATACAAATATGTGAAGAGGACAGATACAGTGACTCCCCCTGCACCCTATATTCTGATCAGGGGGACAAACTGTCTTATTAGAATACATACGGAGCGACAACTACGTTATGTCTAAGAAACATACTAAATCTCTTGTAGTAGTATCATGTAAATGATGTTTCCAGAAAAAAAATGAATACAAATCTTTTAGATTTTGTTCAAAATATGAATTACTAAATATGATCATGATATGTAAACAGAGTATCTTTATTTAAGATTTTAATTCATAGCAATGAAATACCAATAAGCAATTATAATTCGACACAGAAAGTATTTTTTTCACCCGGTTGCTTTTTTTACAAAACATTTATAAAGTAAAGACAACTTCTTTTCGTTTTCCAAAATAAATCCTCTGAAAGTCAAGATAATAAGAAAAAGTTTGTTAATTTTCAATTTTCAATTCTTGAAGTTGCAGGAAAGGGTGTATTTGAGAACTTTAAGCATATTATTTTAAAAATATATATGAACCCCGGTATCAAAATCCAAGTAAAAAAGATAATACTCTCCTGAAACAGTTCTGTCATTATATTCACATGGAATTGGAAATTTTCGATCAGATGTAGGGTTCAATGCCAAATATTGCAATTTTGAAGAAAATGTCCGGTTTTGACGATGATGCAGTTTATCAAATTATTCTGTAAGCATGTACTGACGACAAAATTACGTCATTCTAATATACATGCTTTTACCAACAGTCAAGATGAAATTCGTTTTTTTAACGGCCAAAATGATCCTAGATCATGCAGGTATGAACAAAAAGAAAGTTACTGAAAGCATTTTAAACTGCCTTTACATTTTAAAAATGTGGATGATTGTAGCGGTACACACATTATTCATCCCCCTTACCTTCACAACAACTGCCTCGGTACCGTAAATCACACTGACAAGTCGATGTGGAAGTTGGGGTTCCGTGAATACACTTTTGACAAGGGCGGCTGTCATGCAGAGAGTCCGAAAGTTTACAATGCAGTAGACATGTTTGTTCAGTTGAAGGAATTACATTCTTTGGACAACACATTAATCGGGATCTTTTTTGTGTTTGGTGTCCACACAATCCCGTACAGGGTTCCCAGGATTTCCATTCAAAAATATGACAATGTCCAAGCGTGGCACAAGCATCATCAGATGCTACTTTGTTCTCGAAAAGACAAAAGCAAAGCCAGGGCAATAATAATCTTATTCTATTCATTTTACCGTTTTTCTCAAACGAAGAGATGTGTTCAACGAAACGATTTATTCTTCATTTACCTATATCATATCTGATTTAAATTATGCCTTGTCTTTACAATCTTTAATTGACAAGTTACAACTACATTAAATCCCCCTAAAGACTTCAAATCTCATGTTAAATGAAATTGACAGATGTTACAATAACGTGAACAGAAAAACGAAAACCTGTATTGATTTTTATAAGAAATTCAATCATAATTGATATATGAATATTTCATGAATTTTAGTTTTTAATCCTGTTTTCAACTATAGTCTTGAATATACTTGTATGTATATATCCTTCATTTGACAGGCTCCACATGAATAACTTGATTCTTTTCAGACTCATATGTCTCTGGTCAGATGACATCGACATTTGTTATCATAAGGAACAGTGTTCAAAATATTTATTATTTTTTCAGAGAGCAGTAATCATGTTTTTTTTTAGAATAACAGTACTTGGACAGTATGAATCTGAAGTCAAATACACATAGTTCCGTTTCTAAGGAAAAATATTTCAACATCATTTGTCAGTTTTCAATATTTTCAATGTCAAACAACCAAAATATGCATGGTGGGTTCCAGTAAATGTTTAACAAAGCCTCTATTTTAACTCCTCACTAAAATATTAACAGTAATGAAAGAGAAATTTCAGGAGTAATGTGCAACAACATACATGTTTTCGAAAAGTGGTGTGAATCAGATGTGCATGCTTAAAAAAAATTCGGAGGAACTTTTGGAAATTTTGAAATCACAAATTCAAGAGCAAAAAGAAACATACGACTCTAAACTCTATAAAAAACCATTCCCCACGGTAAAATAAAGTCCAGATTCTTTTTTATATCTCAACAGCTGCTTTTTAAATACAAATGGAACTCCTAAATTCATTTACCTTGTCAATGGTCATTTGAAAAATTAATTGTTAAAAGATATTCTAATTGTACACACAAGTACCTTGATTTTGATATTAAAAAGATGCTTGTGTTTCTGATTGGTTGGAATTACAGTTGATGCCAATTGCGCCTAATGATTTGCGGACCTCTTCTTGATTGATTGAAGGTCGAGTTGAAGGCCACAGCAGGTGTTTTCTTCTTTTCACACATAAAATTTGCATAAATTCTGCTTCGCAAGAATACAAAATAGGTCTGCTAATAACGGAGCGCAATTGGTACCCATGGGAATTCCAATAGATTGTTGGAAGACCTGTCTCCAAAAACCGAATAGATATTGTTAATCAGAAACTCGAGCATTTTTTTAATATCAAAATCAAGGTACTTGTGTAAGTTCCATGGGGTCTGATTTTTATGTTGCCTAAGTAAAGACAAAGGCCTTGGGGTGTCGGTATCATCATATCATTCTCAATGACTTACGAATTATGAGGCAAAGTCAAATGGAATCTTGGTTACATTTTTATCAAAGATGATTTTAAACGTTAGATAGGAATACTAGAAGATACATAAAGAAAATAGTATTATTCTATCTCAAACGTTTACCCTGCGTTCCTTTTTTACTATCAATATAAAAAAAGCTATTTTTACAATCCGTTGTGTATATAAACATCGATGAATATCTGCATAAAATTAAACCTAACAATAAGAAATCAAAAATACTAAATATTTTTTGTTTAATTAAAAAAATGAACAATAGATAGTTTTCAGTAGACCCCAAAAACAAGAGTTAATTGCCGTTGGCCGCCATCTTGTTGGCCAACCTGGTAATTTTCCCTCTTTGTCCTATCAAATATGACGGTGTTGCAGAAATGTTTGAGGGAAAATCTGTATGGAATAAATATTTTGAAATAAAGAAGGCTCTAACAAATGCATATTTTAAAGGAAAAAAATGCTTACCACCCCACAATTGCCACTATAAAAAGTTAAAGTTGGTTGAATAATGAAGGAATATGAGCATGTTGACCCCCAATATGGAGGCCAACGGGAAATAATCTTTGTTAATTTGGGTATACTGAAAACTATCTTTAAGGCATTATTTATTATCTGTGGAAACGAGACACTGTTGTTTGTTAACAAATTAAATATTTGAAAGAATAGCCTCTTTTTATTCTGTTGAGTAATACAAATTAAATAAAGAGATCAAGTAATACACTTATCAAAGTCCTATATTCTAACTTTTATTGATTGCTTGGTTGTATTTTGACATTATTTTATAGTTTTTACATGCATAACATGCCACCAGATTTCGACGAGGCACTTACATTCTTCCCATTATACCAAAATTTTAAGAACATTTTATAACAATTTAATACAAGCAAATTCAAAGAATTGTGGTCCCCCGCTTTCGGTGTCTTCTTGGGTGAGATGTAATTTTTTATGACATTTTGTGTCTAATATGAACGCCCTTTCATAAGTCATCTATTTAGAAATTATCACTGAACTCCAAGGTCAAGGTCAAAGGGTTAACGTTCTTGATATCCAATGAAAAGTCTTCTCAAAAGGATTATATTTATGAAGTATGAAAGCCCTAGCCCTTACCATTCAAAAGTTATGGTCAAGGTTAAAGTTTTTTCATAAGTACAAAAAATCTCCAAGGTCAAGGTCAAAAGGTCAAAGTTGTTGGTATCCAATAAAAGGTCTTGACACAAAGAATACATATGTGAAATATGAAAGTCCTAGTACCTACCATTCAAAAGTTATTGCCAAAGTAAAAGTTTGGAATTTTTGTGTAAAAGTGGGTAAAAGTTCAAGGTCAAAGTCAAAAGGTCAAATTTGGTGGTACCCAAAGAAAGGTCTTGTAACAAGGAATAGACATATGAAATATGAAAGTCATAGCTCCACTGAATCAAAAGTTATGGGCAAGGTTAAAGTTTTTGTGACGGACGGACAGACGGACGGACAGACGAATGAGATTTAATGTCCCCTCGCTTTCGCGAAAGCGGGGGACAATAAAATCCTTGTCAGACAATGGGAGATAACTCTTTGTTTTTCAAGAAGCAAGCGCTCTACCGATTGAGATAATTTTTAAATCGTTTCTCATTTAACATTACTTTGTAATATCGTGAAAACTTTAAACATACAAACTATACTCATTTGTGAACAGAGATTCACCCTAAACCAAACTACCACAATACGTAGTCTTTTTTAAATAATTGATTTAAAAAAAAATTATTAAGACGTATATGATCCCTTAGAATATCAATTTAATACAAGTTTTTGATTATTTATATCGCTATTTTGATGCAATTGTCATTTAAAAAAGTAAAAAGATTTTAAAGGATCAAGATTGATTGAGAAAAGGAATGGGTCTTTTTTCAGATTTTTGGAAGTTTGAATGACAAAGCGGAAAAAAGCCATCCCCCTTGTTTTGGTTATTTCATATGATATTTGATAATCGAAGGATTTTTCCTTTCGTTCAAAACGTAGCACATTTGAAAACTAAATGATTAATATTTTGCACGTTTTTTATTCTATCAATCAACACAATATAGAGCAAAGCAAGATCCTGTTAAATTGTCATGAGATATTTTCAATGGTTTCTTAAGCTTGCAGTTACTCAGCATGCATAAATAAGTATGAATAAGATAAACCTTTCTTGAAGATTTTCTTTAAAAATATTTCGAGACATTTTACTGACCGAAATAAACACTCACAATTAAGACTTTCTATATTTTTATCTTTACTAACCAAAACGAATCGTAAACTTCTGTTGCCTCTTAATTGAAAATTTAAGCTTTTATAAACATATTCTAATGCGATATTATTACCTTCCAAAAGCCTTGACAAGCAGCTATCAATATTTTGAAGATACTGTAAAAAACGACCACCCGGGAGTAATTTCACAATTCAATACCTCTGTTGTTTACCGACAGAAATATGAAAATACCACTTTCCAATCAATAAGAAATAAGGATTTACCTTGAAAAGAGAAGTTTTTGCTCTTAAAGTGTTTAGCTATTAAATCTTTTAACATTGCTACTTTACCGCTTAGGATACAATCAATTGTTCCTCAAGTTTCAAATAAACACAGAGATTACATTAAAGAAAGACTGTTCCCAAATTCACCATGATTTTTATCTCATAACTGTCATCCAATGTGTTTGAAGATAAGCCAATTCATACAAAATAGAAATTATCACTCCAGAATTAGTTTCTTGAAACTGAATTTGCAAATTATAATACCACAATGAACATTAACCTGTTCTAAATTTTAATTGAAAGTTAAATTAAAATTGTATTGTAGTACAGAAATGTGCTTATAGGCATCTGCAGAAGAGGTTAACCTTGATATCTGTCTCGACTATTTAAGACTTTAAATTTTGATACACTATAAGTGATTTATTTGAATAGTGGATAAATTAAGCAAATGTCAAAATTTAATTTGCCTTTTGAACCTTATTACTGTTTTTTATCTCCATCTATTTCATTTAGCAATAAAGCAAGAAAGAATGGTATTTCACAGGGCAATTTTTAAAGGCATTGTCGTTTATATAAAGCTCAGTAATTAGTTTAGGAATGAATAAAAAAGCAGTAACTTGGGTTGCTTTTTAATTCATTCCTATATATATCGAAGAGCGTATTGTCAAATATCAATGGTCATTTCCATTCCTACGTCGATACGATATATCCTGGTGAGCTTAAGATAAAAAATATCACAGAGTCTGACACATCTGTTTCACACTTGGATATTTTACTTGAAAAAGACGTTATTAGTAATCTAGCAACCGAGCTCTATGATAAACATGATGACTTTAACTTTTCTATCGTCAACTTCACTTACTTATGCAGAAATATACCTTCATAACCTGCATACGGAGTGTATATATCTCAGTTGATTAGATACGCAAGAGCATGCTCTACATATGAAAAATTTCTAAAACGAGGTAAATTATCGGCAAGCAAGTTGATGAGACATGAATATCAACAGTCTCATTTAAAATCATCATTTCGTACATTCTATGGTCGATACAATGGTTTTATCAGCAAATACAATTCATCATTGAGACAAATGCTGACTGACTGTTGGTCCATTATTTATACACCGATTTGACGACGAATTTTTCCGCTATTTCCTGATCACGACAAGAAGAACTCGGCGGGTGTTACCGGTCGGCAGGGGTTGCTCACTCCTACATGGCACCTGATCCAACCTCTGATCTTTCGGAGGTCCGTGTTTGCTCTGCTCCTATTTTGTATTGTTTTATGGACTTTGATATAGAATACTGTTCGTTATCTCAATATCCTCCTTTAATTTAATTTTCAATCATGCATAAAGTATATGAAACAAGACGATATCTCCCTTAAAAACGCCTTCAAATTGCTTATAGTTTTAACGTTATGTCAAACGTATTAATAAGTTTTTGGACGTTATTGTGAGGTAGGCAAATCAGACTATACAATTTAGATTAATTTTTCATCCAACCAAATGACGCGTTACAACCATAATTAAATTATTCATCTTTTAATTGCATTTGCAATCTCATAATAGCAACAAAAATGGCATAAACAAGGATCCCCGAAAATCCCAGAGGAAGGACCGGATGCAAAGGTGGAGTAATTATTACCTATTGACCATTCAACCAACCCTGAACCCTTTGCATTGATCAGGTAGTCGCAGCATTTCGTAGTCAAATTCAGTCCCAAAAAAATTGAAAATAATATATATCAAGTCAGTCAAAATATCACAATTGATTGGTTACCACGGTATGTTTGCAAACAAGACCATTATATCGACCCGATGAATTTACGATTTGCTGACTTTCTTTGAAATTCCTTTCAATACAAACTCATTTGTCTGTATCATGTCTTAGTTTTAAAATGGACCATACTCTTGAGTATCGTGCAAAGTGGGAGATGTGAAGACCATATGCAGATGGAAACGGTATTTTATCGTTGACAGTATATACTTTGCCATACAATTTAGTTGTCAGTTGGTCCCTATCGTCGATAGTCAGTAAAATACCCGAATATGAAACGTTTGGGGGAGACTCCGTGGCGTCTTGTATTTCAAGTTCACCAAGACACATCTAGTTGACATATGAATGGAAATAATAAGTGTTAATTGATAAAACGTCGTCGATATATATTAAAACCGATTCGCAAGGGAATTTTATTTATCTTTTCATGTAGAAGTTAACGAATAAATTCTGCTTCCAAGGAATATAAAACAGGCCAGTTTATAAAGGAACATAAGTATTACCGAACAGGTTGGAAAACTTGATCTCCTAATACGACATAAATGTTGTCATTGAGAAACTCAGACATCCCTTGAATAAAACCTTTTCGGATCAGCTTTTCCCGAAATAAAAAAAAATCGATTTTCTAATTACTATATTGTCTGTTTTAAACTGTTTATTTATAGTTTATTCTTAATATGTTGCTTAATAAACATCTGTATTTTAAATTTTATTTTCTAATAAAAAAAATCGATGCTTTTTTCTTTTCACTGTGTCACAATGTCTGTATGTCACGATAAAATATGAAATAAATTTTTGAAAAGGTTAGTATTCGTTCATGTTTTAAATCATATTCAATGGAATTATAAGCATTTGGTGTTTATAAAAATCGTCATCGAAATTTTCCATTTATTTTTGGGATAGGTGATTAAGAACAAGGGCTTACGATGAAACATATAGAGATAACGTATAACGTACAGTATTCTAGAATAAAAGTTCATTAAACAATACAAAATAGAAGAAGAGCAAACACGGACCTCCAAAACATCAGAGGTGGCATCAGGTGCCATGGAGGAGTGAGCATCCCCTGCCGACCGGTCACCCCCGCTGTGTGCTCCTTGTCATGATTGGGAAATAACGAAAAAATCCGTCGTCAATTCAGTGTATAAACAATGGAGTAACAATTAGTATGAAAACCCTCAGTCTGCATTTGACTTGTTTCATCGACTAGTTTGTCAATAATTCACCTCGTTTAAGATATTGTATATACTTAGAGCATGCTCTTGCGTATCGAATATAAACTTTCTATGCAGGTGATAAAGATATATTGCTTCATAAATCAAGGGAAGTTGTCGATTGGAAAGTTAAATTTATCACGTTTATCATACAACTTGGTTGTTAGATTACCATTAACGTTTTTTCATGTAAAATATTCAAATATAAAACAGATGTGTCACGTTCTGTGTTATCTTGTATTTCAAGCTCTACGGGATATATCGTATCGACATAAGAATGAAAAAAAAAACATTACAATATTTAAATGACAATACGTCGTCGATATATCAAAATGTCGAGTAAGAAATAGATCAAAGTTGGTGTAAAATAGACAATATGCATCAAGACCAAAAAAAAAAAGAAAAAGAAATTCCCTTATGCAGTACTCAGTACGTGTTTTTCAACACCATAATTACAAATATCAATCATCAGGTCAATCTTATTTTCAAAAATCGTTTGAAAGTAATTTGATAACTGTACCATGACAACATGCGCCTCTGTATCCATGATGGCAGTGGCAGGAGTTGTTGGGCAATAAAATCCCATGCTCACAGAGATGGCAAGATCTATATTCATCAAACTGATTCCCAGCTGATGATAGAGAACACGCCGATAGACAATTATCGCGGTTTTTAAGTGGCACTATTAGGGGGCAGCAGAACTCGCGTTGTCTAAATTGTATCTGATTTCCACACTGACCAGTACATGTATGCCAAGCCAACCAAGGATGAAACAAGCAGTCTTCGGATATTACGCAACTACAATGTACATGTTTAAGATGATTGCACATCATGAGTGTAATGCTGACATACCAGATGGATAGAAGCATCGTAGTCATTAAATAAAAACTTTCTTCTTTTTAGCCTTTTCAGTTTTCTTTGAGGAAAATCATGAATGTCCAAAATGTAATAAGAAAATAAATGGTTGTCCTCTCATTTTTAACCTGCTTCTCATACCAAATGGATTCAATATACATAGACACTTTTTAATTATGGGTTTTTCTTGGCTTTGTTGGAATTCATATTTCTCATAAAAATCAATGTTCTCTAAGCCTTGATCATGATAACATTAAAAATAAACTAAATATAAATCATAATTTCAATCGAGACATTAGAACGGTTTTGAATTATGCCATCCTTCTGACACCCAATCCAATAGGATTGATTCATTTCTAACAACAGTCCATAGTTATAACTATAACAAGCTCATAAAACTAAAGTCTTATAATAAAACCCTTTCATTTCCCCCGAGAAACAGTACCGTGCGAAAAAAGGAAAATTGTTTTTGAAAAGAAAACAAATTTTAAAAATACATACAAAAATAGCATTATTTTCAGATATCCATGACGGAAGAGGAATAAATATCGATTTTATACCAAGATTTAAGATATATGAAATATACTGATGCCAAAAGAAAAAAAATAATGATAAAGAAAACTATCAGAAAGATAAAAAATAATAACTAAACAGTGCAATAAATTACAAATAAAAATGTAGTGTAGAGCAATGTAAGCGGTGGGCGTGATAGGTCAGCGGGGGTTCCTACTCCTACTAGCCACCTTTGTTGACCTCATTAATTCCCGGGGGTCGTTGTTTATGCCCCTTATACAAATTTGTACTGTTAATGAATTCATATTTATTTCAGATTTTTGACTGCACGTAAACGTCATTTGCACATATACATTTGTAGAGCTCCAGGAATTTTTCCTAAAGTGGAATTTCGGGGCTCCATAACTTCTGAAATCACTCTTACACCGAATTTATTTTTCGTGTATCTTGGCAGGGGTAGTTTTCCTTGAAGACCTTTTTTTCTTCTACAACTCACTTTTTACTTCGAATAAAAAAAAACGTCAGTTAGCATTCGACTTGATAACAAATCGCTAGTTAAAAGATTATACATACTTGTATTTATCTACAATTAACACACTTTTAGAAAACAATTGGCAAATCATTAAATTATGGTTTACAATTTATGAATTATAGTTAGTTCTATTTAAAGTGTACATTTTAAGAATTACTGATTTGAAATTTTGTACCCGTGTACAGTAAACGTATCGATAACATATAAAACCAATAAGTCAGATTCCTACACAATGTTTATCTTGCAAAGTCACTAAGCTTATTGTCACGACCTGGACGGATTGACATTTACCTGTATATCCAGAATATTTAATCTTTTATTTCTCCCATTTTTGCGTCAAGTTTTTTTCCATCCTCAAAATTTAATGGGTTAAAAGTAAAAAAAAAAACCACTGCATTTATTTTTACTGAATATGGTTTAAAGCAAGGTTGCCAATTGTTTTAACAAGTAAGGCAATATTAAACAGAAGTGAATGTCAGCATTAAAAATTATTCATTTATACAATTGATCATTGAGTCAAATGCTGACTGACATTTTTCATACTAATTGTCGGTCCATTATTTACACACTGAATTAATGACGGATTTTCCGATAGTTCTCGATCATGACAAGGAGCACACGGCAGATTTAACCGGTCAGCAGGGGATGCCCATTTCTCTATGGCATCTGATATCAGCTCTGATGTTTCCAAGATCCGTGTTTGCTCTGCTCCTATTTGTATTGTTAAATGGATTTTTGAGCTTGAATACTGTTCGTTATCTCCATGCATTTCAATAGAGTGAACATTACTATAAAAGTTAGGTGTAAAATGTTTAAGATAGATAATTCCGGTGCAAAACGTTCCTTTGCTTCTCCCTAAAATACTAGAACTGTGAATACGAGGGAAAACATTTTACATATATTTACAATGTAGAAAATGCCTGAATATTTTTAAAGAATGAAAAGAGTAGATACATAATTATAATATTTTGACTTAATAGTATTTTCATTACAACTATTGAAAATCATTCATCCAAATTTTTCAAATGGGCATGAATTCATATTTATAACAACTTTTGTCTGATCAATGACTGAAAAGTTCATTTGAAAAAAGTAAGCAAATATCACAAAGTTTCGTCATGTTTAGGAGGTCCGTGTTTGATCTGCTCCTACCTTGTTTTGTATATGGACTTTTGATCTTTAATATTGTTCGTTATCTCCATATAAATCATTTTTAAGAAAATCGTGAGTTTTTGATACTGTTGATTTTGGTAAAATTTTGTCTTTCAAATTTTCTAAAAGTTCCTGGAATTTTTTAAAGTATTCGAAGTAATGAAAATCATTTAATTAAACACGATAAACATATATTCCTATCAATTATTTTAAATAAAGTTTTCAAGAATAAAACTGTTTGAGGAAAAAGCAGCAAAATAAATGTCTTTTCCTTAACCCTATATATTCTTTCAGATTTCTATTATCATAATTAAGTCGTTTTGAAAGTATATTAAATTAGATTTGTAAATCAATGTCTCCTACATGTATGGATTATATAAATACTTTTTATTGCTTGTAAAGAAAATATAGGACACAAACGAATTTATATTGAAATCAATACTAAAAAAGAGAAAGATTCATGTCTCATTCCTTACCACCTAGAAAAAAACGTACCATGACACCATACGCCAAAGTATTCGTGACAAAGGTGGCAGGAATGATTGGGCAATAAAAAGCTGTTTACAGAGATGGCAAGGTCTATATTCATCTTTTTTAATTTCGTTTCTAGTTATTTGCAGATTCAAAATCAACATCTCATCCCTAATCAGTCAAAAAAAGAGACCTCCTACCATGACAACATGCGCCTCTGTATCCATGATGGCAGTGGCAGGAGTTGTTGGGCAATAAAATCCCATGTTCACAAAATTGGCAAGGTCTGTATTCATTTATTTCGGTTCCAGTTAGTGGAAGGGAACAAGCCGACAAGCAAGTATCGTGGTTTTTCGGAGACACCGTCAGGGGGCAACAAAACTCGCGTTGTCTTAATTGTGTCTGGTTTCCACACTGACCAGTACATATATGCCAAGCCAACCAAGGATGAAATGTGCAATCGTCGTGTGACTTGCAGACGCAACGAACAGAATTAAGATTGCAAATTAATAAAACGAAAGTTATGTACCATATGAAGTCGATCATTATCAGTGTAAAAGAGTTAATATTTACGATGCACTAAAAAGTCACTCAAATGCTTAACTTATTTCTAAATTAACTTCTCACTACAGTAGTCGTGGCTTTAACAATTGTTTCATCTTCAACAACACCACTATTAAATCTACTCTTTTTGACGCCTCGTTACAGGGTTCTTTACAGCTGAATCTGTACATATTTGTTCTGGAAAAGAACTGAGGAATGTTTACAATACGTGCCAAAGTTCAATGACTGTGGATAAATTTGATGTGTGAAATTTAGAAACAGACACATACTTATTATTGGATAATCATTTATTATTGCAATAAATGATAGACAAGTTTTTTTTTCATTTGCACGCATCAAATTTATATTCATAGTACATCTCCTCTTTTTCAGATGTTCGATTAGAAATTCCAGTACCGCTATAACACAGAAAGTTGTGTGGCACGCCGATTAATATTGGAGTCATGTTATTATTATTGGATAATAATTTATTATTGATATAAATGAGAGACAACATTGATTTTCCATTTACAGATGATAAGTATATATTCAATTTAACGCCTCTTTTATTTCAGATCAGAACATTTGGTCACCTTAAGCTTCAACAAAGATAAAAGATACAACATAGTAATTTTAACTATGATCTTAGCCTGGATAAAAATGATTTAACACCAAAGAAGATTACTACATGTTATTACTCTCTCATATTCTTGTAGGATGGTATCTTCTGTTTCAAGATTGCACTCTTTTTACGGAAATTGACTTCATGTCCATTTAAGAGTATAAAAAAAAATTCTCAATCTAATATAGAACCGAGGAATCAAAACGTTAGATTACTTATTCTAAGTAAGAAAAAATATACCTTAAATCTGATTCTATTATTTCTTCAGGAAACCTAAGTTGTACATGGCAATAGTTGGTTACATCAATAAAGGATCGGATTTTGTTAGACAACCAAAGGGTATAACTGATATTTGAATCCATTTAAAGCTTAAGTAATATCTGCCATAGGCCATGATAACCTGTAAAAATCAGGTTCTACTTTTCATAAATGACCTGGGCGTCGGTCTTTGTTGTCTTTTTCTGACAATCAGGGGACAATTTAGAGTTCTACCACGCCAATTTCAAACTTAAACAGCATGTCAATTCAATTCTTAAAAAAATTGTTTCTTTATCTTTTCAGACAATTGTGAATAATGCAATAATCCTGTAACTAGTCAACACACCAATTCCATCACAAAACCTCTTACGTAATCGTGTTCATGCTCTGACTACAGGCTAATACCTTTCATAAGGTGGTAGTATGAATAACACATTTCATACCAATTGTCAGACCTTTTCTTCTAATTTAACCCTGGAAAAGCTACGTTGATCAGAACATAGGATTCACGGTGAGTGTGTCCGGTCGAAAGGTGATGCGTTTTCTTTAGGGGTACCCAATCCAAGATAATAAATTTTCAGGGTTTTTTTTTTATGTCCTGTTGACAGATTCTATTTTTTTTAAAGTAAACACCTGTATGTTTATACCTTTTTGCATGCATTTTTACGAAACATTTCTTATTGGTATCGTCGAACACCAGAATGAATATGAAAAGAAAAATTTGTTGGAGTCTTGGTTACTTTGGTAAATGAGGGAAACGATCGACAAATGATCAACCTTGTAGCAATTTTGAATTTATATGAATCAAAATTTAGGCTAAATTAGGACTCAAATTTAAATGAACAAATCTCCAAAAAACTTTACACATCTCGTTGCAACTTATGATCTAAAGAAATCTATAACTCAGTGGTTTTTAAGAGATACATAAAGAAAACATTTCAAACATGTACATATGCACATGCTATAAAATTCAATTTTTATTAATGATAAGTTTAACATTAGCTATTCCGATTAGGAGCACAAAAATATGAAATACCGAAATTATTTGCTTCACTGTAGTGTCTAACTAAGCTTTCATTATACTTATTTGATAAAGGGTGAGTTAACCAGGCATCGGACACATACCTTGCTTCGGACAAATTTAGGCAAAAAAACTCTCTTTCAGCTTAAGAGTTCTATGTATTTAATTGTTTCTAACTTGAGCCGAAGATTTAGTCTTTTTAATGAAACCGATTGTTTTATCATGTTGTGATAAAAATACTCCGAGAATGGCCTTGAAGTTACGTCATATTTTACATCATCAAAGGGGAATAACCAGAAATTTATGATTATGCAATTTTTAGAGTTATCGTTCTTTTCAATTTGACTTCAACGGAACGAGTCAGACTTTGGTAAATTTTGTCAAAGATTGGTAATTTTAGATAAATTTTAATGAAATTTCACTTCAATGTTTGTATAAATCTGTTTAGGGCTGGTTTTAATTAGTATGTTCATTTCTCCGTACATAAGACACAAATTAACCATGCATCGGACACTTTCCGATACAAAGGTAATCACTACCATCTTCGTACAGAAGTAACAGAACCCAGCTGACAGCTGTTTTTTGCGGAAATAAAAAATAAAAACTCTAAATTTTTAGTCAAAATACAAGTTATCGATATATGACGTCTAGAATCTGAGTCAATTTATTCCTCCAAAGCAGACTATCTGAACCCATGAGAAAAGGCGTGAATTACAACATTACAAGCATTTTAAAGCATTTCTAAGGCAAAGTGAGGCATTTTGAATCGTTCTACATTTGTGTAACGATATCGTCAATTAAAAAGTTGATAGTTATTTCTTAGATAAAATATAAAAGAATATCCATATCAAGGATTTAAAAGTACTGTGATAAAGGTATGATATTTTTTCGGTCGACATACCGTCTGTCCGATGCATGGTGAATAATGTCCGATCCATGGTGAATTTTGAGTTATTTAGAGAAAATCGATTTTTGTTGATATTTTTTCAATAAAAGGAATATAATTGTGTCCCAAATTTATATTTTAACCACAAACTAAGTATTTTGATAATTTTACGTCGGCAGCGATATCGCTAGGACTTGTTGAAGTACAAGGGTGTCCGATGCATGGTGAATTCACCCTAACTGAAGTTAAAATTATATCTTGATTAATTTTGATGAAGAAAAACAAAACGTTTGATATGACTTCCTAAAAAGGTATAAGTTCAATTTTATTGTTTTCAAGGCTATATCGTCTCCTTTAAGCTTCTTTCATCAAGCTATCATTATGGATTTTTTGGTAGTCAGAATTAACAATCATTTAGGTTGGTTATATACAACAATATTTACATTTCCAATTTCTTCGTCCGAGATAGAATTACAAATTGTAAATGTACTTTATTTCCTAATCAATGTATTGGCGAGGTTCTAAAAAAAACCGTTACAAACAGTTAGACAGAAGCAGGGCTTGGAGCACGTGGACTGGCGGAATCAAGGCATGAAAATATAAGGTATAACTGTCAGATTTTTCAATTTCATGACGATGATCAATTGATTGGATTGCGTTTATGCAAACTATCACGCAAGCCAATCGATTAATCACATAATGAAATCCAAAAATAAGACAGTTATTCCTTAAATATTTTTTTTTAAATATACAAACATGTACAAGGGTACGTATCAGAAAACATCATTCTAATAATTTTTAAAAACTTTTTAAACTATAATTTCCATAGTAATACCCTAATTTCAAAATATTGAAATTAGACCATTGGCTCTTAAAATGATTATATCTAAATAGAAACGACTGTTTTAAAGACAGAAACAAGTAAATGAGAGTGCTAGAAATGAAAGATACAACAGAGTCTGCCATGTCAGTTTTATATTTTAATAGTTGTATAGAAAAAACTGATTTTTAAAACACTCCTTTACTTAAGTCACAACAAACCATTATGACCTCCATATTAGATTTTGTCTTTCAGTTTATTCGATACGCAGGTGCATACTCTAAATATCGATAATTTTTCAATATAAAGAGTAGTAATGCTCAAAGGTCTGTTCAAACAATACGAATCAGAGGCAGAACAAAAGTACACCTTGCACCTTAAAATAAATAGAGATGAGTAGGCATTCCTCGTAGACTGCCTTCACTCCTCGAGATGAGGGAATGCTGTATACTTATTAGTAAGGGTAGTTGACAATAGGGAAAATAATATCAGCACATTAATCATAACATTTGTTGTAGGTAACCATTGACGTGTTGTTTTAAAATGGATAGTTTTTTTCCAAAGAAAAAAAAACATGAGGTGACTGTCTTACTTTTTCATTAATTTATTTAAAATGTTACTTGAATTTTGTGAACTTTAATGACAATAAACTTTTTCGATTCGTCTGAACTTAAAAAAACTGAGTGTAAACAAATACTGTCAGTAGCAACAATATTCCATTTATATAATTTTTATTGCATACAGTTTCAGAATTAAAACCAAATTTCTCTAAGAAACAGTTGTAATAAAGATTAATAAAAATAAAAAAGGCTTCGGTATCCAAATAATAATTTTTCGGTTTTATCTTGAGAATTAAATCACCTCTAATCCAAGAATTAGGTAGAGGAATAAAAAAAACATAAACAAATAAAAACAATCTTAACAATTAGGTGTCAAATAAATTGCAATTTTGGTGGTTGATTATTACAAATACTTTTTATCAATTACTTGAGAATATAATGCACTTTAGCCATAGCAAACAAGATTTAAAGAAATGCACTTTGAACTTTTCTTATCATTGACCTCTGATACCAGATCAGATTTAAGATAAATGGGACAGGGGTAGTAACTCTAAAATACACCAAGCGCTTTTATGCAAAATCGAAAGAAGGAAAATACATTCAATCATTACAACTCAAATGTCTTTTCAAATAATGTTCAATATGACTTGGATTTATAAACATGATAAAGTAAATAACATGAAACTTTTTTTTCAATATTATATTTAATTTAAATAATATTTCATTATGAATAAATATAATAGGATTGGACAGCAGGCACTGACAATATAAGTCCTCTACATAATATAATCTATAGAGAATATTACATACTAAAATCCATATCATATGTCATATCAGCCTGAGTGGCCCCATATCAGCCCGAGGGCCGAAGGCCCGAGGGCTGATATGGGGCCCGAGGGCTGATGTGACATATGATATGGATTTTAGTATGCAGTATTCTATTTATCATATATTTAAAATACTTAATGTGCGAGTTCATATATACTGTCATTGAAGAATGTTTCGTGCTTGTTTATGACATTTTTCTTTAAAATCTTAAAGAACCAATTTTAGGTAACTGGAAAAAAATTAAGACCACAAATGTCATTAAAGAATTATTTTACATGAATATTTAAATAAAATCAAGTCAATTAACTTTTAAACTAAATACAAACGTTACTTCCGGTTTGATATGGATTTTCGGCCCGCCGGTCCGATACGTGATATGGCTTTTCGGACCGGGCCGTGATATGGGGTATTGTGACGTCACCCGTATCACACCGTGCATAAATGGTGTATTTACTACTAAGTATATGATAAATCTTAATATTATATATGCCCACGGGCAAATATATTTTCTACCTTATTATTGTAGTAACTTGTACTTTTCAAAGTAGAAAATAACAAAGATAACAGAAGCATATGGCACGCCAAATTCACAAAAATGAGATAATCATAGTTTCACAATCGATAAACTAGGTTTATCGGTTGTAAACTATAGTTTACGGACTGTAAACTACAGTTTACAACGTTAATCTATATTTTACATCTGTAAACTATAGTTAACGCGATAATCTATGTTTCACAACCGTAAATTATACTTAACACCGAAAACTATCATTTGCGATTGCAAAACATAGATTATCTGATAAATACAGTTTCATGAGTTGTAAACTATAGTTTACAAACCGTTAACTATAGTTAACGATCTGATAAATATAGTTTCACGATTTGTGAAACTATGATTAACAACTCTTAACTATAGTTTACGATTGTAAACTATAGTTTACAAACGTGAATCTATGTTTATCAACAAAATCTATTGTGAACGCTTTATTCAGACTGATAAACTTAGATTAGCATTTGTAAACTTTAGTTAACGACCGTTAAATATAGTTTTACAGATGAAAACTATAGTTAACGAATCGTTAACTATACTTAACGAATCGTTAACTATAGTTTACGGTTTGTAAACTATAGTTTACAGTCGATAAACCTAGTTTATCAATTGTGAAACTAGGTTTATCTCATTTTTGTGAATTTGGCGTGCCATAGAAGCAAGTTTGGCTTTAGTTTTTTCAATGAAAAAGGTGAATTTAATAGAGAATCCTACAGTTATAAGAAACCATTACCCATTGTTTGAGAGTAGGAATTTAATGCAAATTGAAGGAAAGCTGTAGTTACAGTTTTTTTTTTAAAGATGTAAAACTTGTTAATTATCACTTCTAACTGGCTAACACTTGACACTCTAATATTTAAAATGCGATCACATCGATACCATATTAATGAATATTAAACATATTGAGATAACGAACTGTATTCAAGATCAAACATCTATAAAACAATACAAAATAGGAGCAGAGAGAACATCAAACGTGGGATCAGGTACCATGGAGGTGTAAGCATCCTCTGCTGACCGGTCACAACCGCCGTGTGATCCTTGTCATGATCGGAAAATAACGGAAAAATATGTTGACATTTTAGTGTATAAATAATGGACTAGCACTAGCATGAAAAACTTCAGTCAGATTTGACTCCATGATAAATTGTATTTGCTGACAAGGTCGCTGTATCGATCAAAGAACGTACGAAATGGTGAATTTAAACTAGAGAGCTGAAATTCTTGTTGTTCCATAAAATTGTTTGTAAATAATTTACCTCATGAAAAAATTGTTCATACGCAGAGCATGCTCTTGCGTATCAAATTAACTGAGATATATAAACTACGTATGCAGGTGATGAAGGTATATTGCTGAATAAGTGAGGGAAGTTGACGATAGTAAAAATAAAGTCATCACGTTTATCATAAATCTTGCTTAACGTCTTTTTCAAGTAAAATATCCAAATATGAAACAGATGTGTCAGACTCTGTGGTATCTCTTATCTGAAGCTCACAAGGATATATCGTATCGACATAAGTTACCATTGTTAATTGACAATGCGTCGTAGATATATCTAAATGTCGAGTTGAAGGCCACAGCAGGTGATTTCTTCTTTTCACGCAAAATATTTTGCACAAATTCTGCTTTATATGAATACAAAAATAGGTCTTCTAATAATGGGACACAATTGGTATCCAAGGTAATTACAAAAGTTTGTTGGAAGACCTGGTCTCCTAAAAGAACATTGATATTGTCAATAAAAAACTCACGCATCTCTTTGATGTGAACTTCAGAGTACGTGTCTGTACACTCAGTATGTCTTTTAGCAAAATAATGTTGCAAATGACCAATGACAAGGTAAGATCCATTTTTTTTTAAAAGCATCTACAAATGATATTTAAAAAACTGGATTTTCAATTAATTGTGGGGAATGGTTGTATATAAATTGAAAAGACGTAAGTTTTTAAGCTGTGAATTTTTGAAAATGTGACCTCCAACTTGTATTCACCATAGGTATACAGTTTGAAAAAAAAGTTAAGTCTTATGCTCATCAATTAATATTTTCTAAACAACAATTAAATGATTTAATGAGAAAATACAGGTTTTAAGCTACATGTGCAATTTTTAAGGGAAAAGTGAGCAACTTCAATCAAAAATTGTTCTCTGTTGTCTAAGGCTCACATCTATTTTAAAAATGTTTGTTTATTGGAACATTGATTTAGAGATCAAATAATTATAAAAAATTGGACAAAGATTCACGAAGCGCTATTGGGGCATAACTTTTGAAGGTAAATACAATCAGTCATTACAAAGCAAATGTCTTTTAAAATCCTCTCCAACGTGGCTTGGATGGTGTCTATAATAGTCATGTCAACAGAAACAATCTAAATAAAACATTAAAGCAAATACTGACTGATGTTTCAAACTTATTTATACACTGAATTGTCAACACATTTTTCCAATTATTTACTGATTAAGACGAGAAGTACACGGCAGGTTTGATGGGTTAGCAAGGAATGCTTATTCTTTCACTGACAGCTGATCTCATCTCTGGTGTTTTAGAAGTCCGTGTTTGTTCTGCTCCTCATTTGTATTATTTGATTGGACTTTTGAGTTTGAATTTTATTTCCATATTTTTCTAATAAAATAAATATCATGTAACTTCCCAGAAAGATCGAAATATCATAAAATGCACCAATTTTCAATAACTTGGTACGAAGAGAATGTGTAAGTCTATGACAAAAACAAGCTCCTGATAATCAATCCATTTTACAAGGCTTCAACAGTACCCACAACGTATCATGAGGTAAACTTTGAACGATATATTTATTCCAAATTAGGCAATTACTGTGGGCTTTTCTGATCTCATGACTTAAACAGATAGGTAATGATTGGTGTGAGCGATAACCCCTCCCTGGCACCTGGTACCCCCTCTGGTATATCGAGAGGTTAACCCCTCCCTTGCACCTGGTACCCCCTCTGGTGTATCGAGAGGATAACCCCTCCCTGGCACCTGGTACCCCCTCTGGTGTATCGAGAGGTTAACCCCTCCCTGGCACCTGGTACCCCCTCTGGTTTATGGAGAGGTTAACCCCTCCCTGGCACCTGGTATACTCCCTCTGGTGTATCGAGAGGTTAACCCCTCCCTGGTACCTGGTACCCTCTCTGGTGTATCGAGAGGTTAACCCCTCCCTGGCACCTGGTACCCCCTCTGGTTTATGGAGAGATTAACCCCTCCCTGGTACCTGGTGCCCCCTCTGGTGTATCGAGAGGTTAACCCCTCCCTGGCACCTGCTTCCGCCTCTGGTGTATGGAGAGGTCTGTGCTTTAGTCTAGTTTATGATTTGTATTGTTCAAAGGATTTAAAATATGAGTCAATATTCGCATCATAATTTCTGAGTGTGTCAATGTGTTTTAGAAAACGCATTTAAACATAATGATAAAATCCATCTCTGATCACTATCAGATACACAAGATTTATGGCACTCAGTAAAAGAAACTGAAATGAAAATATTATTACCGATACATTCATTTTAAACGATCCTTAGATCAATAAATCCGTAATGGAATCTATCATAACTAGTCTTTTCAAAATCTAAAATAAACTAATATAGTCTTATGCCATGCAAATAAATGGACTGAAACACAAAACATCTTGCATATAATTCACAACATGGCTAATACGTGGTAGCAATGTCAGAAAGCTTCATAACGAATTTTAAATGCATCAATTTAAATATGTTTCAAAGAAATAAAGAAAGAGAAAAAATGTAAAGACAGATAATGAGTTTTATGAGATTTAAAACCTTCATTAATTACCCTTCTCAAAAGATATATCTTGGTAATACAGATGTACGACTCTTTGATTTGCAATATTCATAAAATCAACTCAAAACTTTAGGTTCGTTTTCTTAACTTGAACCTCACCTTAAAATGTGAAAAAAAAAATTGCCTTTTCCTTAATTTATCTCAAATAGTAGTCCAAATTGTAGATTTTTAAAGATTTATTTAACTTTTCTTGTCAAAATTTGTATTTTTTCCAACAATATTCAATTCTGGATCGTCTATATTAAAACACATGAACAATCTTATAATTTGAGGAATTTCTAGTGGAATGGCAAGTTGAGTCATTCTTTTCTACAAAGTTAACAATTTAAAAGGTTTTTGTTTTATACTTAATTTTACTCAAAATTTTTCATCTACCTTATCATGAAAAAGGGTGTTACCGATCTACAGTTAAGTCCCCCTGGCACCAGATCGAACTTTTAGAATATCTTTGGACCAGTCTTTTTTACCGGCCGCCAGGAGGCGGTCGGTTATATGATATGAAAGTTTTAAGTCGCTGTGCGTTTCTGCGGAGTTAACAATTTAAATAAAAATATTCAACATTCATCATGTTCATATCGCTGGCGAGTCAATTTAAACAAAGATTGTCTAAATGTTTAGAAAAAGCACAATAATCGTAAAATTAAATTTTAAAAATAATGGGGTATAAATATTTCATCCAATCCTGATTGACAAACTCTGATATAACTGAAGTGCGGAGAAAATTGGTACGAGTGTTAGACATAGTCTAAAACAAAGATCGCGTTGTAAATCAACAATTTTACTTTCTCTTTTTAAAACAGGATCTACTGTATTTATTTGAAATGAAGTGTATATTTAAATATTTCCTATAGATGTTTTTTAAAAATATGATGAAATATTGATTTCTTAAAAGCAAAGAATATTACGACATGTTCGTCCAGGAGACTAGGATAGAACGCGTTTTACAATGTGCCAAACACTTTCCCGCCACATCTCATCACCAAAACAAAGAGATTGAAAGAGAAGTAATGTAGTGGTGGATCTAGAAGGAGTTCGGGGGGGGTGGTTAACATCCTCTAAGAGAGAGAGCGAGGAGCCCCACATATTATATATTTGTTGCGTTTTTATTAAGGTAAAACTATAGCTAAGTTTAAACTTTAGTTTTGTAAGTTTTATGTAAAAACTACTTAAACAGCAAACTCACAAGAGTTCGTTAAGTTGTACCAAACTTAGTGCAGAGACGCAGAGGACTATGCACATTTAATATTGCCTATACATGTAATATTGTACATGCATTATTCATGAAGAAAATCGATCGGCATTGTCGCATGCATTTTTTTTCGTGTCACGAGGATATTTTAACAGAAAAATATAAGAAATTAAAATAAAACCAGCAAATTTCAGTTTCTAAAATAATTTCAACAGTTATATAAATTGGTTTGCGGCCGATTTTTGACGCTTGCGTCAATATGTTTCTTGTTTTCTCCTTTTTTCAGATTTGTAATGTTTGTTCATTTATTGAGACCGATCAATGTTTGACATCTTCGCCATTCAACATTTAAATCAGACCAACGGTGGTCATTTTAATTGGAAATTAACTTTTGCGCAAGAATTTTTAACTTGATTCTTTGAGAACCGTAGTCTTTGTTTTGATCAGATAACACTTTCAGGTGTTGGTTGGTTAATTAAACCAAACTCCATGATAGATATAGCCTTTATCTTATTATTTTGACCTACCTCCACACACTTGCGGCAAAAATACAGATGTCATCTGACAGCGTGAGTTTGTGATCTGGTACTCGCGCCAAGGCTCAGTTTGGTTACAGTGATTCAGACATTTCCCAATGGTTTGGTTCTTCACGGTATTAGGGCAACAGAACTCCCGTATGCGTTTTCGAACAAAACGTGCACAATTATTCCCGCCAGTGCAACTCTCCCATGTCTTCCATGTTAAGTATTGGCACTGACTATTAGGTACGCAAGCAGACGAACAATTAAAAATTTGATCTTTGGAAATAAAAAGAAAAATCAGCCAACTTTTCAATAAACCCATATTCACATTCTACTCCTGGTAATAAGGTATATTAATAACGAGAAGAGATGCCGTTACATGGGTTATAAATCTGCTTATCAAGACTCATAATGCGTCGTTTGATATAAGATCTAAAGAAGTTTCCGAGAGACAAAATAGGAAAAAAGTCTTTTGCTGGAAGGTAATGAAATCTATATTCTTACGTTGTCATTTTTTTTCGTTCCTGATACTTTAAAACTTTACTTCACCAAAAGGCTTGTATGCACAAAAATAAGAAATACAGAAATTCTATAATCAAAATTCTATATAGAATTTATATTTATTTTGACTCTTCTTTGAATTTTGTACATGCATATGTATTTATAAATAATGTGTTTTATTTTCATAAATAATTTAATTATTAAAAAATTCTAATTTCTATCCAGCCTTCCTTTACATACATGTACTGCATTAAGCATTCACATTATGTATTTATTAAAGCTAATGTTAAACCATGTAACACCTTATTTGGAAATAAAACATTTTATCATTTTCTCTAAAAAAAAAATGCAAAAACAATATTGTAAAATAAATACGAGCTAACACCGGCCCTTCGATGCTAAAACTATAGATTAAAAGGTATGTCTTACAGATTTTTAAATAGTATTTTGGTGTGAAATTCCTCCTTTAATCCTCCTTGTTTGTGTTTCTGTCAATATAAGAGGAAGTGTTGGTCATTTAAATCCGCAATCTTGAAAGAAGATTGAACAGTCGATTTGTCTTCTTATTGATTGATAATGGATACAGTGTGACAATTGTTAGTGAAGAATTCGGACATTAATTGGGATGCAAAGAAACTATTTTAAAAATAACGGGTATCTTCATTGACGTGATAGGTAGATTAGAATTTAAGTTTGAAATTACATGGAGTACAAATACAGATCTTTACTGGTTTGGTGCTTCTGTCACCATAGATTTCTAATAGAGTTGTTTGCTAAATTTGGCATGTTGCAATACTGAGCATTTGTATGTTCAATTTAGTGTATTGTGAGAAAAGCAGGAGAAGGTTTATAGAATAGGTTTTACGTTTGAAGAATGAATTTTTAAAAAAAGAAAAAAGGGTAAAATGTTAATGAATGTTTTTAGCAGTTAATGGTTTGTACGATACTGTATAGCAACTATTATTCGCTTAATCCTTTATTAGCGATTCGTCAGTTTAAAATCAATATGCAACGGTTAATTTTCGCGACTGAGGAAACATTGTCAACAAATACTAAACAAAATGATTGGTTCGCGTTGATTTATATTCACGAGTTGAAGTAGGTCGCGGAACTCGCGGATATTTCACTCACGCGAATAAAAATTGGTTTACAGTATATTACTAATAAAAACAATAATTAAAAGAATGGGTTATCGTAAAATGCGTCTGAATGTGACTATATTGTATCCTTTTCACTCTCACTTTATATAAGAGTGTTTGCGATTATGTTGCTTTGTTCTCCAAATTTTGTGTTGCTTGTTGGCAGAAAACTAGGAAAACGTCATTTAGGGCGGGGCGGGACGCCACGCTTATGAGAGTATATATAATATAATATTTTATATAAAAAAAAAACAAAAAAAAAAACCCACAAATGAACCATTTTTTAGATTTGATAAGGTTGCGGGTGAATGAATAATAAATAAACAAATTTTTAGTTTGATATATCTTAAAGTGGATTGTTCGATACAAATTTAATTGCATACAGAACTTAGGTCATTTTATTTATCAAATTTTATATCTAACCAATTAATTATCATATTACAGCAAGAATAAATTAATATTTAATACATATTATTTCAAAATGACGTATGTAGCTGAAGGAAAAAATACAAGTATTTCCAGCTATTTTATATGAAAGTAAACATAATCTAATTAAAATCAGATTTCTTAGATCCGCGCCATATACACTCTGCGTAAGAAGAATGTGTATGGCGCGTATCCAAGAAAGTCCGATTTAAGGAGGCTAGGGGATCAGCAGATAATTTTTTTTATTAACCACCAGATATAACTTATTTTATCAGATATGATATCTTGAGCTGTCAACTACATGTATCATTTGGCAAAGAAAAGATTCATAAATTTTAATTCTAAAATTTGATCATTTTATTATATCTTTATATTGAGCTCTTCTTCCAAAGGAGATCAAAATATTCTAAAAATGGCCACGACCACCCAGCCTCTTTAGATTAGATTGAAGTAAACAATACTATTATTCAAGTTTAAAGATTTCAATTCTAGTTCAAAAGACTCTAGAATATAAAATATATAAAATCGGTTATACGAGAAATGGACACTTGCTATGGCCTTCAACTAGTCATTTAGATATATCGACGTCAATTAACAATGGTTATTTTCATGATTATGTCGATACACGGTTAGTTTGTGATAAAATATACCATAGAGTCTGACACATCTGTTTTATATTTTAGAAACTTAATCTTACATCCAAGCTTTTTGATAAACGTAATGACTAACTTTTCAATCGTCAACTTCCCTTACTTATGCAGCAATATATCTTCATTACCTGCAAACGAAGTTTATATCTCTCAGTGGTTCGAAACGCAAGAGTATGCTCTACATAGGTTGTTGTGAGGTGTGTTATATTTGTATTGTTTCATCATGTCTATTATTAGTAACATTAAGTTTCTTGAACATTCCAGAGTGGTCAATATGTTCGGTCATTGTTTCTAGAACATTCCTGAACTTTGTGTATGTCCAGAACTTTCCAGTAATATCATGTACTTACAACTTCTAGAATATTCTAGATTTATAATACTGTATAAATACCCTGTCAATTCGATGCATAGAGACTTTTGTCGTATGAGCACCATTGAGTTACAACTGGGACATATTTTCACTGGGACATTGTGTGCAGCAACGGACACTCTGATGTATGTATTTTTAGATTCTTGCTAAGTTTGTACTTTATGTTTCATATACTTATTATATATTACTGTAAATAAATTATTGTTAAGTTTAAATTGTGTTATTGATCTTTGCTGGCATTTAGGGTTATTCTGACCCATAACAGAATTGGGGGCTCGTCCGGGATAAAGAATTTCTTGCACTTTTGCAGTTTATTGTCAAAATTTTGTTTATTGAACCGTTAAATTTGACTATAAGCCAGCAAAAATCAACATGGTATTTTCGGTCACAGACTTTCTTAGTTCACCAAGTGTACAGGTTTTTGATACGTTAAAAAAGGATGACTTGATCGCGTTAGGTTTGCATCTTGGGTTAGAGGTTAAATCTTCACAGAGAAAGCAAGACATTAGAATAAAGGTTGCAAACAAACTAGTTGAAGAAAACATCTTTGGAAAATATGATCTTCCAGATTATACACTTAAATCAGAATCTTATAATATGTCAGAATTTCAGTATCAAGTAGAGTTGGAAAAAATGAGATTTGAAGAACGAGAGCGTGAACGGAAATTTGAATTAGACAAATTAGATAGAGAAAGAGAAGAGCGAGAAAGAGAGCGTGAAATGAACTTTGAATTAGAGAAATTAAGATTACAGCAGAAACCAGAACCCTCATTAGTCAAGAATGAATTTGATGCAGCAAAAAATATTAGGTTAGTTCCGAAATTTCAAGAAAAATCTGTAGACAAGTATTTTCCCCAATTCGAGAAAGTCGCAGAAAATCTTAAATGGCCACAACACGTTTGGTCAACAATGTTACAAAGTGTACTGGTTGGCAAAGCAGCTGAGGTATACTCTGCACTAGGGGTAGCTGAAAGTTCAGACTATGAGAAGGTCAAAGCAGCAATATTAAAAGCATATGAATTAGTACCTGAAGCATATAGACAAAAGTTCAGAAAGTATAGAAAGTTTGATAATCAAACATTTGTTGAATTTTCACGAGAGAAAGAAGATTTATTCGATCACTGGTTTAGATCTAAGAAACTTGATAAAACTTTTGCTAATTTGCGCCAAGTCATCCTGGTAGAAGAGTTTAAGGAATGTGTTACTCAAGATTTGAAAACACATCTAGAAGATAAGAATGTGAAAACTCTTGAAGAGGCAGCAGTCATATCTGATACTTATGCTTTGTCTCATAAAAAGAATTTTGTATCAAGATCTCAGACTAGCAGTAATTCTACAAATTCAGACACATATAAAAAGAGTGGTTCAGGGTCTCAGTCTTTCACAAGTTCCCAGTCTCCATCCCAAGGTGGTTCTAAGTCCGGTCCAGGACGTTTTGAAGGATCATCTGGAATAGGGTCGCTTCCTACTTGTAGTTATTGTAAGAAAAAGGGTCATCTGATCAGTGAATGCTTTAAACTTAAGAGAAAAAATGATTTTGATAAAACTCAACCACATGCTTGTGCGGCAGTTAGAGGTGATAGAGAAGCCTTAGTTTCGATTTGTTCTGACACTCCTGATGTCCAGGGTTCACAGTCCAGTTCTATTGATTCTATGGAGGATTATAAGCCCTTTATGTCTCAGGGATTTGTTTCACTCGGTGACTCTAGCGAAATAAAACCTGTCCAGATTTTGAGAGATACTGGTGCTGCACAGACGTTATTGTTAGAGGGCGTGCTTCCTTTGTCTGAGCAGACTTCTACTGGTGGGTCAGTTTTATTACAGGGTGTGGAGCTAGGCGTCATTGATGTTCCCCTGCATAGAATTAGTTTGAAGTCAGATTTAGTTACTGGACCTGTTATCGTAGGTGTTCGACCTACTCTTCCCGTTCCAGGCATTTCTTTGTTGCTAGGCAACGATTTAGCTGGTGGAAAAGTTGTACCAGATCCTATAGTTTGTGAGAAAATCACTCCAGATGTCATGTGCGATGATGAAGATGATGACATTTATCCAGCCTGTGCTGTTACTAGAGCGATGGCCAGAAGACGAGAAATGGAGGCAGACCATACTCAAGCCTTTGACGAGACGAATTCCTCTGTTGATATTGATTTGAATGACACTTTCTTATCTGACCTTGATGGCACTCAAACAAGCATGGAACCACACAATATCAAGAAGCAAGAGAAGAAAGAACTGTTACCAAAATTTGGTGGTGAGGATGATGAGTTGCATCCACTAGTTAGCCAAGGCAAGGACATCCTCAGCCGAGAACGTTTACTCTCTGAACAACATAAAGACCCAGATATCATTCAACTTAGTAAGAGGGCACTTCCACCAGAAGAGGCTACTAAAGTTGGAGAATGCTTCTATATGAAAGATGGCATCCTTATGCGAAAATGGCGACCACCTGACGCTTCCCCAGATGAAGTGTGGCGTGTTGTTCACCAGATAGTGGTCCCAGCTGCTTATCGTCGAGATGTCATGAGTTTAGCTCACGATACACCTATGGCTGGTCATTTAGGTATCAATAAGACTTATAATAGGATTTTGAGTCATTTTTATTGGCCTAAGCTAAGGAAGGATGTTTCTGAGTTTTGTAAGTCGTGTCATGTCTGTCAGATGGTAGGTAAACCGAACCAGAAGATACCATCCGCCCCTCTCCAACCAATTCCAGCTTTTGAAGAACCGTTTAGTCGAGTGTTGGTGGATTGTGTAGGACCTTTGCCTAGGACCAGATCTGGGAACCAGTATTTACTTACCATTATGTGTACATCCACTCGATTCCCTGAAGCCATACCTCTTAGGAATATAAAGGCAAAGAGCATAGTTAAGGCCCTAACCAAGTTTTTCAGTTTTGTAGGAGCACCCAAGGCAATTCAGTCGGATCAAGGCTCAAATTTTATGTCGGGGTTGTTCCAGCAAGTCATGCATGAGTTGGGTATAAGGCAATATAGATCAACTGCTTATCATCCTGAGTCCCAGGGAGCGCTAGAACGTTTTCATCAAACCCTAAAAACAATGCTGAAGACCTATTGTTACCAGTATGAAAAAGACTGGGATGAAGGGGTTCATCTTGTACTATTTGCTGCACGAGAAGCAGTCCAGGAGTCTCTTGGGTTCAGTCCTTTTGAATTGGTGTTCGGTCATACAGTTAGAGGTCCTTTGAAATTGTTGAAGGAAAAGTGGCTGACTGAGACTACTGATCTTAATCTTTTAGATTATGTGTCTGATTTCAAAGAAAAACTTTACAATGCTTGTAAATTAGCACAAGACAATTTGAAGAATTCTCAGATGAAAATGAAAATGTGGTATGACAAAGATGCCAGAAATAGGGTGTTTAAGCCAGGTGATAAGGTTCTTGTATTTTTACCTATTCCTGGTCATCCTTTACAGGCCAGATTTTATGGCCCTTATGAAATTGAAAGCAAGATCAGTGATGTAAACTATGTAGTTAAGACACCAGGTCGACGTAAAGAGAAACGGGTTTGTCACATTAACATGTTAAAAGAGTATTTTGAAAGGTGTGACCGAAATTCTGTAAAACCAGTTTCCACTTTAGCCAATGCTAAGACTGTTCAAAATTGTATTGAAAGTGATACGAGTGTAGAGATGAATGAGAAAGATTGTAATCAGAGTGTTCGTTTGAAAAACTCAGAAGTTTTGGCTAATTTGGATGCCAAACTTGGACATTTGAACATTCACCAAAAAGAACAAGTTAAAAACTTGATGAATGAGTATCATCAAATCTTTTCGGATGTTCCAAAGAAAACTAATGCAGCTTGTCATGATGTCATAGTGAGTGACGTTCTGCCTATCAAACAACATCCGTACCGTCTGAATCCAATAAAATTGCAGTACCTAAGAAGGGAAGTGCAGTACATGTTGGACAATGACATTGTTGAACCTAGTAAAAGTGATTGGAGCTCACCATGTATTCTTGTACCAAAACAGGACGGTTCGTACCGATTATGTACAGACTATAGAAAGGTGAATTCTGTTACCAAAACTGATTCATTTCCAATACCTAGAATCGATGACTGTATTGACCGCATTGGAAACGCCAAATTTGTCAGTAAATTTGACCTGTTGAAAGGCTACTGGCAAGTACCGTTAACAGAAAGAGCAAAAGAAATATCTGCTTTTGCTACACCAGATGGACTTTACCAGTATAAAGTAATGCCTTTTGGCATGAAAAACGCACCGGCTACATTCCAAAGGATGATTCACTCCCTCCTTCAAGACCTCGAGGGATGCGAGGCCTACATTGATGATGTCGTCATATACAGCGACACATGGGACGAACATCTCCGAATCATGCGTGCTTTATTTGACATTTTAGCTAAAGCAAACTTAACTGTGAACCTTGAGAAGAGCGAATTTTGTCATGCTTATGTAGAGTATTTAGGTCATAGAGTAGGTCAAGGTTATGTTACACCCATTATGGCTAAAGTGGAAGCTATTGCAAAGTTCCCGATTCCTACAAACAAGAAAGAGTTAATGAGGTTTTTGGGCATGGCTGGGTTTTACAGAAAATTTTGTCCAAATTTTTCCTCAGTAGTTAGTCCACTTACAAATCTTTTACAAAAGAGGGTTAACTTTGAATGGACAAAGGACTGTGAAAAATCGTTTCATAAAATCAAATCTGTCCTTATGAGCAATCCAGTTCTGTCAACTCCAGATTTTTCTAAGCAATTTAAGCTTACTGTTGATGCTAGTGATGTTGGAATCGGGGCAGCTTTGTTTCAAGAACATAGTGATAATGTAGATAGAGTTGTTTCTTATTTTTCAAAGAAACTTACAAAATGTCAGCAAAACTATTCCACCATTGAAAAGGAATGCCTTGCTTTGTTGTTAGCCTTACAGCATTTTGATGTTTATTTGAATGTTACTTTGCATCCAATTCTTGTATATACGGATCACAACCCCCTGACATTTTTGCATAAATTGTCAAACAAGAATCAAAGACTGACTAGATGGAGTTTGTTGTTACAAGAATACAACATAACAATTAAGCATATCAAAGGCAAAGACAATGTTATTGCAGATGCCTTGTCCAGAGTATCATAAACAAATTAGATTTTTGTATTAATGTACATATGTTTTTCATTGACATTCAAACTTTTTAAGGGGGGAGGTGTTGTGAGGTGTGTTATATTTGTATTGTTTCATCATGTCTATTATTAGTAACATTAAGTTTCTTGAACATTCCAGAGTGGTCAATATGTTCGGTCATTGTTTCTAGAACATTCCTGAACTTTGTGTATGTCCAGAACTTTCCAGTAATATCATGTACTTACAACTTCTAGAATATTCTAGATTTATAATACTGTATAAATACCCTGTCAATTCGATGCATAGAGACTTTTGTCGTATGAGCACCATTGAGTTACAACTGGGACATATTTTCACTGGGACATTGTGTGCAGCAACGGACACTCTGATGTATGTATTTTTAGATTCTTGCTAAGTTTGTACTTTATGTTTCATATACTTATTATATATTACTGTAAATAAATTATTGTTAAGTTTAAATTGTGTTATTGATCTTTGCTGGCATTTAGGGTTATTCTGACCCATAACAAGGTTCAAAGTTAATTTCAATAATTCAAAGCATATGCAAAAAAAAATTATGAAATTATCACAGGTCTTTTCAAAGTAAATCGCAATGAAATGCTTTAAACTTCCATCACTTTAAACTTTCCGAAACACGTACCTCAGATAGATCTTGAGAACATCTGTCAAGCAAAGGTAATAAAACGACCACCCAGCCTCTTTAAATTAGATTGAAGTAAACAATACTATTATTCAAGTTTAAAGATTTCAATTCTAGTTCAAAAGACTCTAGAATATAAAATATATAAAATCGGTTATACGAGAAATGGACACTTGCTATGGCCTTCAACTAGTCATTTAGATATATCGACGTCAATTAACAATGGTTATTTTCATGATTATGTCGATACACGGTTAGTTTGTGATAAAATATACCATAGAGTCTGACACATCTGTTTTATATTTTAGAAACTTAATCTAACATCCAAGCTTTTTGATAAACGTAATGACTAACTTTTCAATCGTCAACTTCCCTTACTTATGCAGCAATATATCTTCATTACCTGCAAACGAAGTTTATATCTCTCAGTGGTTCGAAACGCAAGAGTATGCTCTACATAGGTTCAAAGTTAATTTCAATAATTCAAAGCATATGCAAAAAAAATTTATGAAATTATCACAGGTCTTTTCAAAGTAAATCGCAATGAAATGCTTTAAACTTCCATCACTTTAAACTTTCCGAAACACGTACCTCAGATAGATCTTGAGAACATCTGTCAAGCAAAGGTAATAAAACAAATCTGTGTGAAATAAAGTAAACACCAGATACATGTGTGCAGACATTAATGAAAAATACAGACTGCAATGTCTAGACCACTTCTTAAGAACGAAAACAGAGAGGCATTAAGATGGACCAAAGTAAGGAATAGGAGGAAAAGGAAAAACAAAACTCTAGAACACAAAAACCTGAATCTTAACTGATAAGAATAGTAAAAAAAAAAAGAGCATGGACATTCCAAGTCTTTGCCCTATGTGCCTCCGGGTGCAACAAGGACTATAGATTGGCGAATGAAACTAATATAAGGTATTTCGTACATATACATAATTTATTGCTTGAACTACTCTTCCTTTGGACATTATAGTAAAATTTAGGCAGATGTACTTAAGTAACGCAATATTGTTTTAATGAAAACTCACAAAATAATGACTACATCCAATGCTGTTCATGGTGAATCACTTTTTAGAAATAAAACTCACAAGGAACCGATAAAGAGTTATCATCTGATATAACTTTGATTTTCAACAATCATTGTCATTTGATAAAACCCATAAAGGCTCATTGCACTTCATAACCGAACTTTGACTAAATTTTGTTACACAGCCACACCAGGGCACCTGATCGTACTTTTGATGTTTAAGAGATCCGTGTTTGCTCTGCTCCTTATTTGTATAGTATAAATCGACTTTTGAGCTTCAGATACTGTTCGATATTCATGTATTCATTAAGTAATATAAACACGATCAATTAAATAATACTGTTAACCAAATTTTATTTGCGACGACTTTATTTCGCCATTTACCGGGCGTAAAGTAGTCTGCGACAATCAATTTTCGCAATTAAGTTTGTCTCTAAAACTGTTGTTAATAGATACAGAGACTTTAAGGATCGGTTCTTGGCGAAAAATATTCGCGATGACGAAGTTTCCGCGAACCTCGTGAAAATTTCTCGCATGCAAATAAAAGTTGGCTTACGTACAGTATACGATATCAACAATTTTTACTCATTTTTATAAAACCCTTATAAACCTTCCTTTAACATTCTTTCCCTCAACATAAGACAAAACCTTACAATGATAACAGTGTATAATTGTTTTACTCCAATTAAAGGCTCTTGGTCGATGTCGATTCCTGTCGTGATGATACTATCAAAATCGACCAAGCAGGCAGTCTTCTTAAAGTTATCTAATTGTACGAACATGTCGGAATCGACATATACTTTGGTCTCAGACTTATATTGTTGATGTACTTACTTTCTTTTAATTTACCAAATTTACATCATCATCGATATTTCCCTTCGTTTAGTGGTTTATAGAACACAAAGGCAGCTCTTGAAATGGTTCCATAGAATTTGGTCAAACAAAAATAAAACATGATATTTTGTAACATACCTTTACAGCATGTATCTAGAGATGGTTCCTTACATGGACACATTTGGGGATTACTATTTAGGAATTCCTTCCATGGTGCTGTTACGTTACATATATTCATACATTGCTCTATAGACATGTTGCCTTGGGTACTTTGAGGACAACAGAGTGCTCGAACTCGCTTTCTTATGGAATTTCCACAAGGACCTGAGACACTACAGCTCTCCCAATTGCGCCAGCTGAGATAGGTACAGTTGGTACACTGCAATGCCATCTCAAACTTAAGATGTATTACAAACAGAAAAATTAGAAGCGAGAAACTCATGGGTTGCTCGGAAGATACCTGGCGATTTTATCGAAACACAACCTGTGTCTTGTAAATATTTGATTACAGAACAAAAAAATTGCAAGTAGCTCGGCACTTCTTCTTTGAGGTTCCATATTATTGGAAAAGTAAATAAAAACGAAAATAAATTGATAGGATACATCATAAAATCCTGCGAAGCTAAATAGTAACTCAGCAGATTTTATCTTGCAACAAATACGTATACAATCGAGAGTTTTTTCAGCTTGTTATGTATTGTCGATTTTAAAATATGAGATACAAACATTACCCTAGTGGCCTGTCATAGGTAAGAGATATTGACGATCATGCACAGACAATTAGTGTATTTTCTGAGTTACTTTGGCCCTGCTGTTTGATTATTCATTGTGGTTTCACCCTACTTTCAGGGGAGGGGGGTCATGATGAAAAAAATCATTCAAGCTCAAAAGTAAATTCAAGCAATATACTAATCTGGAGCAAACAACACTGATCTCTAAAACAGCAGAGGTTTGATCGAGTACGAATCTTAACTACCTATGGATGCTTCTATTGAAGTTTCAGCATTTGAGAGGAGGATTTTTTAATGACCCCGGCTCTATCTTTGTCTTTTTCGAATTATCCCCCTTGATAGGGGGCTGGACACTTCAGTTAAAATAGTTGATTTTACCTTCCACCAGGTAATGCTTTGTACAAACGCATATGCTGTTTGAGTTTCCTAATTTATTTGAAACTTAAGGATCATTCTTTGATCAAACTATTAACAGATAAAATAATGTAACAGGGATTTCAAAAGCATGTTTAATATCGGCAATTCGTACAATAAATACTAGTAATCGATATTTTAACATTGTTAATAATTACAGTCTATCTGTGGGTCGGTATATGCTTACATGTACGTGTTTCATATGAGTTGCTTGGCCTTTGTTTTTGTAGGGAATTTAACACCAAAATGTTCCGTCTGTGACCAATCGACAGGTGATGCTTAATTCTCCTCGGCACCTGTTCCTACCTCTAGGTCTGGAATTACCGGGAATAAGTTCTGAGCACTGTTCATAGATTTGTATCGTTTGTACATTTTATTTGACTGATCTTATCGTTATTTTGTTAATTTGGTCTTATATTTCCCTCATTTTATCATTTTCATTGATGTATTTAATTTCATCGCCTGGAAATAATATTACACATTCTTGTCAAAATCTTAATAAAAATATCTATATATTTTTAGCGATCAATTTTTTAAACAGTTAGATAAGATTTTTTTTGAATATCTATTAAGTATTATTTAGAGAACGAGACGGGTTCTGTATCATAGATACAAATTTGGGGGTGGATACGAGTGCGCAGCACGAATCATCCAATCATTCTGACTTCAGTGAATCAAAAGAAAGGAAAAAATAGGTCAAATTGGATTAAAGGTTAAGTATGTGTCGCTCTTGGAAGGCAAACCAGGTATCACTTATGTCATTGTTTGTTAAGCTCATTTTTATTGAAATTGGAGAAACTCGTATTTAATTCTAGACCATAATTGGTAATCCCTTCCAACATGAAACTTTTAAAATCACAGGGCAGTTTTAAATATTTTTATAATATCCAACATTTACCATGCCCATACTTTTTCCTTTAACTTCATAAAAAATTCTTTATTTTTCTATCCCCAATTTTTCTTAAATATGAAGCGATATGCCTTTATTATCTGAATACGGGGTTTATTCTTTCAGTTGATTCGATAGCCAAGAATACGATGTACAAACAGACGATTTCCAAAACAGGGCAACTTAGCGACAAACACATTGATGAAAAAAAGAAAGGGAACAGTGAGAAATGAAGGATGTCAACTATCTTATTAACAGTAGCATTCATTTTGCATTGATGACTCCAAACGAGAATGTTGATATCGTTATTAGCTCAACTTGTTTGTGAATAGCTTGCCGCATTTTAAAAAATGAATCACACGTAGAACTCGCTTTGCCTATCAAATTAATGGCTAGACTAACCCCATAGAGACGTGATAAGGATATGTTAAGTGCATATATACTGAAATTTATTTTCATGGTAAGCTATCATTTTTGATAATCATAATTCAATCAAGACATATGTTGCATGTTTTTCTCAAGCATATTTTAGATAAATTCATTATAACTGTCACTTTTATCGTTAAGCAATTAACTTGATAAATTATGTTCACAAGGAGATTCTTTGGAACTTTTATCCAGGATTTATAATCGGATGACATGAAAAATGCCTATTTGTAACTCAAAGATAAGCCCTCTTATGGTGGGGTCTTTGCACGGAAGGTAACAGGGGCATTTCATTTTCTTCTTTATTAAAAAGTGATCTCTCAGCATGATTTACATTCGTAGTATGAATGATACAGGAGTTATGGGTATTAGCTATGCTCTTATATTAGATATTTATGAATACATAATAAATCATACAGGAAATTAGGGTATTAATTATGCTCTATTATATTGAGTATTTATATTTTTATTTTAGGTATTTTCATTTTCGTTGACATCTTATGACAAAACTCTTGTCAAAAGCAAATTCCAAATTATCAAGATATAGATGATGGAATTTCAGAGTGCATCTCGTATCCAATGATTGCACAACGCATTCTTGCATTTCTTAGACTAAAAATTGTTCAGTGAGGTAACGACTCTTTTAACTTTGTTGACACTTAACTCATTGACATGCTTATAAATTACATTTTTAAAAATTACATCCTTCGCGGTGAATGATATAAGAATGAGTCAAATGTTGACTTACGTTTTTCATACCGATTGTTAGTCCATCAATTACACACTGAATTGACAACGGAATTATTTTGTTAATTCTCGATCATGACAAGGAGCACACGACGGGTGACTCGTCGGCAGGGGATGCTCATTCCTGCATGACACCTGACCCCAACTCAGATGTTTTGCACTGAAGGTCTGTGTTTGCCCTGCTCCTATTTTTTATGATTTATGGACTTTTGAGCTGGAATACTGTTCGTTACCTCTATATATTTCATGATAAAACATTTTATAATATGTAAAATACAAATTTCCTCCGATGGCTAGATCTTTTTAATTCAGTCGGCGTATCTAATAATCACATACTATTTCTTAATCAAATGCTTACAAAAATAAATGACAATTTTCCTTTTGTTAAGATACAAAATACAAGCGATGCAAACTATCCCTAAACTAAATAATTCAAAACATTGATTCATTTTTCTCAAGTCAGTAACAACCAAAATACAGCATTTATATATATCTTGAACTTACTTCCGACAAAAGAAAGAAAAAAAAATACAGAAAATTACCGTTTGGGCAAGCTTGGCACGGTCTTGATTGCTTCCAAGGTATAGTTATGCTACAGTTAGTTAAGCAGTTGAGTGGAGTTTTGGGAATTACAGAGGGAGGGCAGCACATATAGCGGATCCGCAATTGACTATTCGACTTCAGTGGGCGGATCCAGGCATCCCAAGCTTCCCAAGGAAAGAAGTTACAGGTGTCATTAGGAGTACAGTGTAGGCAATACACAAAACGGAGTCCGAGTATGAAGACATTCAAGGACACTACTGCATTCATTTCATTTAATCTTAACGAACTTGTTAAATGTGTCTAATGTCTTTGACTTCGACACGGAGAAACAGTGATCTGCTATTGAAATGAGTATCAATGATAAACAAATTGTACATGTGTGGATAAAAGAGTTTAGATTAACTTGTCAGTATTTGTTTATCTTGATGATGTCTGTTAAGATGTCTGATGGCTTTATATCGGATTCCCTCTCAATGACAACCTATCTGTGAGTAAAGAATGGAGGACCGATTTCCCCAAGATTTATCATTCTTCAGTTTCGTAATTAAGTACCTAAACCCGTTGCCTAGAATAGTAAACTTCAATGTTATAATGTGAATGTTTCGACAATTTATTTTCATTTGGAACACGAGCACTGAAAGTTTATATTAATAACAATTTTATATGTGCATTTATTAAAGACAAAGGGGTAGCACTAGACGGTAGAACTTTAAAGCAAATTTAAGGTTCGGAAGATATTTTTTTTATTTTTGATTACTGTAAACCAAATTTTTATTCGTCATATTTTATTCACGATTCACCAGTTTGAAATCAATGCGCGGCGATTAATGTTTTCGACAAATGATATGGAATGTATGGAGTTAACGAATAGTACTCACGCTCAAAAATCCCTAAAACAATACAAAAAAGCAGAGCAAACAGGGACCACAAAACATCAGAGGTGGGATCAGGTGCCATGGAAGACTGAGCATCCCCTGCCGACCGGTCACACCTGACATATAAAATATTCTCTACAAATCTTTTTAAAAGACTGGGCAGTCTAGCAAAATTCATAGGCACTGTGAGATATAAAACTTTAAATTCTTAAATCGAAATGCATCGGAGCGGAAACAGACAAAATATATATCAGTTTTGTAAGTTAAGCATAAAGTGACGATTTATTGGACAAGCCGTTTGAAAAAACATCCATTATACACCAATAACCCACATCAAAATTACCCTCAACGTAGATATGTACACTTCCCCTCCTTTTTGTTTAACCGTGAGGACCGGTCCAGGATAGATAAAGTTTTAAAAAATAATAAACCATGGCATTAGGTATATGATGCGTCTTCTTCCACTAATCACATCCCATGCTCCAATCATATCCAAGTTTTGAATGGAGCGTAGCGAAGTCAGTCGAGGATTGCTGATTGATTGAAAATAGATAAAGATCATTCAAGAATTTTAATTACCTTGTTTTTGTCATTTTCAAAATTATTTTGTTAAAACACATTCTGATTGCACACACAAGTACTCTTAAGTTGACGGCAAAAAAGCTGCTTGAAAACCCATGGGTACCAATTGCATCCCGTTAATAGGAGACCTATTTTTAAACTTATATGAAGCAGAATCTGTGCAAAATCTTATGCGTGAAAAGAAGAAATCACTTGCTGTGGCTTTCAACTCAACATTTAGATATACTGACGACGTATTGGCAATTAAATTCTACCTTTGGAATATCTTTATACTATTTCTCACTAATGTAAGGGCATCGTTTTATACAATTTTGACTATAACTTACTTTTAGCACAATCCAGTGGCTCTTTTTACAAAGAATCCTAAGACTAAGACTAAAATGTCCCCCATTCTACAACTATTAAATAAACAATTACAGAATGGTGAAATTTTATTCTTAGTCGTGTTTTTTTTTTTGGTGAAAATAGCCACAGATCTCTATTTAAGATATTTCCCTGTACACAATACTATTTGACCACGTACACAATACGTGTTCTTTACTGAATTTATGAGATATATAACTGTTTTCTTACCTAAACCTTTACCTTCATTTTGAATAAATGAAAATTCATATTCTTATTTAATAGTTGTATCAATAAAGACAAATAACTATGTTACATCAAATGCGAGTGAAATTGCCGTACCAACTGGGAATATGAATGAACTGTTATTTCAGAAACAACAATTTGATAATAACGCAATTTTGACTTTGTGGCAAAATAACACAATCAAACAGTTGCACTCTCTATGTCTTTTAATAAAATATATGGAGATAACGCACGGTATTCAAGTTAAAAAGTTCATCAAAGTTATTCAATTTAGGATCAGAGAAAAACACGGATTTTTTAAACACCTTAGCTGGAATCAGGTGCCATGGAGGAGTAATTAAGCAACCTAAAACACCTTAGCTGGAATCAGGTGCCATGGAGGAGTAATTAAGCATCCCCTGTCGATCGGTAACACCCACGGTGTGCTCAATGTTTTGATCGGGAAATAGGAGAAAAAATCCCCTGACAATTCATTGTCTGAATAATTGCCTAAGAATTAGTATTACAAAAGTTAACAGCATTTGAATTTAAGTGGTATGTGATATTTATTCCCAAGTTAAGGGGACTTGAAATACCCAGCTTTCAGTTTGTTAACTTGTTATTTTAATAATCCTTTTTTATTTTAATGCAATAAGTATTTTGATACCCCGGTTACCCATCAACTAGTTAATTTCTTTCCATAATCCTTTCAAAGCTAGAACACCTTATCTTATCCTCCTTCAATGAGTAAAAAGTCTGTAAAACAGTTTGTCGTGTGTTGCCACCTTTGTGATGTTTAATAATTTGTTTGAAATTCTCAAAAGTATTATTATTACATATAATTATTAGCAGACACAAGATATCAAGATGAGAAATAAAACAATTTTGTAAAGGGAGATAATCCAAATTTACAGTAATTACCACTTAGATTTAACAGAAAAATCATGAAAATGGGTCTGAACTTTGTGACGTTTAATAATTTGTTTGAAATTCTCAAAAGTATTATTAATAATGACATATAATTATTAGCAGACACAAGATATCAAGATGAGAAATAAACCAATTTTGTAAAGGAAGATAATCCAAATTTACAGTAATTACCAATGCACTTAGATTTAAGAGAAAAATCATGAAAATGGGTCTGAAAACGCTAAAACATAAATTTAAACAACAAACAAATGGCGGAGGCGGGGTGGCAGGAGGTAAATAACAAACCTTTGAAACAACGTCCGTCCTCCAACGATGTAGATGGGAGAAAAGGCAGAGTAACGCACCGCATGGTCAGAATTTCACTTGTTAGATTTTGATTGGTCAGATTTTGATTGGTCAATCTCTGCCTCTCCTACCACGGTAAATCATGGAACAAAATTACCATTACAAAGCACAGCTATACAGTATTTCAGACTTTCACATTCAAGGAGGACACTTTTTCATTACAATAAAAAATTTTAAGTAAACTTAAATTTATTTATTATTATACAAAAATGATATTTTTTATGTATTTTTTTCAGAAGCTTTTAAAGTATTTTGATTTAAAAGATCACGGCAAGAGAGATATTCATCTCTATTTTCCAGTGGTTGAAAAAACTTGGATGCTATTTCAGAAACCATGAGCAATTTTCCCAAGCTTAAAAAAGTTGCACTAGAAAGGTTTTAACGTTGGATCATTTTGAAAACAATGCATTGCCAATCGCTTTCCTTACCTTGTCTCATTCAGAGTAATTTGAATAGTAATTAACTAAATCCTACCTTGACAACAGCCGCCTTTGTGAGTCCTGGGACAACGGCATACATTTCTATTGTCAAGAGAGCCGTTGTTGACGCAAGTATGACAATACCTCCCCTCATTAATGTATTCCTTTGAAACATTACAAGCCGATGTACAGACATCTAGATTCCTTTGATTGATCGGGATAGATGACCTGCAACAGAAAACACGTTGTCTGCTTTGGATTTGCTTTCCACACGGACCAGCACACGGCCGCCAGGACATCCACTGTTTATAAACACAGTCCTCGGTCGCGCCACATGATGTTAAACTGCTGTGACACACTGTCATGGAGATTGCAAAAACAAGCCACGTCATAAAATGTATCATTTTATATATTCTCATTGTGATGGAGAAAGTAAATTTTTTTTGCCGAAATAAAATTGAACTTGTTATCAAATCATCGTGTGTTTAATTCCCCAAAAGTATTGTCGTACATCCTTATTTCGTCACGTTTATCGGAATAACTGTTGTATTCTTGTAAAAGTTCAAATTTAGAAAAAAAAAATACAAATTCCAATCCTTCTTACTTTATTTAGCCCTATATTTTGACCATCTGTACATAAACAAAGTAACAATGGTCAAAATCAATATCTTTTATCCTGTTCTATTATAAATTTTGGGCAAGATAATTTTTCTATGAGATCAAATAAAAGCTTCAGGATAAAGAAATATTTGAACAAAAGAAATTTTGCATATATAATAGGTCAACGTTGTCTTTGAACAGATTGCACATATATGTGTACGTTTTGATGTTAATATTTTTTAGATTCTGGATAAGAATCAAAGATTAAATTTACGAATAAAGAAAATCTTTAAAGATTTACAGTTCGAATACTATTGACAGAAATCAAAGAGTAATCAATATAATATTTCGTTCTTTAAAAAACGTTAAAAAGGAATGCTGTAGTTTGTGGATAACATTACAAATACATTTTTTTGTTTCTGAGGTGAAGTGTAAGCAAACAAAAGTTCCGGTATATTCAGATGGTGAGCAAAAAACCTCGAGAGTAAATGTTTCCTGTGACCTTTTCAAAGGTGAGGATGCGCTATGATTAGTTTCTCAGCCTTTCTCAGCATCTGGAGTATTGGAACGAGTGTAACATATACTAAATCAGAACAATATTATATTCATCAGCGAATGAAGAGCAGTTCTCGAGAATTTAAATATAGAAAGTCTAAAATATTCATGTAAACAATTTTTAAAGTTTTATAATATATTTTTATCGAAAAAAAATGTAATGTTGATGAATAAATTATGTTTCTCTACAAAAGAATTAAACACTGATACACCCAACTGATTGAATGAAAGGTTTAAAATAATTATTTTAAGATGAAGATCAATGAAAATTGATAAATACTGAGTTTTTCTTTCTGTTTTAACGGTTATAGGTAATTTAGTGAAAATGTATTGAAAAAGTTTAGAGAAATGTCTCGCCTCACCTCCCTCCTTCTCCGAAACAAGAAGGATTTTTAAGACTTTTGGCAGTTTACCAATACATTTTTTCTTTGTCGACGTCAACATCTTTTGGAGGTTGTATCCCCCTTGAAAATTTTTGCTGCATGCCTGAAATACTTGTGTTCAACACAATGACAAAAACGTCTTATCTAAAAAAAACACAGTTAGGTTTGACTGGTTGTTTTAGTTACAAGGAAATATGTGAAGATAAGGAAGAGTATTCGAACTCAAAAGTCCATTTAAAATAATACAATAGGAGCGAAGCAAAACGGACCTACGAAAGATCAGAGTTGGATCAGGTGTTATGGAGGAGTGAGCATCTCCTGCCGACCGGTCACACCCGCTGTGTGCTCCTTGTCATGTTCTGAAACAATAATCGGTATGAGAAACTTCAGTAAGCATCTGACTCAATGATTTTATTTAATTTATATAATAACAAGATCATTGTATAGCCCAAGTTCGTCTGCAGGTGACAAAGGTATATTGCTACATAATTAAGAGGAAGTTGACGATCGAAAAGTTAAAGTAATCAAATTAATCATAAAGCTTTGTTGTAAATTAACCATCAACGTCTTTTTATAGTGAGAGATCAAAATCTGAAAACGGATGTGTCAGACTATGTAGTATCTTTTATTTCACCGGTATCTATTGTGTGGACAAAAGAATGGAAATAACTTTTTTTATCATAAAACTTTGCTTGAGTTTCTGATTGATAATATCTATGTGGTTTTTGAAGACCAAGTCTTCCAACAATCTTTTGGAATTCCTATGGGTACCAATTACGCCCCTTATTAACAGACCTATTTGTGTAGCTATATCACGCAGACATTGTTCAAAATCTTTCACTTGAAAAGAAGAAAAAAATTGCTGTTGCCTTCAACTAGACATTTAGATATATTGACGACGTATTGTCAATTAACAATGGCAATTTCCATTCTTATGTTGACTGGATATATCCCGGTGAGTTTGAGATAAAAGATACCACAGAGTTTGATACATCTGTTAAATATTTGGATCTTTTACACTTAAAAGACATTCATTTTTATCTTACAGCAAAGTTTTAAGATAAACGTGATGACTTCAACTTTTCTATTACCTACTTGCCATTAAATCCCTATCGTATGTAAAAGGAGTTAATGTATCCTAATCATGGACATGTTCTACGTACAGTAAATTTCTTACAGAGGGCAAGTATTAAAAATACGTTGTTGATCCAGGGATATGAAGTTTCGCAAATTTTATCGTCAATATAATAGTCTTGTTTTAAAAAAGCAATTTGCCTTTCGGGCAAATTTTAACTGACGTCTCTGATACAAACTATGATATTACTATTTTTTTTATACTGAATTGATTATTAAGAATTTTTTCACTTAACCGATCATGACTTAACTGACGTCTTTGATGCAAACTATTATATGATTTTTTTTAAACTGGATTGACTAAGACTTTTACCACCTAATCAATCATGACTTAAAACACACACATGGCGTGAACGGTCGACAGGAGATGGTTACTCCTTCTTTGACACCTTAAGTTTATCCCCCTCTGATTTTCACGGTAGAATTGTCTGTTGCAATTGGCTCCATTCATAATTTTTATTGCTGTTGGTTATCTTTCATATTTTTTCTGTTTCATACGAACTATACATAAAACAAAAAATACAGTAACTCTAATAAATGTATTTTATTTATTCAAACACAGGATAACATATACATTGATAAGGCTAAAATGTAAAAGCAAGCAAGGAATTTTAAACGAATGCATCAATGGTACACATCAAATAATTTCTACTCGAGAGCATGAGTGCCATAGTAAATGGAAAACAGTCCTGTACAAAACTCGGCTTTAATCGACAGAAAAATGGCCAGAATTTTTTCGTTCTTGGGTAGATCCAACTTTAGTTTACTCTCCTTGGTTCTCTTTGACTGCAGCAAATCACTGAAATATTTCTGCGATCCAACATTAACTTCAAATGTCAAATTAAGTTCGGAATGTGTTCTGAAAACACCAGTCCATTCAATCATGATATAGTTTTCTTGCATAGAAACATTTGGACGGTTACCTAAAAAATCGAAAATCCTTTGATAAGAAAATTAACAAAAGATAGCAATTATAAGTCAAATTTCATTTTTTGTGTACATATATAATTTTAGTTTTTAATATATACTTCCTGGGACGTGACTTTCAAAGAAAAACTATTTGATTAGCTTATAAAAATAAAAAATATTGGTTCATTGAATTATTTTATATTACTATAAAATCAATCTTACCTGTTAAGATTGGAGCCCTAGTCTCCACCAGAAACGTTTGCTGAACTACCTCTGATCCGTTTTGGAAGGAGTTGAATGCTTTAACCTCAGCCTTATATCTGTGTCCGTCCTCCAGCTGCATTCCGTCAATATTTATATAATCAAGTTCATTTAATGTTTTCCAAGGGCTCAAAGCTTTATGCTCAGATGATACTCTAAAGTCAAACTTTTTCAGAGAAATGAAATCGAAAAACCCTTTCCAATGCAGCAAAAGTGCGTTTTTGTCTGACACGACCGGAATGTCTTCAGCGCATTTTTCGATTATTCTGATGGATGCTCTGTTAGAATCTGGAGGTGCCAGAGCAACTACGATTGGATCAAATAACATCTGTTTAACTAAACCTATGGTATTACTGCATTTTACTTTCCCAAAAACATTCATGCCATGGAAGATCTTGAAGTCCATCGAAATAAATTCTTCTTTCAAAATATCTGCAGGACTCCAAGGCTGTATGTTTTCTGAAACTGGACTCGAACCTAAATGAAAAAGTCTGAGATATATTTACACATTTCAAAACTGAAGATTTGTATGGAAGTTTTGTTTTATTTATAAATAAACGGATAGGTAACAGTACATGATCCCTCTTTATCTTATTGCTTCATGTTAGAATTACAATTTTTCCATATTAATAAGAAAGAATAATCAAGATATATTTTTGAATAAAGTATCTTCTAAAAATTATAAGAAAATACTTTTCTGACATTAAGAAAATAGAATAAAGGTCTAAAAATTGAGTTTGTGTATTCTATCTTCAACAAATGGTATTAATCATACTAGTACAAGTCAACTTTCGAAAATATATCAAAAGACAGAGATATACTCTTTTTTAAAATTGAAATTAAATAATAATAAATATGCAAATGGAGTTTTTCATAAGTTTATGTTGTCCAAAAATGCAAGGAAAGTGTAATCGATCCTAAATTCAATGACATTTAATAAAGGATGTATTCGCTTTAACAAAAGAATTGACCTATAGGAGAGAACAATTTCCCGGAATAAGTGACATTTAAAAATCAATCTTTCTTTGTTGTTTTCTGCCGTATATATGTCTAAATTTATCAAATTTGTATTTTATACCTACAATTTATTATTTACAACTTTACAATAAACCTCCAAAGTTGACCGAATCACCATTTTGTCCGTTAAAGCGTTGATTTTTGCATGAATTTTGGCTTTGAAGTCCTTCAGGGCAGGCCTACCCCTAAATAAAATTGTGGTATTTTGATAGGTTAGGATGTAAGGAATAATTTAAGATAATATTTTTAGGGGCACCCCTGCCCTGGGGTCGAAATTCACAAAAAACCTACAAAAAATAAGGAAACCAGATTTTCATAAGCTGCTTTAAATTCATGCCATTATGATCAGACTAGCTCAGTTGATATATACGCTGACTTTTACACCTTGGGTACTTTCTTTTTAAAGTCAGGGGTTCGAATCCACCTGGTACAACACTTTTAAAGTTTTAAATTTCGCCTTTTCAAAGATTATTTTAATTTTTTTATAGACTTGTGTATTTTTCCTTCAATTATCTATCCTTTATGCATGCCCATTCTTGATATAAGAAACACTAAAGAGATATCTAATCATAACAATCCAATGTACAGTTGTCAGTCAGGTGGAACGAACCTCAGTATAAGCACACTTTCTCCGAGGACAAAATACCTCACTATGTGTTACTCAATACAGGTATTCTTGGCAGCATTGAGCTGCGATGAATTTCATTTGTATATAATCCTTACAATTTAATCACATTGATTTCGGCTACATATTTCAGTAAATGCACTCCCTTGGGTTTCATTTAGGCCTATATAATTTGCACACATTAATGACATGTTTTATTATATCCACGGATAAATAGCTAAGACATTAAGAATAGAATTTCAGAGACAGTAGACATTACCTTTATGCACAAAAGAAGAAAAGACAAATATCAATTATTACATTTGGAGATAACAAACTCAGAAAATCAATGAAAGGGTTCCTCCTACCTCTACTCACTGACATAAAGATTTAGGAAAAACAAATTGTTATACGTTTTCAGCCTAATGTCATTAATTGGAACGGAAATCGACAAGCTTTTTGTAGAGAAAAAACCAAGCCCGGTCCTATAGGTCAGATCCCTATTTATAATGAAGTGATCGTTACCGTATATTTCAATTCATTTTTTCTTAATTTCAAGCGAAGATTATTTTTTTGAGAAAGAAGTTAAACATCAGTGCATAAACGGTCTTTAAGAATAAGTAAATGAAGACCTATTCCTGAAAGAGCATCACTATTACCGATTGCAAAATAGCAGCTTTTTACTCCACTTTCTTCGTCCGTCACCTGAAAGGTTCCTTTGTACTTCGTAAAAGTAGAATTTTCCCCATAAACAATCTCCAAATTCGAACCGAAAAGGTCCAGTACAGGAGGTGTGTCGTCAATAATTAGTGATTTTGAAGAAAACAATCGACTTACACCAGCACTATTGGAAACTTTAGCTGAGGCATAAACTGTGGTATTGTGGGGAATCGTAACATAAAGAAACTTATAATGCTGATCCATTAGAAAATCAGAAATTATTTGCTTTCCAAAAGCAGTTGTTCCAATTGAAACTTTTATACTTTTTATGCCACTTTCCGGGTCATAAACATGTGTGCTCACTTTCAACAAAGAGGGATGAATTTCTTGTAATTCGACTGCATTCAGTCCACTATCGACATTCAGGTCACACTCAGAAACATTAATTTCAAAATTGTTAAGCATTTCAACATCATTTGAGATCACCTTGTAATGTTCTCTTCGAGATTCTGATGAAATCAATCGATATTCAGAGAGCATATCAACACCATTAGTTGAATCAAAGGACAGAATTTCAGTTTTATTGTTGATGACGAAAATTAACTCTTTTAGTTGTCTCTCTTTGACTTTAAAAGTAAATGTGTAGACCATATTAGGTTCTACGTTGAATGTGAACTCAGCAAAATCAGGCAGAACAGCAAAGTTCACGTTCTTCGTTGTTTTGTGTTCACATGAAAACCCCAGAGGTGGCCTGGAATCTATCAAGATGGAACGGCTAGAAATATATTGACTAAACAGTCCTGCACCATCCGAAGCGCGAACATCAATTACGTAATTCTCCCCCTGTTTTAAATCAATAGCATTTATAAAAACAGATGTTTTATAGGTAGTGTTACCGATATCTTGACTTGTGTTAAGAAAACTGTTTTTGTTTCTGACTCGAAACTGAAAGTGAGATATATGAGAACTGTCATCTATAAAGCCATGCCAAGATGCAGAAAGAGATGTGGTAGAAGGTGAGTATCGTTTGTCTCTGTATTTGTTGGAATTATAGACTTTTCCAGCAGTGGGTGGTGTGTTGTCAATTTTAAATGGTGTTGATTCAGCTGTCGTGGTCATCCCCACTTCATCTTCGGCTGTAATAGAAAACACATACTCGATTCCCGCTGTCATGTTTGTTGTTGTTAAACATAGTTTTTCTAGTTTTCCCATCCATTTTCGTCGTATGATATCATCAGCTGGAAAAATGGAATGTACATTCAAATCTTTTAGTTGACCTCTGTATGTAGAATAACTTTAAATGAGTCAAACTTTTATTTCTATAGGTTACAAAAATACGACGAGTAATATCAGATATTAATATTGTCACAGACTTATAATGGTGATCATAATAATGAACAAACCTTTGGACTGACTCCCAAGCATCAAATAATAGCCCTTTATATCTCCTTTGCCATCAGAAAACACGGTATTCCATTCAGCGCAGACTTGATCATTTATGTCTGTGATGAAGCGAACATTGTTTTGTTTTGCGTGATTTTTTAAGTACGTTTTAATATACTTCCCCATCCTAACAATTGGCCCTAGGGTATCAATAGTAAATGCTTTTGAAAATCTGATAAAATAATCCGATGATGAAATCCAGATTCTGGTGTACACAACATATGACGCTCCATTTTCAAGTTCTTTGTGTCCAGGTAAACATTCAGTATCACTCATTCTCATGCCTATGTCTCGCCAGGGATATTCTTTCTCATCATAAAACCCAATACCAGGATCCTCACCTTCTAGCGCCACAGACCATTCAAATCTTAAAACGGTATCAGCTACGGATAAATTCAACTTTTCAAAATCTACACTCACACAGGAACTCGAAGGTAGAATTTTCCCATTCTGAAATGCATTGCGTATAATGATATTACTGTCTTGAATGCCTACACTGGCTGGTGTAGATTTACAGTGTTTCATTTCTGATGTTGACGTGGTACATTTCTTTCCCACTACTGAGCAGGTGCAGTCGTTATTACAGTAATGCACGGAACACGAATGACGTTGTATGTAAAATTGACCATTCATGGATGAGTTGTCGGTACCCCTCGCTTTTACTGTTACTTTCGAAAAAAAACTTGTCAATCCTGCTCCATTTTTAGCCCAAATTGTGAGAATTACGTCGTCGTTTAAGCTCCAAAGGGTTCTATTAACTGGAACATGAATGCTTGTACCATTGCCCAAACATTTAATTGGTCCTTGAGATAAATTTGATCCGCTGTATGTCTTGTCGACAGTGATATAATAGTTTGAAATATCACTTTCTTCATCAGAAAACCCATACCAATTTATATAAAACCAGTAATTTCCTTTCATGAGTCTCCAGTTAATCGGATAAGAAAATCCTCCTTGATTTGGTCTTGAAGAATCTATGATAAGTGGTCGCGTAGATGCTGTGGTACAGAGTTTTGCTATGTTACAAGCAGTAACGATTCCAATAACCGAGTCGCCATTTCGAAGTTTCTTTCCTTCTGACATCGTTATAATCGTATGATCAATGTTTCCTCGGACTGCTTCGTCAAACAAGTCTTCGCCATTCCTTGTGTCCTTAATAATGATGTGAATCTCAATGATAGCTGATTCATTTTCTTCGAATTTCCATCTCATTTTTAATATTGAATTGTCATACTGGTATCTTGAGGCCCCCTCAAAAGAGTCGAGGGATAAAAAGATAGGTGCTTCCGTTAACACAGGTGCAGTGTCGTCAACCTTAAATATTTTGGAGGTTGAACTGGAATATAGTCCTACATTATTGTAAGCAAAAACTGTGGCAAATAAAGAAACATTCTGAGGCAACCGCAGACCAGATTTATATATTTTATTGGCAAGTAAAACATTTTCCTTCTCTCGGACGTCACAGCCATATTTGCTACGCCCAAGACACCATTCAAAGTAATGAATATCTGTTTCTGGATCTTCAAAACCGATCCATTGTATGGTGATTGATCTCCTGAAAATGGTATGCAAAATTTGATTTTTCTGTATAGAATTGCAGAGGGGTACAAAAGATATGTGATGTCAAATTTTTTCTATAACACAAAATAAAATTTAAAATCACATGAAATTAAAAATTCTTAACATTACACTATAATTGATATTTTTGTAATTAAATATATGTATTTAGAGGTATTTGTTAAGATCATAAATTGTCATTATGTTTTTTTACACATACTTATCCGCTATAAAGGAGTCATGATATGAGTGACCAATACTAATGACTCCAGGGATCGGTGGTGTTTTGTCGAGAGTAATGCCATCTGAATGCGCTGTTGAACATAATCGCACTCCATTGCAGGATTCCACAAATACAAAATACTTTCTTCCTACTTCAAACTCTTCTTCCCACGTAAAATCTGAAAGAAAGGCACAATCTCATAAATAAGAAATTATATAATTGTTGACGTGATTACATGCATTTTCCAAATAAATATATATTCCACCAATAATTGTTTACCTGTTTTCATTCCAACATAAGTCATTCCAAATACGTCTGTTGTTGTTTTAGTTGTTCCTAATCCTACCCTGTAAAACGCTACATCAGAGTGTGGATCAGAAAAGTAGTCCCATGAGGCAGATATACTCCTAGTGTTTGTTTGGTAGTCCGTATCTCTTCCCTGGAAATAGTTGGTATGTATTTATTGGATACATCTCAAGGAATATGATACTATTTGCATTATTGTTCATGAATATTAATGTTTATGATATTCAACTCACAATTTCTTCTCCATCAAATACAGATCCAATTGTTGGAGGAGAGTTGTCCATGAAAATCGTGTTCGATTCTACTTCTGTTGTCAGTTCTGCTCTATTTGTTACCTACAATAGCAAAATTAATATATATGACAACGTATAAAACATCATAAGAAAATGAAGGTTAAAGAGTTACATTAAGATGACGTATGTAGGCCTTACGTACTGAAATAATCGCTTTATATATGTAACTATCGCAAACAATCAGCAATTCTTGAACGTAAGTTTTAGAGAGAGAGAGAGAGAGAGAGAGAGAGAGAGAGAGAGAGAGAGAGAGAGAGAGAGAGATTCTATATTTCACATTCATATCTTCCTTCGACTAATTTACTAAGTATTTACTTTTCTTATCTCACTTCTAAAGAATTGAATTAAAGAGATCCATTGCAAAAGATATGACACCAGAAATCAATCATATCTGACCTTCCTTTGGTAAACAATTCAATCAAAAGAAATGATTTTTCAGTCGTGTAACTCTATAGATAAATTTCAAATGAATTTGCCTTTAATCCTTTCCTTTTTAACACTATGTTCGGACAGGCTACAAAATCTTTAAAATCACAACAAAAACCAAGAAAGTGTCTTTTTGTCAATTTTTATTTTAGAATTAAAAAATTTATTCACCATCCAACTCAACTCTTAAACTTTATATTTACTTAAATGATAATAATTTGCATTCTTACAACCATGAATTCCAATCAATTTTTTTTAATTATTCATAAAGGGTAATTCATTCTTTAATAATACCCATGTTCTATCGAGCTCTTAAGTGAAATGATGTATATCCCAAATCAAAAACGAATACATTAATACAGACCGTCATTTATTACATACATACGTATACCAAAGAAAGATCTTTACATTTTACGTGTTTTACATGTAACAGATAGATATCTGCGAGTCGCTTGTATCGGTCAAAAGATTATTCTTTTGTTTATTTGTATTGCTTTCAGATTTTTGTTTTAGATTTTTTTCATTGTACGGAGTGATAGTGAATGTTTTCTGTTTTTACTCGTCGGTATTCTTTTAACTAAAAGAACCAGTCTTCCTTTTAACTAAATGCTACTTCTAAAACTTCAAATTCAAAAATGTTATCATAGCGTTACAAGAAAAGAACTTTAAATTGGACATACTGACAATTTGCAAAATTGGACTATGTATTTATCTTCAAATTTTAATGTTCACGCTTTTTTATACACCTTTATAATCTTGACTGCAATATGGAATGGGGGAAGCATGGGTGTATAAAAGTAAGTCCATTCTCACAACAGATTTCAAAGGTTCACAATTGTCTATTGTAAATACTTTTTGTTTAAAAAACAGCGTTAATCTTTACAATCTTTAATCTTTACAAATATATTAAAATCAGTGTGGAAGAAACTCCAAAAGTACTTTACTACAAATTATCCCAGAAGTAGTGTGAATCATTTGTGGATACTTTAAAATTCCAAGAAACAATAGAATAAGAAAAACGTGAATTAACAATTTGTTTTCAAATTCAATATCATCAAAAATTGATATAAAGACAAAGGTTAGGTAATATTTATTCTATTTTAAGTCGGAAAAATCAACACAAACATTAGCTCCGAAGAACTATTATGCCACTTGTACGATAATTACAATCATTCCACACAATTTAAGTCGACTCTCTATTTTCTCATCAATATCGTTATCTGTATCCTCTGCATTAGCATCAATTCTACTTGAGCGAGTGCATACGAAGATTTCGTCTCCATGCGTAAGGTGCAAACCGTGAAAAGTGATAAATCCATCGTTAGCATGGATGAACTCTAAGCAGCTTCTCTCCGAATGACATTTCTCCTCGCTTGCAGGAATAAAGTTTTTAGTCATTAGATATACATCAAAATCATACCCTTGGTTTCCTACTATTATTCCAGCTACTTTTGTTTCACTTGTTGTGAATTGAAGGCGAGCTTTTTCAAATAAAAGAACATTTGCCCCAATATTTCGGCTATGTGACATTGTTTTCATCTTTTGTAAATCTGGATTTTTCTCATCAATTAGGTAAATGTTCACACCATTAGTACCATAAGAAAATGTGTTCTGAATAAGAACACAATGGACGGGCGATAGCAATGTATTGTGAGTATCTTCAATGCATGCGAATCTAGGATGTTTTGAATATATCTCTTCTCTGGAAAGGACTAAGGATGACTACAAGAAGAAAAGAAAACAGCAATTTATAATGACTTTAGATGAAAAGTGATATTCTTTAAATTTCTTTAAAATTTGTATTTACCTCCATAGAATTTTCTTTTGAGAAAAAATACCACTTGGTCGTCCTTCTTTTTCCATGAATATCCTCCGAAAGCATCCATCTTATAAGACCATCTTCTGAGGTATTTCTTTCAGCTGTGACTTTAATGTCTACTATATAGGCTTCATCTTGGCTATGCATTGTTGCAATAATATTCATTTTGGATTGCGTTGAAACAAATCTGACAGGCGACCCAAGGACTGGTTTTGAACAATAAACTGAAAAACAAGATTTGACTATTCCACAGTATGTATCGTCTATATTCAAAGTAAGATTTACAAATGTTAATCTTCTCCTTCTAGACATCTCTGATTTCACTATTTCCGTCCCATGTTTTGCTATCTTCGCGATAGATATTTCAAAATGTGTTGGGTAGTCATCTTTCAACATTTTATACATCCAGTTCAGAGATAGCGTATTTTTGGTCCTAAATGTCTTTCTATTATAATGGCACTTCTTCAGAACGATTACTTTGTCCGACAAGTTAAACCTTTCAAATGTTATACTTCCATGAGCATCTGTGTTCATTAGTTCAAATGTTGATGCATCAAATAGATGACCCTTTCCTCTTTCGATAAAACCCTTTGAATACACAGGGGTATATAATTTATCTGTAATATTGATATTTTGGATGAACAAAGTATATGTTTCTAAAACTGTCAAGTTCTTGTAAAAATATACAGCATGTGTTTTGTTTCGGTTAATATAAGATGGATATACAACATCTTGGTCAGAGCAGCCCAGTCCATTAAAGATCTGCAGTCTTTTATCAGCAGCTTCGATGTCGACTAGAGTCACGCCATCGGACACTGCGTACGATGACCCACCTGAACAGCTAGCACGTAAAACAGAGTAATACCTTGTGTTGGATGCAAGTGACATGTTTCTAAAGCAGTATCGATTTCCAGCCACTAATATAAAGGCAACTACGTCTGTTGAATTTGGAGTTGAACCAAGTCCTGCATGTATGGATACATTCTGATTATGTGCAAAGCCTTTCCACGATAGACATATGGTCGAATTGTTTATCTGATAATCAGCATCGCTATCGGATGAATCTTCATCAGGATCAACATCTATGACTATACCATCCCCGGGTGGAACCTTGGAAGGAAGATGAAAACTTTTGGATCGTTTTCTTGAGGAAAATCCCACTCTATTGTAGATTATCAACTCCACAAAGAAATCGTTGTCCTGCTCATTGTAATGAATCTTCTTCAAGGGATACTTCGTACATCCTACCACATTGGAAAATGGACAGTCGTCTTCAAGATAATGGGTATGGTAGTACTGTACAAGAGGCGTTGCAAACATGTCGAGTGTTCCTAGAATATGAAATACAGATATATAACCTTAACAAATACTAATTTATAACTTTAAGGTAGTCCGATCCTCAGGTTTATAAAATTAGCAGTTAAGTAATCGAAACTACTCATAAAAAGTATCTTTTAATCCACAAAGTTATGTAAATTTATCCACAGTATTTCTTTAAAGTTCAAGATTAAAGTTAATCATATCATATTGGGAAAAATGTCAAATCTCAATTATTTTTGCAGAAAAAGAGAATTGGAATATCAGTAATGCATTTTCTTATTGCAAATTGATCAACAAATATATTTTAGGTTAAAAAAAGATAGGTATCCAGGCATTCATAGAAAATGTCATGATTTTTATATTTATTTGGTAGTTTTTGTCCTCTATTTCCGTGATGTATTCCATAATACATAGTGTATAATGCTTTTGCTATCATTGCAAGACACCACAAATCACTTTTTATTTCATAACATGCTCATACGGATTGGTATCTCAGGCTGGATTCAAGAAAATCTAATTTCTCTAAAACTGTATTAATTTTTTTTCATTTATAGTGTTTAAATGTCAACTTTTATAAGACCTTTTCTAAGTCTTCCAAAAACCTTGAATCTTATGAAGATGAATAAAATGAAAATTGTTGCATGAAAAAAATTAATTTTCAAGCTTTATTTTGATGCATTTCAAATTAAATTTTAATTTTTTGAGTTATCCTTCCTGGCTGAGGATCGGAAATCCTTAAAATAATATTTATTTTTATTAAAGTACTGACTAGTTCATAAAATGTCATTTTGAAAGGATATTTCAACTGGATAAAATGACCTCGAATCGTGATAAAATGTTTTCTGTCAAGGTTGCTAAGTAATTCACTCAAATTTAAAACACAAATAAGGTAAAGAAATGCATATGATGTTTATAATTTTAAAAAATATCAACACCTTAGCTCGAAACGTACCTATCCGAAAAAATATTTCTTCAATGACGTTTCCTTGCTCTGGTTCGATAAAGGTTTCATTTTCCCATCCAATGAACAAGTACGGAGCCTCAGTATAAACGAGAATATCCCCGTTGAATGCAGGTGGACTTGAATCGACTAACATAGGTCCGACCGTTAAAATCTTTTCTTCACCAGACTTGAAAATTGTCTTCAGAAAGACGTAATGCCGTTCTTGACTTCCGACGCCATCTCTGCCAAACTGGTACTGCGTCTGTGAAATAGTTGAAGTGTAAGGTTTGAGATCTGGATGTGACATTGAAGATGGGTGATTTCCAATGCCTATTTCAAATTCTCTTACTGCATGTCGGTCCTTGACACCCCATGCTAATTTCCAGAATTCTGATGAGATAAATATTATATTATCTTTATACGGTTTCGCTCGTGAACATATTCCCTTCGCGTAGGTTGTATCATTATATATTTGTGTTGCTTCTTCGGGCAAATTTTGAAGAAAGTCCGGAAAGGACAAGTTTTGGCATATGCTAAAGCAATTTGAAACTGATCGCAACTTTATGCGTTTCATCTTTGTAGTGATCAAAAAAGGTACATCATTAATACATGCAACCCCTTCGTCAACGTGAAAGCTTTTTGATGTGATATTATCAATCACTTCAAAAGCCTCGGCATAGTGTATCCCATCAGAACAACTTGCTTTTGAAGGTTCTAAGGCATTATTAAATGCAATGACAGTAAAAATAAAATGACCTTTCCCGGGAAGATTAAATGATTGATATGTCGTTCTTGTTATCTTCTTTTCTATCACAGAAGTGAAACTTGAAATATTACTCATTAGATCTAATACATCGGGTATGCATTGTTTTCCAAGAAATATTTCGTAATGGGATATTCCGCTTTCGTGGTCTATAAACCCGTTCCAATTCACAGTTATTTTTTCAGTTGCAGTAAAGTCGAGATCTTTGCTTCCAGGGATTCCTTCCTTGACAGAACCATTGACAGGGGGAGATTCGTCTACAAGAACATCGAGATGCTGCAAGGAACGCAGACCAGCGTTGTTCGTCACTAAGATTGTGAAATAATATTCTCTGTTGTGCTGTGCCTCTTTGATTATTTTCGATAGATCTAGGGTATAATTGTAATATTCGCAGCTTCCATGCTTGGGACAATAACAATTCTCAATTTTGTCACAACTTATCTGTAAAATGAATGCATATGTATATCAAGCATGAAAAATCTTTTTTTAAAATTACTTGATGGAAAATTGAAACCTAAATTATCTTTAACATTTCATTAATTATCATCTAAATTAAATGTTTTTTATGAAAAAAATTAAGATGTTTACATTTCTTGAGAGGACATTTACACCAAATGATCCATTTCCCAGATTCGAAGCTCCATCATTTGAACCCAAGTACCATTGAATAGATTTCAGACCACTTTCTGAATCAAAAGCTTCAAATTTAAGTTTCATTTGGGAGAGTTCTTTTGAATTATGTACGTAAACATCACCATAGGAATTCCTTCCCAGCCAGATATTTTCAATATCAGGAACGGACGTATCAATCAGAATCAGCACCGAGTCTGTTATGGTATTGTTCATGATGTCTAGTGAATGGATACTAAACTTAACTTTATCTCCATCGCTAATACTGACGTTGGAACAGATAAATTGATTCAGTTGACTGACTGTTTTCCATTCTGTTGAAAAGTTGCTTATCCTGTACGAATACTCAAATTTTACTATTCCGTGTACATTTAATGTACCGTGAATAGGAAGGGGACCTGTAAGCTGCTCAAAAACACCTGTGAAGTTACTTGACGGCTTTATTGGTAGCAGAAGATTGTTAGTTCTATGATATGTATTGTAAAACCTGTCCGTCCAATTTATGCAGATAGCTTTCTTTTCGGTTTGCCAGTACTTGCCATTTACATCATGTGCTGAGGTCACTGATAATGGGTTGTTTTTATTTATTTGTATTTTTGATGTATTATCAAACAGAACAAATCGTCTGGCAAATCTCACATTGCCACCGTCACCAGCATTATCAACAACTTCCAGGTGTATTTCATAAAGACCTGTTTCATTAAGCATAATTTCGTGCAATGTACTCATTGTTGATGTTTTCTTCCAGACAGAAGAAAGATCTGGTTTCAAAACGTTAATTGTATGTGGAACCTTAGAGATCCTGATATCGATTTTTTTTATGCCAGAAGAATTGATGTGTCTGTTTCCAAACTTGTTTGGGTCAAACCATCCAGAGAGTGAAATGTTAAGCAGGTTGTTCCTTGTAATCCTGCTTTGTATCTGTATTGGCTCGTTGGAACAAGTTTTGGTGTTGCAGCAATGATCTGGCGGCAGAGAATCGAACCAAAAGCAAACATCTCTTTGGGCTTTTGTTTCCCCATTGAATATTTGTTCAGAAATGATGTGAGAGGAAGAACGCTTGTCAATAGTTTTGAAAAATCCCGTCGCCGTTGCTATGAATCTGAGGCATATTCTGTCAATGTAGAGGTTAACTGATTTATCAAATGTTACTTTAATTTCATAAAAATAAAAATTTAAAGCTCATTTTTTTCTAATAAAAAAATTTCTGTTTATGTGAGAATGTGTGTCGTGTTGTCCTCTGTAAGCCTTTCAAGTTTTTAATTTCTCAACTGGTCAGTTTTCTTTTATTTCAACTAAAAACAAACTTTTTTTCTAGATGGCTTAGTGGATCAAAGTTGAAGATATCAATTTTTATTAACAAAGGTATTTTCCATTCTAACATCGATACGATATATTGTGGTGAGCTTGAGATAAAAAATACCATTTAGTCTGACAAGGGTCTGAGAACAACATCGATTTTCCATTGTAAAAAGATTTTTTGTTTGTTTATTGTTGTTATATTTAACTAAAGAAGAAAAACAATATTTATATCGTAAATGCACAAATTGTAATGAAGACCATTAATCGGAATGTTATATAGCCAATTGTAAAGTAAAATAAAATTTTCAGAATAAAAAAAAATGCTGCGCTTTGATCAAGCATACAATTGATTGTATATGAAATGAAATGAAATAAACATTAAGGGATGGTATTTTATGTTTCGCTTTTTACGGAGTTTAATCGGGTTAATTACAACCACCAAGAAACCCGCTATACGGTAATACATTGTTACCATCATTGAAATATGTTAGTACTCACCACCTCCCCACCACCATCGCTTCTGTCTACTGTGGCCACGCCCTTTCTTTTGTGTCTCTAATCATATGGACATAAACATGTATAATTAATGTGAAATCTTTGATTAAATCAGTAAAATATATGATTTCAAAAACAATAATATCAAAAATATCAGTTATAGGAGAAGTTAATGTAAAATTGAAAATGCGAAGAATAAGTTAATCATACATATAACACCAAAATATATATTATATTGTAACAATTCAACGATTTCAATATACAACAACATTTATTTAAACAGAACATAATCCCTCTTACTGTCACAATTTAAATCTGACCCCACCCATTCTCCGTCTATACAAGCCTTCCACGTAGATAAAGCCCTCTTGTGGTTGCAGGACACTAGACATTTAGTTCCATCGCTGAGGCTGGATCCATTCATCAACACGATGTATATAGGAGCGTGGTCCTTGTCAAAACAGTGAATGTAAGGGAAATGTCGGAGACGCTCCAGATCGCAATCTTCTTTAACCTTGTGATAGATACTAACATCTTCTACTGAATTAACCTGTTTTAAAAAGATGACCAATGATATATTCTGTCCCATGAAGATTAAATGGATTCATAGAAGCGTTTATTTATCGAATGAAGTTATTTAAAAATTGGAAAACCATATGTAAAAAGCTTATTCTAAGGTATATATTGTTTGATTTAAGTAATGTGGATAGCAGTAAAACTATTTTAATGTTAACGTAAAGAAATATATGGAGAAAACGAACGGTATTCAAGCTAAAAAAAAAAAACCTATCTAAACAATACTAATCAGTTTAGAGCAAACACGGACTTCTAAAACATCGAATTTCACTAACGTACACAGCACTATGTTTTCACCACCCGTATACGGGGTTAATATCTTTCAGTTGCTTTGTAACTAAAGTGCAGTGTCTACATATGTACAGTTTTAAAACGAGGTAAATTATTGACAAACAAGTTGATGAAAAAAGAATATTAACAGCCTCGTTTAATTTAGTAAGTTTGATGGTCGATACAATAAACTTGTCAGCAAAGCAATAAATCATTGAGTAAAATACTGACTGACATTTTTCAAATGGAACATATGGAGATAACGTACAGTATTCAAGATCAAATGTCCTTAAAACAGTACAAAATAGGAGCAGAGCAAACACGAACATCCAAACATCGGAACTTGGATCAGGTGCCATGGAGGAGTGAGCATCCACTGCAGACCGGTCACATCCGCCGTGTGCTCCTTGTCATGAACGGGAAATAACGGGAAAATCCGTCGTCAATCCAATATATAAACTAGGGCTAATTGTAACGGGGACCGTTACAGATGTTCCCCAAACGCTCCCCAACTCCATTTTGGTGCCATATTCCCAGTACGCTACACTCATTCAAGCGTATTTTTAATTTTACTCATTTCATGTACATGCACGTGCAAGCATGTGCATGATGACCATACCTTCTTGTAGGAGTCCATTGTGTCTATCTATATTCTAAATCCCATCCTGGTTGGTTGAAAACTAAGGGAGTTATAAGCATTTAAAGTTTAAGCCAATCAGATTGAAGCGCACGTGCATGCGCGTGATTTCATGAAAATATTATAAATCATATTGTAGGATATCTTATGCATGGCTATGTTTTAAATTTAAAAGCATTTCGTCAAAAAATAAGAAAGATATTGAGATTTATGTTTCAGCCAATCCGAGCAAAGCGCACGTACACGCATGTGCATGATGATCATACCTTCTTGTTGAAGTCCATTTTGTCTGTCTATGTTCTAAATCTCATCCGGTTTGGTTGAAAAACAAGGGAGTTATAGCCATTTAAAGTTTAAGCCAATCAGATTGTAGCGCACGTGCATGCGCGTGTTTTCATGACAACTGTTATATATCATATTGTAGAACATCCTACAGTATGCCTATGTTTTAAATTTCATAGCATTTCGTCAAAAAACAGAAAAGATATTGAGGTTTTTGTTTCAGCCAATCAGAGCGAAGCGCACGTTCATGCACGTGAGTTCGTGCTAATTTGACAGTGTCACATTATCAACACTACTTATCTATCCTCACATAGCTATTTTTCTTTTTTGTCAATTATAGTTGTAATTATAATGACAATTAGTAGTATATCTATTTTAATTGCTTATGGTATTTTAACATAATTTTTTTGAATAGTTTAAATCTTACAGAATGACAAGGACGTCTGGGATAACATCTGGAGACTTTGTGGGACTGGGTTCTCATTCGGTCTGTTATATAGCCAAAGATAAGTCTGGCAATACATCCAAAGAGTGCTGCTTTACCGTGTATGTTTTAAGTAAGTAATCAATCATAATTCAGCAGTGTTCTTGAACATAAAGAAAATTTCTATTTAAGCTTCAAAGTCAAAGATAAAAAAAAATATGTATTTTTTTTAAGGTTGCAGATCAATACAAAGATGTAGGCAGGTCACCTGTACAACTGCATACAATCAAAGATGTCATCTATGTGACCCTGGTTATCACCCCGAAGGTCAAGAATGCGCACGTGAGAAATTCCCTTTAACATTACCTTTAAAATGTGAAGTAAATGCAAGGAATCGTTATCTTTAGTAAATCTAATATGATAGAGAATTCAGAAACGATGTTTCCAAAAGAGGTAAAAAGCGTATATTATATACTTACAGCTACCTGCAGAATACCTAATTGCCAAAGTAACAACTTTACGTGTTTAAGTAACACTGAGGGCATCTGTGCCAAATGTGTGGATGAAAACATAATCTGGAAACCTATAAATAGCAAAAGGATCTGCGCAGGTTTAGCATATTATTGATTTAAAATTAGTATTAACATTACTGAAAAGGAAAAATTTCTTATCATAATATCATTAGATTAAAACCTGTAAAAATAAATATAGAATAAAATCACATGTTCAAAGATTATTTTGATAGGCATTAAGTAAACGAATTAGAAATTGAAAATTACCCACGTTTAACGTACTTGTGACATCTGACATCAAGGTACGTTATTATGAAATATAAATGCTTACAGCTATGTGCTCAGTGGAAGAAAACCGAGAATGTTGGCCTGGGACTTGTTCCACAAGTCAGTTAGGCACAGACTGTCACTGCGATGCTGGTTTCCATACTATGAAAAACTCCCGTGGAAGTGTCGCCTATTGCCAGTGTATGTTTAATGAAATTAGAAAAATTATTAGTGTATAAATAAAATGGTTTGTGTAACTTTGTGCATGAGGGCAGATTTTCGAATTCCTTTACATTTATGAAATCTCTGTATTACAGTGGAAAAGAAGCCTGAAATTTTAATGTGTAGGTCTAGTCTAATTTTTACTGGTGGTGAAATTGTTATGTCCGACACTGGAGGAAAAACAACGTCATGTGACAATCAGAAAGATGGCTTTATAAACAAAGTACCTCTGCAGGCAAATTTCACAAGCGAGGAATCATTCTCCATCGAGGTAACCTCACCAAGAGCTGACTTTATACAACATGGAAGCTGGAATTACGGAATATCTGGTGGAGAATTGGTCACCATACACAAAAAATTTAATGGTAAGAGTACCATTTCTAATGAATGGAATGAATATTTAAATGGACATTCTTAAAAATCACAAACATGTCCAATGTTCAGGGCGATACCGATCATTTTATTGAACGATATTTCCAAATTTATATCTAGCCATTATTACCAATAGTCATCTAGAGAAACTACTAGAATTTACAGAGTTAATTGTATTTGATTTGAGGAAATCTTCATTTTAGTTCTGAGAATACACAATTTTTTCTCTTTCATTGAGAATGTGAGCTGAGGTTCTTCTTATATTTAATTGAATTACAACTTCCCGTTTAAAAAAAATTTTAGATCTTCGACGATTTTATTCATTTTGAAATATCTAGACGGAAATTTTAGATGGTGTTTTAAGAAATGTCTCTAAATATATTTTTACTATAAAAACTAATATAAGAATAAAATTTTTCAGGAATGGAACATCAGATACAGAGAACATTTTTCTGATTCAAATTCAATCATAGATTACCCATCATAGAAATATCAAATGTACTCCGAGTTACACGCAGGTTATACATGTACAACTGTAAATCACATGAAATGAGGATAAATACAGCATTTACATTCAAAATAGAACTTTACATATAAATCATGGTTAAATGCAAAGATGACCATCATAGGAAATGTAAACAATTAAAACAAGACAAACTTACCAGAGATATCCAAATATATGCCCAATAAGCCTATCCATTAAATAATCCAGTGAAATAACATCTCAGCTGATCCTGAAAAAATCATACAATTCAGTGTTACACAAATTAACCTCTTTTTACAATGTAAGTAAAGCAATAATTTACAGACAAAAGGGACAGAAATGTAAAAGATACCATGTGTTTTACCAAAATTTAGTGAATATTTTTCTGATTTAAATTCAATCATAGAATGACCCAACATAGAAATATTAAATGTACTCTGAGTTACATGCAGGTTATACATGTACAACTGTAAATCACATGAAATGAGGATAAATACAGTATAATTTACATTCAAAACAGAACTTTACATAATTATGATTAAATGCAAAGATATGACCTTCATAGTCAATTATGTAAACAAAAATAAAACAAACTTACCTGTGGAATAGGTCTGTCAGAAAGGATGTTTCAAAAATGAACAAGGTCTCAAAATTCACATGGTAAGAATGCATCAGAAAGATTACTTCAGTGGTCATAGAGAAATTGAGCTTTATACAAGAAAAGCTTCACAGCAGGAAACTCATCATAGAAAAAGAGAGTAAAAACAAAAGATAGTCCTACATTTTCTGAAAATCTAAGTTCACTTCTTAGAAACAAAAGTGAAAATGAAACATTAAATTTACAAGTGTATGACGTCATAATGAATCTATAGGTAGCTTGCTGACTAGACTGTGTACAGAGACGTACACAGTACGATCAAAACGTAGGTCTAACATATTTATGCACAAGGCCCTAAACAAACCAATGGTATATAAACCAGCGCTGGAAATTTACGATCACTCTTTGGTTGATTCTGAATAAAATCTGTGTTCTGTGTTAAAATCTGTCTTTTGTTATTTGTTATTGTTTTCAGTAAAAAAAATCCAGTTTGAACCTAGAAAACCATATAAAAAGATCCCTTTTTGAAACATGAAAATATAAGAAAAGAGAGAGGGCGGACCTTTTCTGATAACTGCGTTTTAAGGTCCGCCCTGCCATTTTCTCCTTGTTAATGTCAGAGAGAGAGAAATAAATGTACCCCATCCATAATATTTTCTGTGCAATAGTAAAATATTTGATATACAGAGGGCGGACCTTTTTTGATAACTGCATTTTAAGGTCCGCACTGCCATTTTCTCTTTTGTTAATGAAAGATGTACACCGTCCAAAAGTTTTGCTGTGAAATTTATCTGTTCTGTTGTACACAATCAAAGCACAGAGATTTTTCTTGGAATTTGACAAGAATTTTATCAATTGATATCTTTTCAAAAGCCCCTGGAAATGCATGCTGATTTTTTGTCTGTCAACATCTGATGACACGATAATCTTAAATTAAAAATATCTCGAAAATCTCTCAGTAGGTAAGGTACGTTGCATATGTCCTTAAACATAAGAAGGGGGGGGGTCATGTTACAACATACATGTATCTGATGTATATCTTTGACAGTCACAGGGGGATCAATTTATCTGAGAAAACTTGACAATAAAAAAAAACGGGGAAAGAATATTGTATAATGTTGGTAACACTTTAAGGAATTTTACACTGGAGATCACTCTCCGCTAGCTTTATAAAAGGAAAAAATATAATAGATAAAGTTGAATAATGATTTATTCAATTTATTTTTTTTTAAAAATGGCTGAAAATGGTCGACAACAAGTAAATGTAAAAATTATTTATTATGCGAATCTGAAGCCTGAAATGGAAATATGATGAACACTTGGCACGTCACTGAAACATTCAGTCAATACCGGTATATTTCTGGGTATTGTTGCAGGAGGGACACAGTTATAAAATAAAAAAAATACTTGATACACAACAAATGAAGAGGGTCAAGTGATCCCATGATGGATCTAACTGTAAACACGTGTATGCTTTATTTATTTTTTTTCTATTTTGGGTATATGGACGAGTACTTAAAAACTTTTTCCCCCTCAGGCTGGCTTATTCTTTTTATACAGGCGTGAGATAAAGGCTTTATCGAAAGGCTTCATGTCGGTTATCAAAGAAAATAATTTATCGTTATGGTTACTAAAAAAGAGTTCAAAATATAATCGTTATTGCAAAACAAGATCATCCTGTATTCTGCAACTGCGACAATGAAAAATGTAATAATTTCTTTTTTTTTCGGCAAAAATATATAAATATATTTATGTGCATATATCGTTATGTACAAGAATGGATTAGATCAAAACCATTAAACTTTAACGCTGATGTATACTGTAGTTATGTTTTCTTCCTTTAGTATTTAACGGACCGCAACATTACAATCATGTATTTTGTTTTGTAGTAATGTAAATAAAGATCGAATTCAAGGTTAGGTTATATTTTACACAATCAACAAATAAAGGACCAAAATATGATTAAACGGGAAAAAAGGTATACTTGTGACGACTACTAAATAACTGTAAACCAGAGAATTACATGTACTCTTTATCGGTATGAAACTCTACACTTGGATTAGAAATTTCTGTAAAGTAATATAGGTTTTTTTTTTTATAAGTTCAGAGAAACTATTATTAAAAAGGTCTTTCTGTTTGTTTTTTTACATTATATAATGAAATGACCGCTGCATTTCATTTCCGGAATCGGCATAGCATTTCCTATATTTTTTTTAATTTCATTTCCGACAAATTCTCTTTTTTTGGCCGACATTTATTATTTCTTTTCATTTCCAGAATTTCTGCTAGGTGTCTCTCCGACAATTTAGTGTTTACCAAGTATGTATGAATGGAATTTTGAAAGATCATATTGCACACAACTTTTTGAAGATACTAACAAAATATACTCAGTATTACATAATCTGTGTATTTATACAATTGAACATGTAGCACTAAATCTAGTCAAAAGAGTTCAAAGAGCTTGTAAGTGTTTCATCATATTTAATGTTCACTAAATCAAATGTCAAAGACTGCATCGAACTTATGTCCAAGACATTTAATATACTATACAGAGTGTAATTTATTCTTTAAAGTTTTTAATTACCGAAAAGCACTTCCTGGAAAATTTCGGAGATGAAAACTTTAAAATGTCGGAACAGAAAGTTAGAAAATGATACAAATAAAAAAAGAATAATGAAATAAATAATAAATAATAATGAGAGGATAATGAAAATTATACATCTTAATGATAATCAATCGCGCTTCATAGATATCAAAGATTAAAAACAATGAACGATTTTTATCGACTCGGTATTTAAATATCAGACACAGTTAAAAATCAATTTAACTATAAAAACAAGGGGATATTTAAGTTCATAATCGAATTGAAATTTTATTTTGAACTTAAATATCAAATCTCATGTAAATCTACGCTAATTCATTTCGTATTCTTATTTTTTTTTAGCTCAGATACGCCACATTTAATTAGCTTTGAATATTCGAAAAAGACAATATATATTTATGATTATTTTAAATGTCACAGGTTTCAGTGAAGTGTACGCATGAATATTTCCTTGACATTACTTATGAATAAAAAAAAATCCAAACTTATTGATATGTCAAGGTAAGTCATGACCATTAAGTTTTCAAATCATTCAATTACAGCGCCATCTGTCGCGGGCTCTACCTGCAGGTATCTGTCAGGTAAACAAATACGTCACACCCCCATTGTTTTATTAGCTATACACACTGACAGATTTCACACCTTTAATCGAACTAATTTTCACAAGGCATATTCTAGAGAAAAACAAACACTTGCACAATAATTGTGCCATTATTTTATTTTTAATCATGGTATTAGATAAACAGCAATGCTTAAAGCAAACTGAACGAGGAGTAGATTCTTGTCCTAGAGATATGTTGTACAAAACATAAAACACAACAGGGTAAACCCTTCTTTCATTATATAGTTTAAACAAAATCGCTTTAATTTCATATGTGTAAGTCAAAATTAAAAAGTTTTTTCACCACCCGGACCAAAAAACGTAGGCGGACCATTCCTTATACGGGCCGGACCACTTCTTATAAAAGGCGGACCAAATATGTTATCGTATTTGGTCCGGCCGGACCTTTAAACGAGGCGGACCAAATATTATGCGACACCGGACGCACTTCGTAGCGGTCCAGATTCTTTCTTTAATAGTGTTCTTAAAAATTTCCAAATCAACATGTAACTAAGTATGTAAATAAATAGTGTTTAGTAGTTTAGTAGTAGTGCTAGTTGTTTTTTGTTTCGCTTTTTCCTTTGTTCTTATGACTTTTTAACTCTTTTCTTTGTCCTGAGGAAGGGACAGGGCGTCCCGAAAATTTGACAATTTTTATTGTTCGTGTCGTTGGTCATTTTTAGTGCTTTATATAAATTT